>CM022303.1:371395029-371964689 GCA_011799875.1 Thinopyrum elongatum
GGCGAGGGGCCGGATGTCTGGGGGAGGCCGGATGCCCGGGACATGGCCAGATGTCCGGCCGCTGTAGCTTCAGCAGCATCGTCTTCTTCCGTCTCCGCTTCCATGCTTCCCTCGCGGATGGTGTAGTTGTTCCTTGGCGCTTGCACTCCTCCTCAACATCCGTGAAGCTCCGACAATACCTATGCATGCACACGGGAGAAGTGTCAAGTAGTATACCATCCTCGAAGGGGTCAAGTGAGCACGTGTAAAGGAGATGATTCACCTTTGGGTATGTGAAGTAGATGTCGCACGTGTCACTCGCCAAATGGACTCTTGACATGGCGATGTCTGTAGGATGCTCCGCATCATCTCCCCCCTCCTTGGGAAAGATCCGACCTCGGATCAAAAACCGAATCACCATGGGAAAGAGATGGCTTCCCCGCGTAGAAGTGGACGTTCACCAAGTAGTCGTCATCTTGAAGCTCGAGATGGGTACTCTCCAATGTCGCACCGTCTAGTGATTCCTTCAAAAGGAGTAAGGACAACAAACACTTGGAAAAACAAATGTGGTTAGCATTAGTGCAAAACCAAGCATTCAAGAGGTGATTCACCAAACAAGTGTCATCATCATGCAAGGCATATGGTGTGACAAAGGATTGTGACATGGCATGTAAGCATATCAATCGAGCACAAGCAAAGATATCATGGGGACAAGCATGTAAATGTGAGGTAGCGATGCAAATATGTGTGATAAGAGAATAAGCATCTACCTCGAGGTCATAGCAAGAATTCACAAATTGCTCAATGAAAGGTCTATGGTAGGCATATGAAACATTCACAACACCAAAGAAAATGAAGTGTCTAAACACATGGGTCAAGTGTAAGACAATCCAAGCATATCGTGCATAGTGTGTAGTGAATATAGTGTGGCACTCAACACAATAGAAAGAGCAATTGTTCATCATTTGTGAGGCAATCAAGTCAAGCATGTGACAAGCAATGGAACATGGCATATGTGAAGAAATGACATTGTTGCAACCAATCATATGATAGGAGCAAGTAATCCACAAGCCAGATGCAACACACAAGGCATATATATCATGATGCATGGAACAGAGAAAATGACAAGTCGAAGCAGGATCTCTAACATGTGAGCAATCAAATGGTCCGAGATGGCCAATAAGTCTCATGGTGCAAGCAAGACAAGTAGTATGATCCCTAATATCCATGCTCAAGAAAGATGTCACCTTGAAGGCGTGTCCTTATGCGTCCTTCACTATGCCAAAACACAAGCAAGTGCAATGTAGAATTGTTGTGGTAGAAGGTGGTTCGCTCTCAAGAGCTCAAATTGTCAACTCACGTGACGTGGAGGTTGACACGAAGTTCATGTTTCCTACACATGCACACAACAAAACAAAGAACGTATGCGCATGGTAGATAAACACATCATCCATCATGATGGTTCTCTTCTCTTGCACATAACCATTAGAAGCACAAGTGCATGAATAATATGATGCAACAATGGCGATATTCATGGCACTAGGTAAATGATGCAAAGAAATAAGACAAGTATGCTTCACAAGAAATATGTCAAAATATCCAAACATATGGGAGAAAGCTATGGGGGCAATCTCATTAGCAAGGCTAAATGCATCGTTGCACTCAATACATGGCAAATCATCTAGCATGAGAGAGGCATCATATGGAGACATATGACAACATGTAATAGCAATCATGTGCAAAGCATGGCAATAGGTGCTATCAACCGCATGAAATGAACAAGTATGAATCATTGGTGATGCAACATAATCAAGCATAGAAATCATGTCGTGCAAACTAGTGGAGCGAAGATGCAACACACTAGAGGAAATCATGGCAATCATGTTATGTGAGCAAATAGTGGATATAGGAAATGCACATGACATATCACAAGCACGAAGGCAAATCATGGTCAAAGTATCATCATAGGTATGGGTCACAAATGGAACATGGCAATAACAAGCAATATCTCCACCAAGCTTGCAAATACACATACAAGTAGTAGAATCAATCATCATGTGTAATGCAAAGCATGGGTCACAAATGCATGACAAAGGCATATGAATTATCATATCAAGCATAGTGAACATGGCAATATGGGCAAATGATATATAATTGACAATAACTCATAACCATGTGAGGGTCATGTAGAAGAAATGCGCGAAGTCTTTGTGTGAAGAGAGCGGGGGGAAAGACAATCCATGGGATCCCAAGTCATCATTGCTCTCTAGATCTCCTTTTGTCAACTCATGGGATTGCGAGGTTGACAAGTATTCATGGGTACCTACACAAAAGAGACACAAACCAAAGAAATTGTGTGTGTGGTAAATGTACACATCATCCTTCATGATGTGTATGTGCACGTGTGAGTTAGCACAAGATAAGCATCGCTCAAAGAAATTTGATGCATGGTATAAGAACATGTCATCCATCATGAAAGAATAGTTATTGTGTATAACATGATGGGGATGCAAATTGAGCATACAAATATATGGCACATCAATATCATTTTCATTCATGGGGAGCATATTGTGTACATAATCACGGGAATCATGCAATGGATGGGATTGATCAAAATCTCCTAAAATGTATGAGGAAACTATGGGGGTCTACTCATGAGCAATATTGGAAACATCATATGGAGAAAATGGACAACATCCAAAACAATGCATATCCGAAGCTAGGTGGTGATGGCATGGCATATGAGTTAAATGATGCAAAGGGAGCATATTAATATCATCACAGGAGAAACAAATGCCAATAACCATGGGCTTATCATCTATGCCATATGTGCAAATTGGGTTTATTTTAATGGCATATGCATAGTCACTACGAAGAGATTGCAAATATGACATATTGTTGATCCCATGCATAGCATATGACAAGTTAAGTGGATTGTCAAACATGATGTGACCAAAAGAATTATTACAAGAAATCCTATGCAACATGGCATCACAACTAATAGACTCCGCATGAGAATCATCATACTCATCATAAATGGGCAAGAAATCATCACATTAGGAATTCACACTAGCATGAAGCATGGTAATAGGTTGATCAACATCATGCAAGCAATCAATGTCAAGAACGTCCACTAGTGGGACAAGAGTATCACCGTCACCTATGTTACCCTTTTCATTCCACTCAAGTTGTGTAGGTGAGGTGTGAAAGACCAAATGGTGGTCATCTTCATCATGATGGAACCATGTGGGGGGTGCATCATATTCCACCATGGCCATCGTCTTGTCCAAAGGAAGGACGTAGTCGTCACGAATCGACGCGTCATCATATATGGGACCTAGCACCAAATGTGAAGACACAATAGAGGTAGAGGGTAATTCGTTAGAAATCGAAATGTCCTCACATGACCTATTAACTTCCTCACTCTCTCTATGTGGTGGCTTACTTACTCCCTCAAAGTAGGTGCACTAAATGTCACATATGGTGGAGTCACTCATCTCACTCAAGTGGTGGGGGTTGTGGCTCTCCTCACATGGGAATTGGGGCAGCTCATCATATATGGGACTAGTGGTGAAGTCACTCTCACTCTCAATATGGTGGCACAAGTCACTCAAGTCGTCATATGTCATCGTGGTCAAAGGGAAAATCCCATGCTCAACCATCTCGTCATCGTCGCCATGGATGAAGGCCGAATATGGCACATCATCACTCTCGCCTCCTAAGATGGAAGCATCATCCTTGCTCGTCACCATGTCCGTCGCCTCCAAAGCATG
Source organism: Thinopyrum elongatum (assembly GCA_011799875.1). Classification (NCBI taxonomy): domain Eukaryota; kingdom Viridiplantae; phylum Streptophyta; class Magnoliopsida; order Poales; family Poaceae; genus Thinopyrum; species Thinopyrum elongatum. Next base: position 371,398,782 of record CM022303.1, read on the forward strand.
TTCCTTGAGAGTCTCCGTAGTCGTAGTCGTCGCCGCACCGTCTTCAAAAAGAGTCAAAGTAGACTCGGCACCATCAATGCCACAAAGAGGGATGGCGGTGAAGTCGAACTTGGGAGCATCATCTTGGAGCTCGTCGGGCTTGGACATCTTGGTGGTACTATCTTCATGCTCGTTGTCATGGAGCTTGGTCGTCGCGAAGTGTGCTTGGGGCGGAGAAGCCTTGGCCTTCATGAGTTCTTGTTCCGCCTTGAGAGCACCAATGTTGTTGTCGTCGAGGGACTTGTAGTTCTCGAGGAAGATAGTCTTGGAGATGTCATTGTGCAATCCCATCATGAAGTGGAACTTCATAAAAATGGGGTCATCCATGCCGGCTCGTTGCAAGGCATTCTTCATCTCCTTGAAGTACGCGTCGATGGACTTGGATCCTTGGATGGTGTTCTCCAATTGGCATAGAAGTTGTTCCGTGTAGGTGGGAGGCACGAACTCTCGCCGCAAAGCTCTCTTCATCTTGGGCCAACTCATGTCGTAGCGTTCCGAAGGTGTGTGAAGCCACCAAGCCGACGCGTAGTCGTGGAAGTTCATTGTGGCACACTTCACTTGATCTTCGGGAGGAACTTGATGTAGCTTGAGGTAGTTGTCCATCAAGCGCTCCTACTTGAGATACTCATCGGGTTCTTGAGTCCCATAGAAAGGAATCTTGCGGTCGGTGTCGAGGTCGTAGTAGCTCGTGGAAGTCGCGGACTTGAGCTTGGGGAGCTTCTCTTGAGCGTAGTCTTGAGGTGCTTGTAGGCGAAGAGGTCGTATGTCCATAGGCGAACATGCCTTGAAGTCGCTTGGCGAAGATGCCAAGGGAGATGGTGAAGTCGTTGAGCGGTTGTTGGTGTTGAGCTCTTGACCTTCACGTTCTTGTCATGGTGGTGTCGATGCCGATGTGACCTTGCCGGAGATGGTAGCTCGGAAGCATGTGCTCTTGAGCGTCTTCTCGAAGATGAGGAAGACCACTTGTAGGACTTGATGAGGGCTTTGATCTCCTCCATTTGAGCATCCATCTTGGCGTCCAAGTTGTTTTTCATGGCACTGAACTTGTCGTTATTGTTGTAGACTGAAGGAGGTGTTCTTTGCCTATCCATCACAAGACTCGAGAAGAAGTGAGTAGGAAATGAGATAAACAATACCAAGTTACCTTTTCCCAAAGTTGAGAATGTATCCCGTTTCACTCAATGTGAAATGAAAGAATAGTGGAATTGGTACCGGACTTGTTCAATCACACCTATCAAGTAAAGTTTATGGAGTAGCTTGGACGTCGCGACTTAGCAATCGCTCAACTAACTCCAAGAGGTTATTGACCACGCCGGAGCATGATCAACCTGACCACGAAGGTCTATTTCCTACAAGCAAATGACGAAAAAGCAAGAAACTAAGATTGCAATCTGGATATTGCGAATATAATATGAAAGCTTTATTGCTCAAGGTGGGGTTCTGTGACATCTTGGTCTGGTCGTTGAACACAAATGAAGTACGCGAAGTTGCAGCTATGGCGAAATTTTAATCTAAACAAAACCCAAAGTCTAAACGGTGCCCTAAGGGCTGTATATATGGAGGAAGAGGGGGAATTTCGTGGCCCTTGGAGGAGGGTTCCGAAACCAACCCTAACTCTTGTTTCCCCACACATACGGACTCTAAAAATAGCCTATACTCAAGTATTTCGAAATTACATGGGCCTGGCCCAATAATAAGGTGACGAAGCACCTATAATAGCTTTTGGACGAAATTTATGAAGTGACATCTTGTATATTTCATCCAAGGCTTCATGCACTCATGATGGTGGCTTCAAAGTCCTAAAATCATCACTTGTAACTCCATTCTTGTTCCCCTTGCGCATGCCATCATCTCCATGCTCGATCTTGCTCCAATGTTCATCTTTCTTGTCCAAGCTAGGCCCTTCATGATGTGTACTGAACTCCAGCCTCGTACCCAAAGTTTCATGCAAATGATTCCAAAACTTTGAGGTAAACTGTAGATATCAATTTTGACCATGTTTGAAGTTTTGAAAATTGATTTACATGAATTTTGTTAGAATCACTATTTTTGCAATATCTTGAGCTAGGATTAATATTTTTTAGTGTTTGTTTTTGCCACTGTTTTCTTATGACTTTGTCTATCAGTAGGAGTAGATTGGGGAATTTTAGAATTTATTAAAATTAGTTTATCACGAAAGTAGTACTGTTTTGCCTTTTTATACCTTTGTGGCTATTTCTTTTATTTTAAATTGCTTTAAATTATTTTCTTTTTGTTCTTTTTGACATGTTCAGATTAGTTCTATAGATTAACAATAGCAATTTTATTTATAGCAAAAAAATATTTTAGTAGCTTGTTTTCTTTTGTTTTACTAGGAAACCCGTTTTAAGCATATTGGGAGTTTCATAAAAGGTTTTAAAGTAATTCTTTTTGCATAAAATTTATTTGTTGTTTTCTTTTCTGTTGTTTAGCAAAAACCTTATTTTTTCTGTTAAAGAAAATTTTAGTAGTAGAAAATTATTTTATAGCTTGTTTTACTTCTAGTAAAAACTTTGCTTTGAGTTTATTGTTTTCATTGATTTTGTTTTGGTTTTCTTTTGCGTATTTTGATGATTGTGTGATAATTAGTTTTACTTGCTATTGTGTTATTATATTGTTATATGGTATGCTTATTATCTTTTGTTTGTTTCGATAGAGTACCTGGAGTGCAAGGCTTGTTACTACGAGTCTTTAATGTTCGAAGATCGTCAGCAAGGCAAGTCTTTGATCATGAATTTTATTACCTATGTTTTATAGCATTAGTAGTATTCCTCCCCACCATGCATGCAAGTAGGAGAAATTGAATCAAGTCTTGAGTAGTATCATGTGGTAGGTTGACCCAAAATCCCTATGTTACCATTGCTCGGGACGTTGTAATTTTTGCTATGCTCGTAGACGGGGTTGGTTGAGTGGTTCATATGGGAGATGTGAGAGTCAAGATGATGACAACCTCATGATAGAGGCGAAGGTGTCCTGTCTTTCGATGACATGGTGGCTATCGTTTTTGGTGGAGTAGACTTTCACGATCCAACTACGAACGCGTGAGGATGTCGCGCCTTAGCAATCGCTAAACCAACTCCGAGAGGTTATTGACCACACCGGAGCACGATCAACTTGACCACGAAGGTCTATTTCCTACAAGCAAACGAAGAACATGCAAGAAACTGAAATTGCAATCTGGATATTGCGAATAAAAGAGGAAAGCTTTATTGATCAAGTAGGGTTCTGTGACGTCTTGGTCTGGTCGTTGAACACAAACGAAGTACGCGAAGTTGCAGCTATGGCGAACTTTTAATCTAAACAAAAACCAAAGTCTAAACGACGCCCTAAGGGCTGTATATATGGCTGAAGAGGGGGTGGGATTTCATGGCCCCTGGAGGAGGGGTCCGAAACCAACCCTAACTCTTGTTTCCCCACACATACGGATTCTAAAAACAACCTATACTCAAGTATTTCAAATTTACATGGGCCTGGCCCAATAATAAATCATCACTTGAAACTTCATTCTTGTTCCCCTTGCGCATGCCATCATCTCCGTGCTTGAACTTGCTCCCAGGTTCATCTTTCTTGTCCAAGTTAGGCCCTTCATTTGTAAGAAAAACAAATGTATCCAATTTAGGCAACATCATATTCTCATGAACATTAGAATCGTTACCAAGAAATGAAAGTACCAGGTAATTCAATTGGCGTGCGCGAGCTCTAGTAATTGGTCCAGTATGTATAGCAGCAGGGGCTGTCGGTGTAACAATGGTATTGATGTCCTCATCATCCTCCCCTTCTTGAAATGAAGTCGTCCTCGACGGAAGCTCATCTTCCTCACCCAAATAAGCACTGTTCAAGATATCTTCCGATATGCCGATAAATCGGCCGATTTATCGCTTATCGCTGTCTGACCGATAAGATAAATTGCCTGATAAATCGGCCGATATGGCGATAAATCGGCTGATATGCCGATAAACTGGCCGATTTACCCCTTATCTTGGGTCGACCGATAAGTTCCCGATAAGCGATATCCCCAACATTGGTTAAAAGTGGGACTAACCCCAAAATCTGCAGGCAGCTCAAGTTTATATGCATTATCATTTATTTTCTCTAACACCTTAAAAGGACCATCAGCACATGGCATTAGTTTTGATTTGCACAAATTAGGAAATCTATCCTTACACAAATGTAACCAAACAAGATCTCCAGGTGCAAACACAACATGTTTTCTACCCTTATCTCCAGCAAGTTTATATTTAGCATTCATACGCTCAATGTTCTCCTTAGTTAACTCATGCATTTTTAAGACCAATTTAGCACGTTGTTTAGCACGAAAATTAATCTTCTTCGAAGATGGAAGAGGAAACAAATCAGTAGGTGCACGAGGTAGAAAACCATACACAATTTCAAAAGGGCACATCTTAGTAGTAGAATGCAGCGAACGATTATAAGGAAATTCAATATGAGGCAAGCATTCTTCCCACATTTTCTTCTTATTCTTCAAAACAACCCTAAGCATAGTAGACAATGTTCTATTGACTACTTCAGTTTGTCCATCAGTTTGGGGGTGACATGTAGTACTAAAAAGTAGTTTACTCCCCAATTTAGCCCATAAACATCTCCAAAAGTGGCTAAGGAATTTAGTATCATGATCTGAAACAATAGTATTTGGCACACCATGCAAGCGAATAATTTCATGAAAGAACAAATCAGCAACATTAGCAACCTCATCGCTTTTATGACATGGTATGAAGTGTGCCATTTTCAAAAGTCTATCCATGACAACAAATATGCTATCCATTGCCTTCTTTGTTCGAGGTAAACCTAAATCAAAATCCATACATATATCCTCCCAAGGAACACTAGGTACAGTCAAAGGCATATATAAACCATGAGGATTAAGTTGTGACTTAGCTTTTTGACATGTAGTGCAGCGAGCAACAAAACGCTCAACATCCCGTCTCATCTTTGGCCAAAAGAAATGTGTAGCAACTATATCCTCTGTTTTCTTCACACCAAAGTGTCCCATTAATCCTCCTCCATGCGCCTCCTGCAAAAACAAAAGACGAATGGAGCTAGCTAGAATGCATAGCTTGTTAGCACAGAACACAAATCTATCATTAACGACAAACTTGTTCCACGTTCTTCCTTCTTTACAATTCTGCATTACATCTCTAAAATCAACATCATGCACATATTGATCTTTGATGGTCTCCAAACGAAATATTTTATAGTCAAGTTGTGAAAGCATAGTATAGCGATGAGAGAATGCATCAACAATAACATTTTCTTTACCCTTCTTGTGTTTAATAACATAAGGAAAAGTCTCAATGAATTCAACCCATTTAGCATGTCTACGATTCAGTTTGGCTTGACTTTTAATATGTTTCAAAGATTCATGATCAGAATGTATAACAAATTCTTTCGGCCATAAATAATGTTGCCATGTTTCTAAAGTCCGAACAAGAGCATATAATTCTTTATCATAAGTAGAATAGTTCAGACTAGGCCCACTCAATTTTTCAAAAAAGTATGCAACAGGTTTGCCATCTTGTAATAACACACCTCCTAATCCAATTCCACTTGCATCACATTCAAGCTCAAAAGTCTTATTAAAATCAGGAAGTTGGAGTAAAGGAGCATGTGTCAACTTATCTTTCAATACCGTGAAGGCTTCTTCCTGTGTGGTACCCCAAACAAAAAGCACATCCTTCTTTGTAAGCTCATTGAGAGGTGCAGAAATGGTGGTGAAATCTCTCACAAAACACCTATAGAAACCAGCGAGGCCAAGGAAACTCCTCATTTGTGTGACCGTTTTGGGTTGCGGCCAACTCTCAATAGCTTCAATCTTGACTTTATCAACTTCAATTCCCTGTGGAGTAACAACATAGGGAAGAAAAGATACTCGGTCGGTGCAAAAGGTGCACTTCCCAAGGTTACCAACCAAACGTTCATCACGTAGAGCAATAAAAACAACACATAAATGTTCCAATTGTTCCTCCAAAGATCTGCTATAAATCAGTATATCATCAAAGTAAACTACCACAAATCGTCAAATGAAAGCACGTAAAACTTCGTTCATTAATCTCATGAAAGTAGTAGGTGCATTAGTTAACCCAAAAGGCATGACTAACCACTCATATAATCCAAACTTAGTTTTAAATGCTGTTTTCCATTCATCTCCCAATTTCATATGAATTTGATGGTATCCACTACGCAAATCAACTTCGGAGAATATTGTAGAGCCACTCAATTCATCAAGCATAACATCTAGCATAGGAATAGGATGACGATAACGAATAGTAATATTATTAATGCCTCTACAATCAACACACATACGCGATGTACCATCCTTTTTTGGCACTAGTATAATAGGAACAACACAAGGACTAAGGGATTCACGTATATAACCTTTATCGAGAAGCTCCTGTACTTGACGCATAATCTCCTTCATCTCCTCTGGACTGGTACGGTATGGCGCACGGTTTGGCAGCGAAGCACCGGGAATTAAGTCAATCTTTTGCTCAATCCCTCGAATAGGTGGAAATTCCGGTGGCACGTCTTGTGGAAAGATGTCAGCGAACTCCTGCAAAATGTTAGCGACAGCAGGAGGCAAAGAGGAAGGCACGTCCTCAAATAAAAATAATGCCTCTTTGCACACAAAAGCATAGCAAACAGATTTGCTGAAATCTAGATCATCAATATCAGATTTGGTGGCAAGTAAACATGCACTTTTCAATTTAATTTCAAAGGCAACACTAGATGATTTATTATTAGGCTTCATTTGTTGCTCAAATTCTTTTGCCACAATCTGATTTTCACTCTTATTCTTCTCCTGTTTTGCTTTATTAGCTCTATTAATATCATCTTTTAAAATGGAATCAGGAGACATAGGAAGCAAAGTAATATGTGTATCCTTATGAACAAGAGTATACTGATTGTTTCTACCATGGTGTACCGAATTTTTATCAAATTGCCATGGTCTACCAAGTAATAACGAACAAGCTTGCATGGGTACCACATGACAATCAACATAATCAACATATGTAGCTATACTAAAATGCACATGAATAGTATGTATTACCTTAACCTTGCCGCTGTTGTTGAACCATTGAATGTAGTAAGGATGCGGATGTGGTCTTGTGGTGAGAGACAGCTTCTCCACCATCTCCATGCTAGCCAAATTGTTGCAGCTCCCTCCATCTATGATGACGCGAACAAAACGTTCCTTCACAACTCCCTTTGTATGGAACAAATTGTGCCTCTGATTTTGCTCAGCTTGCGTGACCTGCACACTCAAAACACAATGAGTAACTAAACTTTCATACTTGTAAGCGTCGTCAGCAGCCATGTATTGTGTCTCTTGTTCAGAATTATCTCCACCATGTTCTTCACTTGTAATAAGAGCCAAAGTCTCCTCATCATAGTCACTAGAGAACTTATATCCACCATCCTCAGTAGCAATGATCACACGCTTAGATGGGCATTCTCTCGCATAATGACCTCCACCCTTGCAATGACGAAAAATAATATCATGTGTTTGCCCTGTTGATGCCATGGATGAAGAAGAGCTCTGTGCAGGCCCAGAAGGTGTGCTCTTGGCAGGTAGTGGTGGTTGTGCCTGCTTACTTGTATCACGGTTGGAGGTGGCAGCTGGCGGAGGTGCCGGTGCAACAGAACGTGTGGAAGTAGAGGATGCACACAATGTCCATGATGAAGGTCGACCTGCAGAAAAGTTAGTCCGCGCCAATGCCTGTCGATCTTGCACTTCACGTTCAGCTTTGCAAGCAAGATGGAATATATGAGTGATATTATTATACTCCTTATACTCTAAAATGGTCTGAACCTCTCTATTTAATCCACCCATAAAACATGCAAGCATAGCTTCGTTATCCTCAACAATACCACATCTAATCATGCCAGTTTGCAATTCCTAATAATATTCCTCTACAGGATTTTTTCCTTGTCTTAAACGCTGCAATTTCTGAATTAATTCATGTTGATAATATGGTGGAACCCAACGAGTATGCATAGCAGTTTTCAAAGCAGCCCAAGTAGCTGGAATAGGATATAATCTATAATATTCAGACCACCAAACACATGCAAAACTAGTGAAAGCACAAACAGCAACAGCAACACGTCTTTCCTCGGGATATTGTAAACATGTAAAATGTTGTTCAGTTTCTAACTCCCAAGTAGGATATATATCAGGAACATATCTACCCTCGAATGGTAGAATATTCAATTTTAGTTTAGGAATATGGCCATGATCTCGTACCTGAGGTGGTGGTGGAGCCCTACCATTGCGATTATTTGCATGTGGACGACCTGGTGGTGGTGCTGGTGGTTGCACGTAGTTCTGATTTTGATCAACCTCATCCTCATAATTGCCCGCGTAATCATCCTCCTCCGCAGCAGCAGGAGCAACAAAAGCATCAACAACAGTAGCAGCGGCACCAGAAGTTTGGCCAGGCTCAAGAGCAACACGGCACGCTCGGCGGAGGGCTGTTTCATGATGTGGAGGTTGTTGTTGTTGTTGCAATGGTGCAGTAGAGGTAGTAGGTGGAGGTAGACGCGCAAGCACTTCAACGAACATGGCATCCAAGTTGTTGTCAATTGTCTTCTCAATGTCATCAATCCTCGCTAATGCTTTGTCCAAACTGGACATCACGTCTTCTAACTGTTGACCCAACATTTCCTGGAATTTATCATGGAGCTCCTTGTTCGTCATGTTCTCCCAGTCCAGCTCGTCCGGTTGTGATCCTTGCATGGTTAGCAGCAAGAGAAAAACACAAGAATATGATCCTATAGACTACTAGGAAGTGGCGGTGGTGTTATGGAAAGTCACAAATCCGTCAAGCGAATCTCAAATTCTTACCAGTTCTTACCAAGCAGCAGGTGGTGATCAGCAACCGTTGTAGTCAAAACTCTCAAAGCTTGGATAGAGCGATTACTAGGGAGAGTCAAACGCACGACATATATGTATGTGGAGCTGGGAAGGCTTATAATATGGTAGCAAAAAGAGTCAGCAATAATCAATTCAAAGATGTAAAGTTGAATAAACGCTCAACGACGGTATTGTGCTGGTCCTAGGCTAGACCGTACTAGAGACGCGAGCCTAGAACACTAACAAAATCACGGCGTGGCATGTAAACAAGGGAAAAGCACACTCTGAATTTATTTTTTTGCTCTTTTTTTGCGCTCCTTTTTTTGCGAAAAATCACTATATTGGCGAGTGTCTCAAAACTCTTCCCAAGTCAAAATAACAGGATAGGCACGAAATTTTTTTGACTATTTTTTTCGGAAATCAGGGCAGCGACGACGAAAAAGTGCGACAAAAAATCACTATGATGGCGAGTGTCTCAAAATGCTCCCTAGGACCTAAAAACAAGATAGGAAAAAAATATTTTCGATCGTTGAAATTTTGGCCTAAAAACTGCCCGGGGGTCTCCAGACTTTTTTTTTTCGAAACCTACTCAGGCAAGGAAACACGAATCAGAAAATAGATGGATCTCGAAAACAAACCTAATATGAAAAGAACTCAGATTGGTGGTGGATATATGGTGGTAGGATATGGCAGCGGTGGTGGTATATGGCAGTGGTGGTAGCATATGCCAGCGGTGGTGGTATATGGCAGCGGTGGTAGGATATGGCAGTGGTGGTAGGATATGGCAGCAGTGGTGGTATATGGCAGCAGCGATGAAGATGGTGCGGCGGCGGCATGATGAACTATGACAGAACTCGAAACTCTAAAGGACTAGACACTAAGACCAGCAACTAGACATGACGATGCAACCACAAATTCAACTAAGCAAAATCCTAAAAATATTATGCAAAGGCTCAGATTGGTTCGAATATAATGAAGTAACCCTAATAATATTTTTTTGTGGCTTTTCGTGGACTGTAGGTATGAAGAACAAACTCAATCTAAACTATGAAAAACTGGAAAATCTCACCGAGTAACCTGGAAATCTGATACCACTTGATAGAGGCGAAGGTGTCTCGTCTTTCGATGAAATGGTGGCTATCGTTTTTGGTGGAGTAGACTTTGACGATCCGACTACGAACGTGCGAGGACGCCGCGCCTTAGCAATCACTAAACCAACTCCGACAGGTTAGTGACCATGCCGGAGCATGATCAACCTAACCACGAAGGTCTATTTCCTGCAAGCAAACGAAGAACAAGCAAGAAACTGAAATTGTAATATAGATATTGCGAATAAAAGAGGAAAGCTTTATTGATCAAGTGGGGTTCTGTGACGTCTTGGTCTGGTCATTGAACACAAACAAAGTACGCGAAGTTGCAACTATGGGGAACTATTAATCTAAACAAAACCCAAAGTCTAAATGATGCCCTAAGGGTTGTATATATGGAGGAAGAGGGGGGGGGGGGATTTCGTGGCCCTTGGAGGAGGGGTCCGAAACCAACCCTAACTCTTGTTTCCCCACACCTACGGACTCTAAAAACAACCTATACTCAAGTATTTCAAAATTACATGGGCCTGGCCCAATAATAAGGCGACGCAGCACCTATAATAGCCTCTGGACGAAATTTAGGAAGTGGCATCTTGTATATTTCGTCCAAGCCTTCATGCACTCATTATGGTGGCTTCAAAGTCATGAAATCATCACTTGAAACTTCATTCTTGTTCCCCTTGCGCATGCCATCATCTCCATGCTTGAACTTGCTCCCAGGTTCATCTTTCTTGTCCAAGCTAGGCCCTTCATTTGTTAGCAAAACAAATGTATCCAATTTAGGCAGCATCATTTTCTCATGAACATTAGAATTGTTACCAAGAAACGAAAGTACCTGGTAATTCAATTGGCGTGCGCGAGCTCTAGTAATTGGTCCAGTATGTATAGCAGCAGGGGCCGTGGGTGTAACAATGGTATTGATATCCTCATCACCTCAAAATTTCAAGATACTCAAGACGGACTTCAAATTCACTAGTGGGTGGAGGACGGATGGACGGGTACCCTGGAGCACCCAGTGGTTGACCCAGGGATGCATGGAGAAGCGCCATGACATCTTGCGGAAAGCTTCACCCAGCCACGAAGAGACGGATGGATATACCTTGACCGGAAGCTTACCTGTGCAGCCGCAAGCCATTATGGGCACTGGCTTGGTCGACCCTAGGCGTGACTCTGGATGGACAGTGCCAGCAGATGTAGAAGAACAGTAGGTTATGGATGGGCACCGGCAGTGGCCCAGAGGATCCCTATGGAAGACCCTATTTTGTTTGTCCCGTCTTCAAATACCATGCAATGCGAAGACTCAAAGGAGGGAACGATTCTTGTGGGTAAAGTGCACAAGACTCTGCAGAGTCGAAATCTAATCGATTAGCCATGTCTCCTGTTACGGACAACTGAGCCTGTGGAATTGGAGTTATTCAGAAATCTCAACACCGAACATAATTATTTAATTCAGGGGTTATTAGTGATTTTAGGTATGAGACACTGGTTGGCATAACCATCTCAATAACAACCAATATTTTGTAGTAATTGCAAGCAAGTCCTTTTGTTGTAGGAAAAAATTGGCTTTCTCGCAAAAACTTAAACTTAGAGCCAACAGCCAAATTGCATATAGTTTTAGTATTTTATTATTGTTCCCTCTCTATGACTTACCAGCATATTCCATAATGCTGACCTACATGGCTGCAACGTCTTATGTTGCAGAGGAGTTTTCCGACCAGGATTGAGGCTAGGATCCACGCTCGGTGATTGCCCTATGGAGTCGGATGGACTCGCTTATCGTCTACGCTTCCGCATTTAGTTTTTTTTCTCATGAGTTGGCCTTCGGCTGAATTTATTATGATGTAATAAAGACTCTATATGGGAATCGTGTAATAAATCAGGTGTGATTGTACTTTGAAATTTTCATCACTGTACTGTGTGTGCCAGCATGATCTTGGGATTGTACAGATACACAGAGACTTGACCATTTTCGGGTCGGGTCGCTACTCCGGGGAGCACCTCAAGTATGTTATCCAAATGCACTTCCCCTGGGAAGATGCCACCAACAACACAACAGAGTATGTGGGGCTACTTGCTGGCCTCAGGATTGCAATGGAACTAGGGATACAGAAGCTAGTCATCCGTGGTGATTCTCAGCTTTTCGTGAAGCAAGTAAATAATGATTATCGGAGCCCGCTGATGAAAGCATATGTGGAAGAAGTGAGAAAGTTGGAGGAGCACTTTGACAGGCTGCAAACAGAGTACATGCCCCGTGTGGAGAATAGCATTGCTGACCACCTGTCAAAGTGCGCCGCTGAGAAGCTCCCTGTGGAACTATGAATTTTTGTACTCCATCTAACTCAACCGCCAGTTTCCCCATCAGCGTTGGCTAGGAAGAGAAGGAAACTAAACACCGGCAAGCATTTCTCGGCAGAGATCCCTGGAGTTGCTGGTGAGAAGGTTGCCGGAGAGAGCCCTATGTTGGTAGGTAAGCTGTATCCTCCAGCGGAACCTCAAGTTCTCGCTGTTGAGGCTAGCGCTCGCACGGCAGAGGAGATGCCTTTGGTCCTCATCGTCGAGCCACGAGCTCCGACATGGGCACAACATATAGTCCAATTCCTGCAGACAGGAGAACTTCCCGATGGCCCAGAGGAATCTGAAAGAGTGGCCCGCCAGTCGAGTATGTATCAGATTGTGGATGACACTCCGTAGAGAAAGAGGACGAACAGTGTGAAGTTGAAATGTATCAGCCAGGAAGATGGACTAATGCTGTTGGTAGAAATTCATGGAGGTGTGTGTGGTTCACACCTAGGACAAAGAGCACTTGTCGGGAAAGCCTTCCAGCAAGGATTCTACTAGCCCACCGCCCTCCGGGATGCAACTGAGCTCGTCACTAAGTGTGAAGCCTGTCAGTTCCATTCCAAGAACATTCATCAACCTGCTCACGCCCTTCAAACAATCCCTTTATCCTGGCCTTTCGCGGTCTGGGGACTTGACATCTTGGGCCCCTTTCCCCGTGCTCCTAGAGGCTTTGAATTCTTGTACGTAGCAATCGACAAGTTTACAAAGAGGCCCGAGGTGGAGCCAGTGAAGGAAGTGACTGTGCAATCAGCTATCAAGTTCTTTAAAGGATTGGTGTCTCGTTTTGGAGTACCCAAAAGGATGATCACCGACAATGGCACACAGTTCACAAGCCGCGCCTTCATGCAGTACATCCAAAGCCTTGGAAGCAAGCTCTCGTTCGCCTCTGTTGCCCACCCTAGGAGCAACGGACAAGCCGAAAGGATGAACGCTGAAGTGCTGCGAGGGTTCAAGACAAGAACTTTTGATAAGTTGCGGAAATGCGGCAAGCGCTGGGTTGATGAGTTGCCAGTGGTTCTTTGGTCAATCGGGACGACACCAAATTGAGCTACTGGCCAGACTCCCTTCTTCCTAGTATATGGTGCAGAATCATTACTTCCCACGGAACTCACATATGGGTCACCTCGAGTACTTGCCTATGATGAAGTAGCGCAAGAGTAGCTGTGGCATGACGATGCCGCGCTCCTCGAGGAAGATCGTCTCCGGGCAGCTGTACGTGCTGCACGATACCAGCAAGCCCTGCACCGCTATCACAGCCGCATGGTTCACACCCAGAGCCTTGAGGAATATGACCTTGTCCTTAGGCGCGTCCAGTCTGCTGAGGGTGCAAACAAGTTGACACCAAAGTGGGAAGGCCCTTACTGGGTAGTACATGTCACCAAACCTGGCGCAGTCCATCTGGAGACCGAGGATGGCATCCCATTGCAAAACTCATGGAATATTGAGCATCTTCACAAGTTCTACCCGTAAGGCGTGGTTGCCGGGCCTTTCCCTGGCAACCTATTTTGTACAAGCATAGTCCCCGGGACTTGTAACCCTTTGTACAAAGCCAGGTGCAAGCCTTGTGCATAGTTGAATAAAACGAAGTGTTTTCACAATACTTGCATACATGACTTCCTGTTTGCTTAAGTAAGATCTTATTGTGATTACACTAGTTTTTAGATGAAATGACTAACATGCTGTGAAAGGCCATGTGCTATTCTCCTTTCTCTTTTTTCCTTTGATGACAACAGAAGGATTTCTCACGGATAATTTTCCCGGAAAGAAGGATAAATGCGAGCTCATGCACTTGGTCCCCGACAACCTCTCCTTATCTAAGATGATAAGAAGGACAACAAAGAGAGATAAGTTCACTTCGTTACATTCCATCATTCCATGTTATGCTTATGTATGAGAAACTGGCACGTAAGGAAACCTTGCTGCCCCTGCCATTCGCGCTCCTATCTTTGACTCGAGTCCGCTCGACAAGGTTGGCAAGGGGTCAGCCTTCGTTCGCGCTGCTAACCCATTTTAGAGATCACTAAACGTGGTTTTAGTAGCAGCTGCGCTAAAGGCCAGCAATATGTCTTGCCGGAAAGCTTTGTTTACTAAGAGTATTGAAGGCTCGCCCTTCACTATGTTTAAGTACATGCACAAGAGTCCGGCAAGCTCTTTTTTAAAAAATACATGGACAAACAAGTACAGACCATATAGGTACTAACATGGATGAAGAATTACATAATATTGATTTGAATTTGGCATGTGCCTACATTTTTTTCTAAATTAAAAAGATAAGTGCCCCGTAATGCCTTTCTTGCCCCTCTCCTCCTAGGAGTTACATTGAGAGGGAAAGAGGGCAAAAGGAGCGCCTGGGCAGAAGCCCAGCCTGACCCCGTCAGGACCAGCGGGACGCAGCCTGACAAGATCGGAAGGGCGCCTCCCCGGCAAGGAAGAAGAGACCGGGGATGGGGAGAGCGACTAGGCGATGCCCTGGTCACCCCCGCTAGGACCAGAGGGACGCGGCTCAGCAGTGATACTGGCTGGTGTCACAACCCTAGAATTTTGATTGTAAATAGTCACAACTGCATCCATGCATCATGTTAAAATCAAAATGAATTTGAATTGGGGATGTTCAAACCCTACCACAAAATGAAATTCAACTAGGTTCAAATAGAAAATTTTCAATGAGCCCAAAATGCCCTTTAGAAAAGTTCATGATTTTTGATAAAGGTGAAAACCTGTGCCAAAAATGATGCACTTAATTCTAGGTCATTTCTGGATTTTTGAATTAATCTTTGAATTGGAGTTATGAATTTCTATAAATACTTTTACAACTCCAATAATTCTGGAAAAATTGTGTGGGACTCTGGAATAGTCCATATAGTCCACACAAAAATTATCAGAAGTAACAAAATTGATTTAGTTTGAGAACTAAATCAAAAACCTATTGCAGAAAAGAAAAACAGAAAACTAAAATAACAAAGCGGAGAGAGAGAGACAGGCCCAGGCCACTTACCTCACTGGGCCGGCCCACCTGGCCCATGCCAGTCATCACCCACCTCTGCCAGTAGGCAGAGTAGGGACAGCGCACGCACGCCCGAGCGCACCACACCTCCTGCCTGCCTGTGATGCCCCAGGCCAACACGACGCCCGAAAGCCCCTTCGCGGTGTCGTTCTGAGCTCCCCGACACCTCACTCTCCCCCAGCTCTCTCCTTCGCTCTCCTCTCGCCATGGTCGACGCTGCCGTGCCCGCGCCGCCATGAACCCCGCGACCATCAAGCTCCCCGTGCCGCCCCGAGCTGTCCCCGAGCTCCATCACCTCGACCCCAACCCCGTCATCGAGCCACGCGACCGGAAGGCCCCCGGAGTAGCTTACCCGACCTCGCCCTTGCCGTTTGGCTACCGGAGATCCCCCATGCCGCCCTGACCACTCCGGTTCTCCCCCGAGCTCGACGTCTGCACTGCCGTGATCATCGTGAGCCACTGACTGTCTTCCCCCTCTCCGTTCTCTCTGCTGCATGTCGTAGCCACTGCCCCGCTCACACGCAAATGCGCCGCCACCTGCGCTCGCCGCCAACACGACCCCAGTGACCAAATGGTCTGGTCGTCGTGTCTAACACGCTTGCCGCCTCGCGTAGATGTTGTAGGTGCCAAGCACGCATCGCCACGGCCACCGCAGCCACATCCCCATGTGCACCTGAGCGACGGCCGCCACCCCGAGCTCGTTTCCGGAGAGCTTCAGCCGTCCTAGCTGCTCCCGTGTGCAGCACTGGATGTGGGCAAGCCTCAGCTCCCCGTAGGTGCTCTCCGCTGTTCCTCTAGATGCCGGAGGAGCGAGCCCGAGCCCCTTGATCGCGTCTGTTCATGCCGGTGTCGAGCCGCCGGTAGGTTAGCCCCGGTTGACCAGGGGTTTGACCTCCCCTGGGTCAATGACAGGTGGGGCCCACCCTGCTATTTAAGTTAGATTAGGTTTAATTAAAACTAGTTTACTTCTGTTAGACTGACACGTGGGACCCACTGGTCAGTTTGACCTGGAGCGCCAGTTGAGTCACTGATGTCATGGTGGCATAGTGTTGACGCAGTAATTCCTTTTCTGGAATTAGTTTAATTCTAAATAACCAGAACATCCAGAAAAAGGGTTAAACTTCAATAAATCATAGAAAATAAACCGTAGCTCGGAATGAAATAATTTATATATGAAAAATTATCAGAAAAATATGAAGAATCTGTTTATGCTACTTTCATGCATGCTTGAACAACTTAACCTCACTGAATAGGAAAAATCTTAATTAGGGAAAATTTGATAATTAGCTATGGATTGGAATTTGATATATATTTGAATTCCAATTCAACTAAAATGACTTGTTGTTGCATTAGTTCAATTCAGTACCTTAATATGTCATATCATACATTTGACTATGCATTGCATTCAATGTGTTCTTTCTTGTTTGTCGGTGTTGTTCCTTCTTGGTAGAAGACGGTTTCCGACATCGTGATCGTTAACACCAACGAAGAGCTACACTATATTCAGAAGTGCCAGGCAAGCAAACCCCCCTTGATCTCTCCGATATAATCCCACTCTCTTGCTCCTGCTCTCTTTTACTGCATTAGGACAACAACAATTCAACTGTTTTGCGGTAGTTGAACCCATTCCTCTGCATGACCTGTCTTTTCCACAGTAAATAGTGAAAACCCACTAGCATGAGTAGGAGTTGTTTGAGCCATGATGTGCCTACTCATTCATGCTTGCTTGTTATGCTTGCTATGCTTAGAGTTGTGTCAGGTCTGATTCATCTGGGATGGATTGGGATGGTGATGAACATGTCCTACTGTTGAGAGCTAAGTGTGTGAACATGATTTGGTAAAGGTAGCGATGAGAGGCCATGCAGGAGTACATGGTGGGTTGTCTCATTGAAACCATCCTCAGGAACTGAGTTCCATGTTTGTGATCCAAGACATTTACTACCACACATTGGGATCCTTAATTGACTCTCTCGACTTATTAATCGCCTTGATCTGTGTCCAGGAGTTTCAACTAGTTTCTAGTGTTTGTAGGATATGTGTTGGAGGCCATGCGTAGCATTAACCTTAGGGGTGGGTTATGATGCGGTATGGACACTGTGGCCCAGTGTACCGAGGTACCCGTTTGGTGGGCTCGGGAACCCTGCACACATCGTTTGCGGCCGTGGTGGAAACCTCGGCCGGTCTTCCTTGCGGATGGAACCCGAATAGGTGATAAACCTGGACTAGAGACTAGTGTGGTTAGTCAGGTCATGGCCGTCACCCTCGCTGGGCTTTCGCTTGAAGGTTGCCGAGTACATGTCTTGTCAACGGCGATAAGTGGTGAGAGCGTGTGTGAAGAAGTACACCCCTGCAGGGTTAATGATCTATTCGGACTGCCGCGTCTGCGGATATGTACTACTTCAAAAGCTTATATGGTTCATATATAACTGGAAGTGGATACTCTAAAATGCGCAAGACAAGCGTGAGTGCTATGGATGGCCTTCTCGTAGGGAGACGAGCGTGCATCCTTTGTGGTGTATTGATATGGTGAATATGTGGACTCGTGTGCGCTTTCTCACCTCAATGAAAATGCTGTTAGACGTAGTACAGGATAGCCACTGAGTCAAAGCTGGCTTGCTGCAGTTAAACTCCACCTCCCCTTTGTTGATACTGATGCATATGTAGCTAGTTCTGATGTAAGTCTTGCTGAGTACATTTGTACTCATGTTTGCTTAATTTATGTTTTGCAGAGAGACTTCAGTCTTGCTGATAGTTCTACGTGTGCTTCGACGATTAGCTTGGGAATCCCAGACAAAGGTCTGGTTCCTTTGGAGGGTCTTGTAGATAGACATGCTAATTTCTAGCCTTCTTTCTTTTCAGCTGTCTGTACTCAGACAAGATAAGCTTCCGCATGTGCTTGTTGCTTGTATGACTTTGTATGTTGGTTCATGAGACCCATGTTTGTAATATCATACTATGTATGGCTCTCCGGAGCCTTTCAAATAAATACTTTGAGTCATAGAGTTTTGTTGTGATGCCATGTTGTATTTACACATATCGAGCATATTGTGTGCATGTTATTGAAATGCTTTGTATGTGTGGGATCTGACACCTAGTTGTTTATTCTTGGTAGCCTTTCTTTTGGGGAAATGTTTCCTAGTGATTCCACTGAGCCATGGTAGTCCGCTACTGCTCCGGAACACATGGGCTGACTGGCATGTGTCCTTCTTTGCTGCTGTGTCTATCCCTTTGGGGAACTGTCACGCGGTGTTCACCGGAGTCCTGATAGCTTGCTATAGCCCGGTTACACTCGCTGCTTACCGACACGTGCATTGCTGGGTCATGTATGCCTGTCCCTGTAAGTTTGCGCCACCTTGGGTTTACGACTAGTCATGTCAGCCCGGGTTCTCTATCATATGGATGCTAGCGACACTATCATATACGTGAGCCAAAAGGCGCAAATGGTCCCGGCCAAGGTAAGGCTGCAGCCGTGGGAATACTGTGCGTGAGGCCGCAAAGTGATACGATGTGTTACATGGTAGATCGGTGTGACTTAGGATCGGGGTCATGACAGCTTTGGTATCAGAGCCTAACTGCCTGTAGGATCACCAAGCCAAACTAGTCGAAGTCGAGTCTAGAAATGCGTTAGTTATATAAGGGAATTGATTGTGGAAGGGAACGTAAGGCTCTTTTTACTCCTTTACCTCATGTCCTTCTGATCTGAGTCACCTTTTCATTTCCTACGGGTATTAAGAACTAGGCTTCTTATTTTTCTATCAGGATCATGTGTTACTAATTCGTAGGCTTATAGGAATGATGGATTCAAGTCTCAGTTCAGTTCTAGTACCTCCATGTGTAAACAGTTAATCTCAGAACCTTGTTATTGTGATGTTGAGTGGTTATGCCACCATTTTGCATGATGTCTCAAAATCTTTTTGAGCATTTACAGCCGTTATGCTGTCCGAGTTGTCCCAGATTTCTAAACAATCTAATGCATTTGCAATCTTTCCTCCATGTTCCCGATGTCCTTTTGGGTCAGATTAAGCACACTATTGGTGCAATATCTGCCTTCCTATGTTTTAGAGATTGTTGACACAAACAGGTATGGAATGATTTGAGAAATTGATGTAGGGTGGATACCCTAAGGCCAATCTTTCACGAAATGGAGTGGATCCTACGAAGAACACGGTGAACACAAGGGGAAACACGAGGGGAAACACTCAAATCAATGGGAACGATCACACATGTGCTAGATCCATTAACATAAAGAGTGATACAAGATTCAAACGCAACAAAGGACGATACAAGAGGCAGTAGTTCTTCTCTGTGAGGAGGTCTTGAGGGGTCTTCCCGCGATGGGTCTTGAATCCACTTGGGGGATCTTCTCTATAGAGGCCGAGGTCTCTGATGAAGAAAGTATCAAGTGGATGAGCAAAGCTCTATCTCTCAAAGGAGCTAAACCAATGCTAACCCTAGAAATAGGGAGGAGGAGGAGTATATATAGTCTAAGTGGATGAAGGGGTACATGGGCTTCGGCCCAACTTGCTGTCAACTCATAGGCGTCGGATGTCTGATAGTTACTGGTCGTCCGATGTCTCGCGGGCGCTCAGACGTCCGGTGAGTGTTGGATTTCCGATGTTTTGGCTCTATTTTGCGTTTGTCGGACTTCTAGTCGGGGTCGGATGTCCGGTGCATCGGTCGTCCGGTGGTCTCCATCCTTCTGATGTTTTCGTTCTCGACTGGTGGTCACGATCGTCCGAAGTGGCTCGGTCGTCCGGTCTGCGTCAGGCGTTCGACCGCTGTAGCGTTCACTGGCTAGGACTTGCCTGGATGGCCGATGCTCCCAAGCGTCGGACGTCCGACGAGTACCGGTCGTCCGGTGGTTGTAGATTCCTGGTAGCTCTTCATCTTGGTCCTTGTACTTGGTGTCCTCGTCGTCTTGTCCGTTGGGTGTAGCTGTCCCGTGGCTTCCCTCTGAGTACCTGATCACACATAGGGTCTCCGCTTGAGGTAGTAGCCATGTCTCATAAGTAGAAGGTGGTAGTTTGGAGAGGAACGAGTTCACCTTAGTTTCGATAGCCTTTGCTCGAGCTCTTGTCATTGGTCCAAGTGGTGTCGTGGGAGACGTAGGTAGGTCCATGGGGATGACCATGGGATGCTCCGCATCATATCCCTCCTTGGGAAAGATCCGACCTCAAATCGAAATCCTCATCACCATGGTAGGGAGAGAGATCCTTGACGTTGAAGACGTCGCTCATGTTGTACTTGTCGCGCGGGAGATCGATCTTGTATGCATTGTTGTTGTAGCATGCTAGCACCTTGAAGGGTCTGTCGGCTCGAGGTAGAAGCTTGGATTTGCGTTCATTGGGGAAGCGGTCCTTGCGAAGGTGTAGCCACACGAGATCTCCAATGTGGAATATCATGGGTTGCTTGTTGATGTTGAGCTTGGTCGTGAGTCATTGTACTTGGCGCTCTATGGTGTGCCTTGTATCTTCATGCATCTTCTTGAGGTAGCTCACTCGTGCACTTGTGTCCATGTTGATGCGCTCTTGTAGTGGAAGAGGTAGAATGTCCAATGGGGACAACGGGTTGAAGCCGTAGACGACCTCGAAGGGGGACTTGCAAGTAGTAGAGTGTCATGCTCGATTGTAGGCGTACTTGGCGATGGGTAGACACTCTTCCCACTCCTTGATGTTCTTCTTGATCAACACGCGTAGGAGAGTAGATAGCGTCCGGTTCATGACATCCGTTTGGCCGTCGGTTTGGGGATGGTATGCCGAAGAGAACAAGAGCTTGATTCCGAGCTTGGCGCATAAGGTCTTCCAAAAGTAGCTTAAGAACTTGATGTCACGGTCCGATACGATAGTCTTGGGCACTCCATGTAGGCGCAAGATTTCCCTACAAAAAAGATTTGCAACATGTGAAGCATCGTCTATCTTGTTGCATGGGATGAAATGAGCCATTTTAGAGAATCGGTCCACAACAACAAATATGGAATCTTTGCCATTTCGAGTTCGAGGCAAACCAAGTACAAAGTCCATACTAATATCTTCCCATGGATGATACGAAATAGGGAGCGGCATATAGAGACCATGGGATTGAGCTTTAGACTTTGCTTTGCGACATGTAGAGCATCGGTTGGTGAAGCGTGAGAAGTCGCGGAACATCTTGGGCCAAAAGTAGTTCTTGGAGAGCGTAGCAAATGTCTTGTCGTGTCCAAAGTGTCCCATAAGTCCTCCTCCATGAGCCTCTTGCAAAAGTAACAAACAAAGTGAAGACTCGGGGATACATAGTTTGTTAGCTCTCATTAGATAATCATCTTTGATGTAATAGTGTTCCCACGATGTATGCGTCAAACATTTGGCATATGGAATAGCAAAAGTAGAATCATGCGCATACAAGTCTTTTATGTGCTCAAAGCCAATGACATTCAATTCAAGTTGGGTAACAAGCACGCATCTACGGGAAAGTGCATCCACCAAAACATTTTGTTTGCCTTTGATGTACTTGATGACATAAGGAAATGACTCAATGAATTCACTCCACTTAGCATGATGCTTGTTCAACTTAGTTTGACACTTAAGGTACTTAAGCATTTCATGAACCGTATGAGGAATGAACTCATGAGGGCGAAGATAATGTTCCCAAACATGCAAGACTCTCACTAAAGCATATAGTTCTTTGTCATAGATGGTGTAGTTAAGTTGCGCTCCAGAAAGTTTTTCACTAAAGTAAGCTATGGGGCGCTTCTCTTGCATCAACACACCTCCTATGCCGCAACTGCTAGCATCGCAATGTATCTCAAATGGTTTATCAAAGTTGGGTAATGCAAGCAAAGGGGCATGCGTAAGCAAGTTCTTAAGCTCATTGAATGTGGTATCTTGAGATGGTCCCCAAACAAATGGTCCATTTTTCTTACTCAAGGCATGTAATGGTAAAGCGATGGTGCTAAAAGCCTTCACGAATCTATGATAGAAACCGGCTAAGCCAAGGAAACTACGTGCTTGTTGCAAGTTGGTTGGTTGTGGCCAAGTTTTAATAGCATTTATCTTAGATTCATCTACATGAACACCCTTAGAAGACACAACGAAACCCAAGAAAACAAGCTTATCAACACCAAAAAGGCATTTGTCCATATTAGCATAAAGGCGCTCTTTTCTAAGAGTTTGCAAAACAGTTCTAAGATGGCGGACATGATCTTTGAGAGATTTTCTAACTACAAGAATGTCGTCAAAGTAGACCACAACAAATACACCAATGTAGGGCCTAAGAACAAAATGCATGACTCGCATGAAAGTACCGGGTGTTTCGGATAAGCCCATTGGCATCACAAGCTATTCGTATAAGCCAAATTTGGTCTTAAATGTGGTTTTCCATTCGTCACCTTCTTGTATGCGTATTTGGTAATAGCCACTCTTAAGATCAATCTTAGAGAAAATTGTGGCTCCGGTAAGCTCATCTAACATATCATCAAGGCGTGGAATGGGGTAGCGATAACGAACGGTGATAGCATTGATAGGACGACAATCGAAACACATGCGATATGTACCATCTTTGTTGTTAACAAGGATTACCGGGACGGCACATGGGCTCAAGCTTTCTCATACATGCCCATTGTCGATGAGTTGTTGTACTTGCCGTTGGATCTCCTTGGTTTCTTCGGGATTGGCGCGGTATGGTGGCTTGTTAGGAATAGGTGCTCCGGGGATGAGGTTGGTGCGGTATTCGATGCCTCGAAGGGGCTGTAGACCCGGAGGTAGCTCGTCGGGGAATACATATTGGAATTCCTGCAATAGAGAAGATAACACTAAAGGTAGATTGTGAGAGGTCTTAGTCCTTGTTGCCTCGTCCTTGCACAAAAGGACATAGTGCATAACACTTGATGGGTTCTCACACACTTCTCTCATCTCACTTTTGGTAGCGAATAGCACTAAGTTTTTCTTGTCGCTCATCATGGAGGCACTCATTTTGGGCTTGTGGCTCTCACTCCCTTTTGGGTGGCTCACTCTCTCGCTATTCTCTCCATGATGGGTGGCTGCTTGCTTGTCGGCGATCACTTGACTTGGTGACATAGGTCGTAGCACGTACTCCTTTCCCTTCATCTTGAAGCTGTAGTGATTGGTTCGTCCGTTGTGGATGACGCCGCGGTGGAATTTCCATGGTCGTCCAAGAAGGAGATGGCAAACGGACATGGGAACCATGTCGCGTTCCAAAGTGTCTTCATATGCTCCGATCTTGAAGGAAACTTGAACCATGTGCTCTACTTGAATAGTGCCAGAGTCGCTAAGCCATTGGACCTTGTAGGGGCGAGGGTGCTTCATCTTGACCAATTGGAGCTTGGTGCATAGTTCTTCACTTGCCAAGTTGTGGCAACTTCCTCCGTCAATGATGACCTTCACGGACCTCCCATTGATGCCCGCCTTGGTGTGGAAGATAGGGCATCTTTGGTCTTCGTCTTGTTGATGTTGAAGTGTCAAGACCTTGGAGACAACGAGAGCGGGGCACGAATCATTGTCACAAAAGACTTGGTCATCTTCATCCTCATTCACGCGCTGGTGCATGGCCACTTTCTCAAGGGCTTCCATTTCCTCTTCACTCATGGAGTCATAGGTGCTTGTCATCGTTGAGGGTCATGGTACGCTTATTGGTGCATTCGAAGGACTTGTGGCCTCGGCCGCCGCATGTGAAGCACTTGATGGAACTTGTCTTGATGGTCTCATCCGGTGGAGTTGTAGATGATGAAGCTTTCGGCTTGAAGTTTCTTGTAGTAGGAGGACGACTTGAGGTTGTCAAAGTTTTCTTGTAACTTGACTTGTCGTCGTTGCTTGTAGAAGGTTTGGTTGAGGTAGAAGGCGTTGGAGTCGTTGAAGCTTGGTTGTTGGAGCCGTAGATCTTGGAAGAGTACTTGGTATACTTGAAGTCATCTTGCACTTGTCGCTCTGCCTTTGTAGCTTGATGTACTAGCTCGATGAGGTTCGAGTAAGGTTGGAAGTCGGCATTCTTCTTGATAGGGTGGTTGAGTCCATTCAAGAAACGTGCCATAGTTTGCTCATCATCTTCTGTGACATTGGCTCGTATCATGGCGATCTCCATTTCCTAGTAGTATTCTTCAATGCTCTTTGGT
Source organism: Thinopyrum elongatum (assembly GCA_011799875.1). Classification (NCBI taxonomy): domain Eukaryota; kingdom Viridiplantae; phylum Streptophyta; class Magnoliopsida; order Poales; family Poaceae; genus Thinopyrum; species Thinopyrum elongatum. The sequence continues at coordinate 371,423,243 of CM022303.1, forward strand.
CCTTGCTTGAGGAGTTGTAGTTGCTTGAAGAGGTCGCGGTTAAAGTATGTTGGCACAAAGCGCGCTCTCATGACATCCTTCATTTGATCCCAAGTTGTGATTGGTGGTTCACCTCTTGCTTCTCGGCGCTCAATGACTTGCTCCCACCAAATGAGGACATAGTCTTGGAACTCAAGGGATGCCATGGCGATCTTCTTCTCTTCCTCATCGTTGTGCAAACGAAAGATCTTGTCAACCTTCAATGCCCATGAAAGATACTCTTCGGGATCATTGCTTTCGAAGAACTTGGGAATGGTGAACTTGGGCTTGCCTTAGCATTGCTCTTCATTGTGTTAGCGTCGAGGGTGATGATGCCCTTGACATGGAGGATTGTCAACCTCAAGTTGCTCTTGGCGTGGAGGATTCCTATTGTCTTGTTGCTCTTGGCGAACATGTGGTTCTTGTTGAGCTTGTGGAGCTTGTCGTTGCAATCATGTTTGATGTTGTCGTTCTTGGACTTCCTCGCGAAGTGCTTCTTCTTCTTCTCGAACATGTCGGTTACGGGCGGCGACGCCATGATTGGTGTCGCGGAGGGCACGTTGCGCCTCAAGGGCTTGTGCTTCACGTTGTTGTTATTGTTGTTGTTGACATAGAGCTTCAGCGTCTTGCTCATCTTGGTGTTGACGTGCTTGCTCTTGCATTTGCTCTCGTAGTCGTTGGTGTTCTTGTGCTTCCTCTTGTTGGCGTTGGCGTTGCCTTTCTTGTGCTTGTGCAAGGGTAGCTTGATTGAGATGATGCCAACGTTCTTGCTCTTCAAGTTGCTCTTGTGGATCATTGCCATGTAGAGGATCGCGGTTTGCTTGACGGTCTTGGCGTGTAGCTCGACGAAGAGTGTTCGATGTCGGTGTACTTGAACCAGAGATGGTGTCGTAGGAATGTTGACTCGAGTGGCTCCGCCTTGAATATGATGAAGTGGTAGAAGAGCGATTGACCAACAAGGCACGAATCTCATCCATTCTTGCATTGCTCTCTTGTTTTTGTTCATCGAGCTTGTTGTCGAAGTAGTCTCTTGTACGTTGCTCGGAATGTCGCAAGACGGTAGCGAGGTTGTCGATGCGGTCGCTCAATGCTTGTTGTTCTTGATGCAAGGCTCATTGCGCGCCGAAGAGGTGGTTCTTGGTGACGTAGGTGTTCGGGTCCTCATCTTGCTCTATGAAGAGTGGGTTGGTAGAAGTACTCAGCCTATCCATCATTCCAAGTAAATGTGTGAGTGGAAGAAAGAGAAGGACTATTCCAAATGTACCTAGACCAATGTTGTGAATGGATCAAAGATCACTCAATTATGTAACAAGGAAATAGCACAGTTGGTACCGGTTCCCGTCAATTTCTCACACCTACACAAATAAAGCCTTTGGTGGAGCTTGGTTAGGATGGTGGACAAAATTTATGCAATTGTTAGTGAGACTCAATAATGTTGGAAAAGATTCATGAATGTCCAAATGCAACAAGTAGACCAATAGCAAATAGTGGCACACGGAAACACACACACGGAAATATAGATGGGGTCGTGCAAATAAAAATGAGCTCAAAATGTGGAATCCACGGAAAATGCTCTTGTTGCACAACGCTAGAGAGACGCTAGCATGATTGCACTATAGGCGGATACGAGACTTGTGCACAACCTACAAAGCAAAAATGCAACGACTTCTATCCCAAGTATGCTATATGTATGGTGTTCCGGTGGTATGATCCAAGATGATCGAGTATGACAATCTTAATGTAGTATGATGCTATGGTTCTTGCTTAAAAGCTCTTTGCTTATCTTTCTCTTTTGCTTAAAAGCTTGTTTGGCTCTTTCTCTTTTGAGCTCTTTGTCATGCAAAACTTGAAGAACCAAGGTAGCTATTGAGTATATGCGATGACAACCTTGTGACACAAGAGATGATACCAAGATATGTATGCCAATATGATGTGATATATGCAATGACCACTAATGTGCACAAGTAACATTGCCGACAATACTCAAAGGCTAGTCTCGATAGGTAAGTGACACGAAAATGGGCTATGGGGTTATCAATGTAATGGCAAGGAGTACACAAAGGTGTCGTCGATGTTACCGTCAATGGTTTGTCGTGTGTAAGCAAGGACGTTTAATGATGATGTGGTCATGGTCGATGATGAGGATGAGCGGCGGTGATGACGTCGAACTGTCCCTAAGTAGCCGAAACACGTTAGGAAACAGAAACCGCAACTCAAATTCTCAATGACCCAAATGTGCCAAAATTGTCAGAGTTGGTAGCGGGTAAGCGATGGTGGTTGCGTAAAGCGGCGGTGGTGTTGGTAGGTGTAGTGGTATGGGAGTGCATATGCGGAAGTGGAAGTGGATCGGGGATCGAACTAAAAATGTTCAATTTCGTCAGGGTTCGTCGGACGTCCGGTGGAGGTTGGACGACTGGTGGTTGTTGGACGTCCGGAGACGGTCGGACATCCGGTGCCTGGGCAATTTCGGGCACGGGATGAACTTGTAGGGTTCGTGGTGGAGGGGCAAAAATTGGACAAATTTGTGGATGGAAATGGTGGAGATGATGGGGGAAAGCTATATCCACTCGTGGCAAAGCAAATCCATGAATCAAATCCAACAAAACTTCATCAAAACCAACAAATCAAAAAAAATTGGGGCTATTTTTGGTGGGGAATTTTTGAAATTGGGACAAAATCAAAAAAAACAAAGCTAGAAAACAAGGGTAGGGGCTCCAAATTCATGATCAACCAAGGCTCTGATACCAAGATGATGTAGGGTGGATACCCTAAGGCCGATCTTTCACGAAATGGAGTGGATCCTACGAAGAACACGATGAACACGAGGGGAAACATGAGGGGAAACACTCAAATCAATGAGAACGATCACACATGTGCTAGATCCATGAACACAAAGAGTGATACAAGATTCAAACGCAACAAAGGACGATACAAGAGGCGGTAGTTCTTCTCTGTGAGGAGGTCTTGAGGGGTCTTCCCGCGAGGGGTCTTGAATCCACTTGGGGGATCTTCTCCCTAGAGGTCGCGGTCTCCTATGGAGAAAGTATCAAGTGGATGAGCAAAGCTCTATCTCTCAAATGAGGTAAACCAATACTAACCCTAGAAAGCGGGAGGAGGAGGAGTATATATAGTCTAAGTGGACGAAGGGGTACATGGGCTTCGGCCCAACACGCTGTCAACTCACAGGCGTCGGACGTTCGACAGTTATCGGTCGTCCGGTGTCTCACAGGCGCTCAGACATCCGGTGAGTGTTGGATTTCCGACGTTTTGGCTCTGTTGTACATCTGTTGGACTTCCGATCGGGGTCGGACGTCCGGTGCGTCGGTCGTCCGGTGGTCTCCATACTTCTGACGTTTTCGTTCTGGACTGGTGGTCATGGTCGTCCGTAGTGGCTCGGTCATCCGAGCGCTGGGAGGTGTCGGTCGTCCGATCTGCGTTAGACGTCCGACCGCTGTAGCATTCGCTGGCTGGGACATGTCTGGCTGGCTGATGCTCCCAGGCTTCGGACGTCCGACGAGTACCGGTCATCCGGTGGCTGTAGATTCCTGGTAGCTCTTCCTCTTGATCCTTGTACTTGGTGTCCTCGTTGTCTTGTCCGTTGGGTGTAGTTGTCCCGTGGCTTCCCTCCGAGTACCTGATCACACATAGGGTCTCCGCTTGAGGTAGTAGCCATGTCTCATAAGTAGAAGGTGGTAGTTCAAAGACGAGCGAGTTCACCTTACCTTCGATAGCCTTTGCTCGAGCTCTTGTCATTGTTCCAAGTGGTGTCGTGGGAGACGTAGGTAGGTCCATGGGGATGACCGTGGGATGCTCCACATCAGAAATAGTCCATACAGAACCGAAGAGAATGCTGTCTTCAGTGCTAAGTTTGAGGAATTTCACCAAAGCATATCTGCATCGCAAAGAAGAACGAGCTATATCTTTTTGAAGTCATGGAGACGAGAAGATTCATGTGAAGGAATTAACCCCTCGAAAGCTTACTGCTGAAGCGAAGCATTTGGTTCGGTGTTGTCCGAAGAAATTGACTGCAGCGAACGAAAGTCAAAGACAAAGCGAAGACGTAGTATTCTTCTCGTTGTTCTTCTTTCGTTCATTTGAGTCATAGGACCTCCGTATTATTAAGAGGGGTATAGGTTCTCGAAACTTAGATCCGCTGTGATGCTTAGCCCAAAACCTATGAAAGCTGCGAGAAAATCTCTTTATGTTCCGAGCAAATACTTGCCAGCAAGAGACTGTGATCTTCTTTGCTGCGGGAGATTTGTCTCTGACCGAGGAGTTAGCATTACTTTCCCCCGCGAGTAATGTTACCGTTGTGCTCAAAATCCGACCATTGGACTCGTGTCGTTCGGCCATTGGCTGCTCTCGATGTCCAATTTGGTCATTTCCCATCACGGAGGGCTGCGGCTATAAATAGCCACCCCGCACCGGCTTTGTCCGGTGGCTGCTCCGCTTAAGATTTCAGAGAAGATTGATTTGAGCACCCCCTCTGATGAGGACATGACTACCTTGGATGCGACCGAAAATATTGCATACATGCATATTTGTGAGGTGATTTCTAATGCAAACTACACAATAATTTATTTATGTTATCCAGGACAAAAATACTTCACAAACTTTTGTGCCATGTCTAATTGCAAGTGTATGGGACATTTGGACAATCCACATATGAAGATAAGGGAGAAAGAGATGTTTAGGTGCTGTTGCAAAAGTCCTCTCACGTCAGTTTTGGCCCAAGGGAAGATAGAGTCCAAGTCTCTCATGTTCTGGACTCAGATTCGGACTGCACAGACATACCTGACTCAAAACGCCAATATGTCTTCCATCCGAACTCCGAATTAGGCGATTCATTTTTTGTTGGAAAGTAGATTTCGTGCACTTTCCAACCCAATTGGACTCACCTTCAAATTCGTCCGGAGCGTTGAGATATTGACGAAACAATCTGACGCTACAGTAGAATCCTAGTCAAACTACAAGTCCAAAGGTGTTGCATCACCTTCATTTGGGCCCTTGAGCCTTGTACGGCCTAGATTTAGTTTTAGGCTGCCTTCAGACGTCCTCCCACCTCCTTGGCCACCACCGCTTGCTCCTATATAAGTCAATCCATCTAGTAGCTTTTTCCTTGGGTTTTATTTAGTTAAAAGTTAGCCAATGCTGCAACTTCGTGTACTTCGTTTGTGTCCAACGACCAGGCCAAGACCGCTTATGAAATCCCACTTTTATCAACAGTTTATCTATATTCACAATATTCATATTGCTTTATCATATTCTTGCTTGTTCTTCGAATGCTTGCAGGAATAGACCTTCGTGGTTAGGTTGATCGTGCTCCTACGTGGTCAATAACGTCTCGGAGTTGGTTTAGCGATTGCTAAGGCGCAACGTCATGCACGTTTGTAGTCAGATCATCAAAGTCGTCTCCACCAAATCAATAGTTATCATCTCATCAAAAGATCGGGCCCCTCGCCTCTATCAAGTGGTATCAGTTTTCAGGTTGCTCGGTGTGAGTTTCCAGTTGTCCCTAGATTAGATTTATTTTCTTGCCTACTATCCAAGAAAAAGCCATAAAAAAAGTTAGATATGTTCATCCTTTGTCCAAGCCAGTCTGAGCCTTTGCAATTTTCTTTTCATTGCTTGCATAGTTGAATTATCAGTTGCATCGTCGTGTCGAGTTGCTGGTCTTAGTGTCTAGTTCGTTTAGAGTTTCGAGTTCTGTTCACATTAGTCATGCCGCCACTGCATCGTTATCCCTTCCGCTGTCCACCACCCCATCCATCAATTTCCAGCTTGTGCTACCAATCGTTCATTGTCATAATCATAGTTGAGGATGTTCACATCTTCGCTTGATCCAATCTGCATCTTATCTAGTTTGTTTTGGAAAGAGCGAGAGAGAAAAAATAAAAAAAGAAAGAGAAAAAAGGAGAGAAAGAAAAAAAGTGTGAGAAAAAAAGAGAGAAAAAAAAACAAATTTCGGATCTATTTAGACTCAATCTCGTACCTGAATTTCAGATTGGAATCTCTTTTGCGCAGTGTTTAGTAAAACTGGCATATCTGTGTCATAGGAAGTCCGTATTGGCTCCACAAGTACTCAAATTAAGGCTAGTGATGAGCCGCATCTGAATAGTTGCAAAAGGTAGTTCAATATTTAACACCTTAAAATCGGCTTCTAAATAGGTCGTCTGAGTCATCGTCTTCGTGCTTGACGACCGGGGGCTTGCCGTCGTCGTCTTCGCCGTGAGTGTCCTCTTCGTCATTGTCGCTCGAGGAGGAGCTTTTATCACCGCTCGAGCTTTCTGTGCAGCACCCTAGGCGAGCACCTGAACGCCCGAAGACCTTGATGGAGAGCATATCGGGCTCCACCAACTTGAAGCGAAGAACGTGCCCTTCCGCCGGATAATGGGCACGGGCGAAGGTTTTTCAACCACGCCTGAGAAGCATGACGCGTGGTGCGGGGAACTCAACATTCGCCCACACAGCGCCATTGCAGCAGCCACTCATGCACAACCGCAGCCTGTGCAGCTGATCGACCTCCATCACCCTGGCAAAGGGACGAGGTTGCCACAGAGGACTACATGTAGGAACGCGCAACTTGACGATGAACTCTAGCGCTGTATCCCCCACGTGGCGTTCTATTGGCGTTGGAGCAACTAGAGGAGGAGCGGCGAATGCACCACTTCGCCCAACTCGATCACGGGTGCTGCGTCGACCCTTACTGCGCCATGCGGCTTCACCTTGTGCACTGGAACCAGCCTCCGCAGCTGCATTGGAGGCAAAGGCGGGGTGCCGAGAGGAAGTTCTCGTCGCTACCGTCGGAGCATGGTGATGTCGGGTGGAAACCCTAAGGCCGATCTTTCACGAAATGGAGGGGATCCCACGAAGAACACGAAGAACGCGAGGGGAAACACAAGGGGAAATACTAAAATCAACGGGGACGATCACACATGTGTTAGATCCATGAACATAAAGGGTGATACAAGATCCAAATGTAAAAAAGAATGATACAAGAGGCGATATTTCTTCTCAGTGAGGAGGTCTTGAGGGGTCTTCCCGTGAGGGGTCTTGAATCTGCTTGAGGGATCTTCTCCGTAGAGGCTGCGGTCTCCGATGGAGACAGTGTCAAGTGGATGAGCAAAGCTCTATCTCTCAAATGAGCTAAACCAATGCTGACCCTAAAACGTTGGGGGAAGAAGAGTATATATAGTCTAGGGGGGCGAAGGGATACATGGGCTTCGGCCCCTTACACTTTGCGCAGACAGGGGGAGCCGGACGTACGGGCCTTCGCGAGGTGCCGGATGTCCGGGCGCGGGGGCCAGATCTCCGGGCTTCCGGGGTCCGGTTTCTGTGCTCTCTAGATAGGCGCCGTCCGGATGTCCGGGCTGGAGTCCGGATTTCCGGGCTGGAGGCCGGATGTCCAGGCCCTGTAGACTTGGCTGTTGGGCCACTGCTACTTGTGACACTTCCAGGGGCCGGATGTCCGGGGTCTTGGCCGGATGTCCGGGTCCTGGGAGCTATTCTCGGTTCCTTCCATTGGTTCTCTTCATCCATGAACTTGTAGACTTGTCCGTCTTCATGTGCATCTTCAAGAGGGTCCTCTTGGTACCTAATCATGCATAACATTCCGGAATTAGGTAGTAGCCATGTCTCGAGAGGGTCATATGGAATATCACTAAGGAGAGATGTCACCTCGTTCTCGAGAGCTCTAGCTTGTGCTCGTGTCATCGGTTCTGTTGGCACTTGGTGAGACGATGGTAGGTCCATGGGGATGACCATAGGATGCTCCACATCATCTCCCCCCTTGGGAAAGATCCGACCTTAGATCGAAAGCCTCATCACAATGGTAGGGAGAGAGATCCTTGACATTGAAGATCTCGCTCATGGAGTACTTGTCGCGTGGTAAGTCGATCTTGTACGCATTGTTGTTTTAGCGCTCGAGCACCTTGAAGGGTCCGTCTGCTCGGGTTTGTTGCTTGGACTTGCGTTCATTGTGGAAGCATTCCTTGCGAAGGTGTAGCCATACAAGATCTCCAATGTTGAATATCATGGGTTGCTTTTTGAAGTTAAGCTTGGTCGCGAGTCGTTGTACTTGGTGCTCGATGGTGTGCCTTGTATCTTCATGCATCTTCTTGAGGTAGCTCACTCGTGCACTTGCGTCCATGTTGATACGCTCTTGTAGTGGTAGAGGGAGAATGTCCAATGGATACAATGGGTTGAAGCCGTAGACGACCTCGAAGGGGGACTTGCCGGTAGTCGAATGTCTTGCACGGTTGTAGGCCTACTCGGTGATGGGTAGGCACTCCTCCCACTCCTTGATGTTCTTCTTGATCAACACGCATAGTAGAGTAGAGAGCGTCCGGCTCGTGACCTCCGTTTGGCCGTTGGTTTGAGGATGATATGCCGAAGAGAACAAAAGCTTGATTCCGAGCTTGGCGCATAGTGTCTTCCAAAAGTAGCTAAGGAATTTGACGTCGCGGTCCGATACGATAGTCTTGGGCACTCCGTGTAGGCGCAAGATTTCCCTACAAAAAAGATTTGCAACATGTGAAGCATCATCTATCTTGTTGCATGGTATGAAATGAGCCATTTTAGAGAATCAGTCCAGAACAACAAACACGGAATCTTTGACATTTCGAGTTCGAGGCAAACCAAGCACAAAGTCCATACTAATATCTTCCCATGGGTGATATGGAATAGGAAGTGGCATATATAGACCATGGGATTGAGCTTTAGACTTAGCTTTGCGACATGTAGAGCATCGGTTGGTGAAGTGTGAGACATCGCGGAACATCTTGGGCCAAAAGTAGTTCTTGGAGAGTGTAGCAAATATCTTGTCGTGTCCAAAGTGACCCATAAGTCCTCCTCCATGAGCTTCTTGCAAAAGTAACAAACGAAGAGAAGACTCGGGTATCCATAGTTTGTTAGCTCTCATTAGATAGTCATCCTTGATGTAATATCGTTCCCAAGATGTATGCATCAAACATTGGGCATAAGGAATAGCAAAAGTAGGATCATGCGCATACAAGTCTTTTATGTGCTCAAAGCCAATGACATTCAATTCAAGTTTAGTAACAAGCATGCATTTGCGGGAAAGCGCATCCGCCACGACATTTTCCTTACCTTTGATGTACTTTATGACATAAGGAAACGACTCTATGAACTCACTCCACTTGGCATGACGCTTATTCAATTTAGTTTGAACCTTAAGGTACTTAAGCGTTTCTTGATCTGTATGGATGACAAATTCATGCGGGCGAAGATAATGTTCCCACTCACGCAAAACTTGCACTAAAGCATATAGCTCTTTGTCATAGATGGGATAATTGAGTTGCGCTCCGGAAAGTTTTTCTCTAAAGTAAGCAATAGGGCGCTTCTCTTGCATTAACACACCTCCTATGCCATTACCACTAGCATCGCAATGAACTTCAAAAGTTTTGTCAAAATTGGGTAATGCAAGCACGGGAGCATGAGTGAGCAAATTTTTAAGTTCATTAAATGCGGAATCTTGGGATGGTCCTCAAATAGAAGGTGCATTTTTCTTACTCAAGGCACACAAGGGAGATGCAATGGTGCTAAAATCCATAACGAACCTACTATAGAAACCGGCTAAGCCAAAGAAACTTCGCACTTGTTGCAAATTGGATGGTTGTGGCCAAGTTTTAATAGCATTTATCTTAGATTCATCTACATGAACACCCTTAGAAGACACAATGAAGCCTAAGAAAACGAGCTTGTCCACACCGAATTTGCATTTCTCCATATTAGCATAAAGGCGCTCTTTTCTTAGAGTTTGCAAAACGGTTCTAAAATGGGTGACATGATCTTTGAGAGATTTGCTAAAGACAAGAATATCGTCAAAATAGACCACAACAAATATGCGAATGTAGGGGCGAAGAACAAAATGCATGACTCGCAAGAACGTACCGGGTGCTTCGGATAAGCCCATTGGCATAACAAGCCATTCGTATAAACCAAATTTGGTATTAAATGCAGTTTTCCATTCATCACCTTCTTGTATGCATATTTGATAGTAGCCACTTTTAAGATCAATTTTAGAGAAAATTGTGGCTCCACTAAGTTCATCTAGCATGTCGTCGAGGCGAGGAATAGGATATCTATAGCGAACCGTGATAGCATTTATGGGTCTACAATCGGAATACATGCAAAAACTACCATCTTTCTTAGGCACTAGTATGATCGGTACGGCACAAGGACTTAAGCTTTCACGCACATGCCCATTGTCAATGAGTTGTTGTACTTGCCTTTGTATTTCCCTGGTTTCTTCGGGGTTGATGTGGTAGGGTGCTTTGTTAGGAAGAGGGGCTCCGGGTATGAGGTCGATGCGGTGTTCGATGCCTCGTAGTGGAGGTAATCCTAGAGGTAGCTCATCGGGGAAGACGTCTTGGAATTCCTGTAATAGAGAAGACAACACTAAAGGTAGATTGTGAGAGGTGTTTGTTTTTGTTGGCTTGTCCTTGCACAAAAGGACATAGTGCATAAGACTTGATGGGTTCTCACACACTTCTCTCATCTCACTTTTGGTGGCTAATAGCACTAAGTTTTTCTTGTCGCTCATCGTAGAGGCACTAAATTTTGGTTTGTAGCTCTCACTCCGTTTTGGGTGGCTCACTCTCTCACTATTCTCTCCATGATGTGTGGTTGCTTGCTTGTCGGCGATCACTTGGCTTGGTGACATAGGTCGTAGCACGTACTCCTTTCCCTTCATCTTGAAGCTATAGTGATTGGTTTGTCCATTGTGGGTGACGCCGCGGTCGAATTGCCATGGTCGTCCAAGTAGGAGATGACAAACGGACATGGGAACCATGTCACATTCCAAAGTGTCTTCATATGCTCTGATCTTGAAGGAAACTTGAACCATGTGCTCCACTTGAATAGTGCCGGAGTCGCTAAGCCAATGGACCTTGTAGTGGCAAGGGTGCTTCATCTTGACCAATTGGAGCTTGGAACGTAGCTCTTCGCTTGCCAAGTTGTGACAACTTCCTCCGTCGATGATGACCTTCACTGACCTTCCATTGATGCCTGCCTTGGTGTGGAAGATATGGCATCTTTGGACTTCGTCTTGTTGATGTTGAAGTGTCAAGACCTTGGAGACAACAAGAGCGGGGCTTGAATCATTGTCATAAAAGACTTGGTCATCTTCATTCACTTGCCGGTGCATGGCCACGTGCTCAAGGGCTTCCATTTCGTCTTCACTCATGGAGTCATAGGTGCCATCGTCGTTGAGGATCATGGTACGCTTATTGGTACACTCGAAGGACTTGTGGCCTCGGCCGCCGCATGTGAAGCACTTGATGGAACTTGTCTTGATGGTCTCATCCGATGGAATTGTAGATGATGAAGCTCTCGACTTGAAGTTGCTTGTAGTAGGAGGATGACTTGAGGATGTCAAAGTTTTCTTGTAACTTGACTTGTCACCGTTGTTTGTTGAAGCTTTTGTCGTGGAAGAAGTTGTCGTAGCCGTGGAAGCTTGGTTGTTGGAGGAACCGTAGGTCTTGGAAGAGTACTTGGCATACTTTAAGTCATCTTGCACTTGTCATTCCACCTTGGTGGCTTGATGTACTAGCTCGATGAGGTTGGAGTAATGTTGGAAGTTGGTGATCTTCTTTATAGGATGACTGAGTCCATTCAAGAAACGTGCCATAGTTTGCTCATCATCTTCCGTGACATTGGCTCGTATAATGGCAATCTCCGTTTCCTTGTAGTACTCTTCAATGCTCTTTGTTCCTTGCTTGAGGGGTTGTAATTTCTTGAAGAGGTCGCGGTTGTATTAGGTTGGCACAAAGCGTGCTCTCATGACATCCTTCATTTGCGCCCAAGTTGTGATGGGTGGTTCACCTCTTGCTTCACGGCGCTCAATGACTTGCTCCCACCAAATGAGGACATAGTCTTGGAACTCAAGGGATGCCATGGCGATCTTCTTCTCTTCCTCATAGTTGTGCAAACGAAAAATCTTGTCAACCTTCAATGCCAATGAAAGATACTCTTCGGGATCATTGCTTCCAGAGAACTTGGGCATGGTGAACTTGATCTTGCCATAGTGTTGCTCTTCATTGTGTTGGGGTCGAGGGTGATGATGCCCTTGATGTGGAGGGTTGTGAACCTCAAGTTGTTCTTGGCATGGAGGATTCCCATTGTCTTGTTGCTCTTGTGGTTCTTGTCGAGCTTGTGGAGGAGCTTATGGGACTTGTCGGTGCAATCGTGCTTGATGTAGTTGCTCTTGTACTTCCTTGCGAAGTGCTTCTTCTTCTTCTCGGACAGGTCGGTTACGGGCAGCGATGGCACAATTGGTGTCGAGGAGGGCACGTTGCGCCTCAAGGGCTTGTGCTTCACGCCGTTGTTGTTGTTGACGAAGAGCTTCCGCGTCTTGCTCGTCTTGGTGTTGGCGTGCTCGCCCTTCCTCTTGTTGGTGTTGGTGTTGCCTTTCTTGTTCTTGCGTAAGGGTAGCTTGATTTTGACGATGTCGATTTTCTTGCTCTTCAAGTTGCTCTTGTCGTCGATCATTGCCGTGTAGTGGATTGCGGTTTGCTTGACGGTCTTGGCACGCGGCTCATTGAAAAGTGTTCGATGTTGGTGTAATTGAGCCAGAGATGGTGTCGTCGGAATGTCGACTCGAGCGGCTCCATCTTGAATAGGACAATGGGGTAGAAGAGCGGTTGACCAACAAAGCATGAATCTCGTCCATTCTTGAATTACTCTCTTGTTTTTGTTCATCGAGCTTGTTGTCGAAGTAGTCTCTTGTATGTTGCTTGGAGTGTCGCAAGTCGGTGGCGAGGTTGTCGATGCGGTCGCTCAATGCTTGTTGTTCTTGATGCAAAGCTATTTGTGCGCCGAAGAGGTGGTTCTTGGTGACGTAGGTGTTCGGGTCCTCGTCTTGCTCGATGAAGAGTGGGTTGGTAGAAGTAGTTGGCCTGTCCATCATTCCAGGTAAATGTGTGAGTGGGAGAAAGGGAAGAACAATACCAAATATACCTTGACCGATGTTGAGAATGGATCAAAGAGCACTCAATGATGTAACAAGGAAATAGCACAATTGGTACCGTATCTCGTCAATTTCTCACACCTACACAAATAAAGCTTATGGTGGAGCTTGGTTAGGATGGTGGCACAAAATTTATGCAATTGTTAGTGAGACTCAATAATGTTGAAAAAGATTCGCAAATTTGCAAATGCAATAAGTAGACCAATAGCAAATAGTGGTACACGGAAACACACACACGGAAAGATAGATGGGGTCGTGCAACCAAAAATGAGCTCAAAATGTGGAATCCATGGAAAATGCTCTTGTTGCACAACTCTAGAGAGACGCTGGCACAATTGCACAATATGAGGATACGAAACTTGTGCGCAACCTATAAAGCAAAAATGCAACGATTTCTATCCCAAGTATGCTATATGTATGGTGCTCTAGTGATATGATCCGAGATGATCGAGCATGACAATCTTAATATAGTATGATGCTATGGTTCTTGCTTAAAAGCTCTTTGCTTATCTTTCTCTTTTTCTTAAAAGCTTGTTGGCTCTTTCTCTTTTGAGCTCTTTCTTTAGCCACTTATGCAAAACTTCATGAACCAAGATAGCAATTGTGTATATGCGATGACAACCTTGTGACACATGAGATGATACCAAGATAAGGATACCAATATGATGTCATATATGCAATGACCACTAATGTGCACAAGTAACGTTGCCGGCAATACTCAAAGGCTAGTCTCGACGGGTAAGTGACGCAAAAAAGGAAGGCTATGGGGTTATCAATGCAATGGCAAGGGAGAATATACGAGAGTGTCATCGAAGTTACCGTCCTTGCTTACGGTGGATGGTGTCAAAATGATGAAATGGTCGAGGTCGATGACAAAGATGAGCGGCAGTGATGTCGATGTCGAACCGTCCCTAAGTAGCCGAAACACGTTAGGAAACAGAAACGGCAACTCAAATTCTCAATCACCAAATGTGGCAAAATTGTTGGAGTTGGTAGTGGGTAAGCGATGGTGGTTGCGGAGAGCGGTGGTGGTATGCGGAAGGTTTGGTGTGTGCCCCGCAAAATTGGCGAAAGTTAGGCGGAAGAAACGAGTGGTGGAGGGGGGTGTTGCTGCCAGGGGCTGGATGTCTGGGGTCACGGGCCAGATGTCCGGGTCCTGGCTCCATGGACGAACTCGGTGGATCTCGTGGGTAGAGGAAATTTTGGGGCAAAATTCAAGAGATTGCGTGGATGGATTTGGGAGAAAAGTTAGGGGAAGCTAGATCTACGAGTAACACATAAAATCCATGGATCAAATCCAACAAAACATCATCACTCCAACAAACCACCAAAAAAATTGGGGTGCTATTTTTGTGGGGAATTTTTGAAATTGGGACAAAATCAACAAAATTAGGCTAGAAAACAAAGAGTAGGGTCTCCAAATTCGTGATCAACCTTGGCTCATGATACCAAGATGATGTAGTGTCGAAACCCTAAGGTTGATCTTTCACGAAATGGAGGGGATCCCATGAAGAACACGAAAAACGCGAGGGGAAACACGAGGAGAAACACTCAAATCAACGGGGACGATCACACATGTGCTAGATCCATGAACATAAAGGGTGATACAAGATCCAAACACAACAAAGTATGATACAAGAGGCAATAGTTCTTCTCTATGAGGAGGTCTTGAGGGCTCTTCCTGTGAGGGGTCTTGAATCCGCTTGAGGGATCTTCTCCGTAGAGGCCGCGGTCTCTGATGGAGAAAGTATCAAGTGGATGAGCAAAGCTCTATCTCTCAAATGAGCTAAACCAATGCTAACCCTAAAACGTTGGGGGAAGAAGAGTATATATAGTCTAGGGGGGCGAAGGGATACATGGGCTTCGGCCCTTTACACTGTGCGCAGACAGGGTGAGCCGGACGTCCGGGCGTCGGGCCGGATGTCCGGGCCTTCGCGAGGTGCTAGATGTCCGGGCATGGGGGCTGGATGTGTGGGCTAGCGGTGTCTAGTTTCTGTGTTCTCTGGAGAGGCGCTGTCCAGATGTCCGGGCTGGAGTCCGGATTTCCGGGCTGGAGGCCGGATTCCGGGCCCTGTAGACTTGGCTGTTGGGCCGCTGCTGCTTGTTACACTTCCAGGAGCCAGATGTCCACGGTCCAGGCCAGATGTCCGGGTCCTGGGAGCTGTTTTCGGTTCCTTCCGTTGGTTCTCTTCATCCGTGAACTTGTAGACTTGTCCGTCTTCATGTGCATCTTCGAGAGGGTCGTCTTGATACCGGATCATGCATAACATTCCAGACTTAGGTAGTAGCCATGTCTCGAGAGGGTCATATGGAATATCACTAAGGAGAGATGTCACCTTGTTCTCTAGAGCTCTAGCTCGTGCTCGTGTCATCGGTCCTGTTGGCACTTGGTGAGACGATGGTAGGTCCATGGGGATGACCATAGGATGCTCCGCATTACATGGGCTCGGCCCCTTCCCCTCTCCATGGTGGAAGCAGAAGGAAGGAAGGAGAAGGAAAAGAAGATGGGTGAGAATCGCCACCCCCTCACGTCTCCTTTTATAGTGGAGTAAGAGGGGGGCTGGCTCTTCACTACCTTAGGGCAACCGCCCCACTCCTCCAAACCAGCCTCCTGCATCCCTGATGGCGTCCTAGTTCATCGGCCGCACTACGCCAATCCGAGGCACTGCGTATTCTGCCAAAGGCACACGTTCCCGGGCCTTACGCGTCCACCACCACCCCCGCGCAATGCAGGCGGCACGCGTGGCAGAAACGGCAGCCGTGGTGGGTAACTTAATGCAAAATGGAAGTTACCACAGTTCACGCGCGAGCGTTGTAATGGGCTCCCGTGGCGTGGACGACCCTGGTTTGCGACATGAACAACACACACCATATGGATATGAAGATGTCGCGGGATCCTTGGAAACTTACCCAAGACCAGGTTATTGAAGAAGCAAAGAAGATCTAAAAAATACAAGTGCCATCCCCGACAAGATCTCTGTGTACGCCTATGCATTGGTTGGGCCTACCCCAATGATGCCCGGCGGCATGTGTGTACCAGGCCCGGGGGCTCCTGTCGGTGCAACAAACATGTGTGTTTGCTGACCTGACTTATGCACCAGCGTACGACCGCCCATACATCGAGTACCAAGACATGGCACAAGATAAGCTAGAGAAACCGCTCTTCGTGAGATCAAGGAGTGCATTAAGAAGACCAAAGTGACCGGAGTATATCCCCAGGAAGGCCTCCCTTGCCAGGTAGGCTAGCCCGGCAGGGTCGAGACCTGGGGCAAACTCCAAACCGCCCCGGCATGGTTCCCGAGGCCTCCAAGACCACAAGACAGAGTCCCAGCAGGCTCTGTGCCAGCAAACCTCTGCCAAGACGCCACCGCTCCACCTCATCCTATGCCAGTCGCTAATCAGTGTGGTGTCGAGCTCCCAAGTGGCTACGTGGATCCCGTCGAGCACGTGGCAACCTGCTGGAGGAGAGATTGACTTTATTGACACTCATTGATTTGGAGCATCCTACGATCATCCCCATGTACACTACGACTACTCCCCAAGCCCCAAGTGACCATACGATGAGATCTCGAGCATACGTCATTGGACCTAAGGTGAACTCGCTCCTTTCCATATCTTCCCTTCCCGCATGTAAGACATGGATGCTACCTCAAGCGCGGACCTTGTGCATACTCAGGTACACCCGAGGAGACCATAGAGAGCCCAAGGACCAAGGCCAAGTGTGCACGGGAGCGAAGGAAGGAGAAGGAAGAAGAGCCAACTGCTATAGCGGCCGGACATCCGGCCCGAGCCCGGACCTCCAGTCTAGCCCGGACATCCTGCCCGACCCCCGGAAATCCAGCCCCTTCCTATCCAGAGAGATCCGGAAGCGACCCCGACAGCCCGGGCACCCAGCCCCATGCGACGGACATCCAGCTCCTCCCGAAGCCCCGGACATCCGACCCCATCTATCCAGAGAGCACAGGAATCGGGCAAGTCTAGCTCGGACATCCGGCTCCTCGTGAGCTGCTAGACATCCCGCCCCCAGCCCGGACATCCGTCACATGTCTGCGCACAGTGAACGGGCCAAGGGCCCATGTACCCCTCCAACTCATCCCACTTTGCACCACAACTATATATAGACTCCTACCCCCTCTTAGCTAGGGTTAGCAAAGTAGTAGCTCATTGGAGATAGAGCTTTGCTCTCCACTTGATCCCTTCTCCATCGGAGTTCACGACCTCTACGGAGAAGATCCCCCAAGTGGATTCAAGACCCCTCAAGACCTCCTCACGGAGAAGAACTTTCTACTTGTATTGTCCTTTGTTTATTGTGGATCATGTATCTCTTTGTGTATCGAGGATCTAGCACATGTGTAATCGAATCTTGTTGGTTTGAGTGATTCCTCTCGTGTTTTCCCCTCGTGTTCTTCACGGGATCCGCTCCAATCATGAAAGATCGGGCATCTAGTGTTCTACCCTACATCATCTTGGTATCATGAGCCATGTTGATCACGAATTTGGAGCCTCCCACATCGTTTTCTAGCCTTGTTTTGTGTGATTTCGTCTTGAATCCGAAAATCCCCACCAAAAATAGCCCCCAATTTTTTTTGTGATTTGTTGGTTTGACGATGTTTTGTTGATTTTGATCCATGGATTCGTTGTGTCTTGAGTGGATCTAGCATCTCCACAAGTTTCCCCACTTCCCATCCACAAAATCCCTTCAATTTTGCCCTTGGAATCGTCAATTTCCGCCCCAAAAATCGAGTTCCTCGAGTTCATCCTCAGATTTGGAGCCCGGACATCCGGCCCGTGGCCCCAGACATCTGCCCCCCCCCCCCCGGAGATCCGGCCCGTAGCCCGGACATCCGGCTCCTGGAGCGCAATTTCGCACGTGGTTCTGGACATCAGGTCCTGGATTTCCGGCCCCGACCCCGGATGTCTGGCCCCTGTAACTTCAGCCTTTCCCATTTCTCCGTTTTGTCCATAACTAATTCATCCGGAGTCCGTTTTTGATGTTCTTTAGCTCGTTTTGAAGCTATTGACATTCCCCATACCAAAAAAAAATACTATCATCATCATTTGACTTCATTAAATTTTTGGAACTTTGGCATCTTTGCCTAAGGCTTCCACCATATCCTCCGCTATACCACCACCGACTTTCGCAACCTAACCCATTTTGTTCCCCATTCCATTTGTGGTTGTTTGAGTTGTGATTAGAGTCTCTTAAGGTGTTTAGGCTACTTAGGGACGGTTGCTTCTTCATCAACCACCACCATAACTTCCGCATAGGTTTGCCCACCATACACTTCCGCCACCCCAACTTAACCCAATTTTGTTTGTGTTGTGAGTTGTGTCTCCTAAGGTGTTTCGGCTACTTAGGGACCGTGCTTCCAACTCCGACACCGTGTATAGCCCATGATACCCCTCCGCCACCTTAACCCATTTTGACCGGGTTTCCACCAATACTTCCGCAACCACCACCGCTTTCCCGCTACCACCATTTGACATTTGCCTCTGAGATTTTGAGTTCGCGGTTTTTCCGTTTCCTAAGGTGTTTCGGCTAATTAGGAACGGTTTGACATCGAGAACACCGCCACTCATCATCGCCACGAGGTCGTCATCGTACATAAGGACAGTAACCTCGACGACACCATTGTATATTCCCCTTGCAATTGCATAGATAACCCCTAGCCCATTTTGCATCACTTGCCTATCGAGACTAGCCATTGAGAATTGCCGGCAACGTTACTTGTGCACATTAGTGATCTACACCTTCCATTGCATAGATACCATATCATCTTGGTATCATCATATCATCTTTTGTGTCACAAGATTGTTCCCGCATATAAACAATTGCTATCTTGGTTTGTGCATTTCGCATAAGTGGCAAAAAAAAAGAATAAGCTTTTAAGCAAAGAAAGAGAAAGAGCAAAGAATCTTGTAAGCAATAGCCATAGCATCATACCACATTGCACCTAAGATTTTCATATACGATCATCTTGGATCATCTTGAGAAACACCGGCAACCATATATACATAGCATACTTGGGATAGAAGTGGTTGCATTTTTGTCTCTTATAGGTTGTGCACAAGTATCGTATCCGCCTATTGAGCAATCGTGATAGCGTCTCTCTAGAGTTTTGCAACAAGTGCATTTTTCGTGGATTCCACATTTTGAGCTCGTTCCTTGGTTGCACGACCCCATTTATCTATACGTGTGTGTGTTTCCGTGTGCCACATATTGCTATTGGTCTACTTGTTGCACTTGCGAATTTGTGAATCTCTTTCAACATTATTGACTCTTGCTAACAATTTGCATCAAATTTTTGTGCCACTATCCTCACCGAGCTCCACCAAAAGCTTTACTTGTGTAGGTGTGAGAATTGACAAGATCCGATACCAATTGTGCCATTTCCTTACTACACTATTGAGTGATCATTGATCCATTTTCAACATTGGATAAGGTACATTTGGTCTAGTTCTTCTCTTCCTCCCACTCACATTTGCTCGAGTCTTGTGATGGATAGGCAAAGCATTTCATCTCCGGTCTTCCACGACAACAATGGCGCGAACAACTACATCACCAAAATGTCCATCCTCGATCTACAACGACAAATGCAAGGCGCACAATCAAGATTGAGAGAGCGCATCGACAACCTCGCCATCGACATACGACACTCCGAAGCACATACAAGAGACTACTTCGACAACAAGCTTTCCGCACAAAAGGAGGAGGAAGATGCAAGGATGGAGGAGATTCGGGCCTTGTTGGTCAACCGCGCTTCCCCTTCGTCATCTTGAAGGCGGCGGCGAGCAAGTCGGTCATCTTAGGAGTGCCCATGCGATGCAAGCGCAATTCGTCCACGTCCACATCTCCATGGCGACCACCATCACATTCGTGTTCCACATCATCATGAAGGGCAAGTCACCTCCAAGCATCATGTGCACGACGATGACGAACGACATCTACTATGATCCCAAGCACGACAACGACATCATGAACATGAAGATGCTCGAGACGAGCAAACTTACAAGTCCTAACATGCTCTACATCAAGCTACGACCAAACTTCATGAGCACAAGAGAAGACCGCGAGATAAGCACCACCAAGAGGAAGCTACGGCTACCACCACCACTTCGGCATCTTCGCCAAGTGTTATCAAGGCATCTTCGCCTTTGGACGTACGGCATCTTCGCCTACTTCCCATGAGTACGCCTACATCGACATCTTCAAGTCCAAGGCGACCACCTACAAGCGAGGGCAACATTTCCTTCTTCGGAAGCCCCTCAAGGAAGTTGGCCGAACATGGGAAATTCCCTTTGGTCATGGAGATATGCTACGAGGTGCCACATCATATGGGCCTCATACAAGATGACAAGACGGTCGAGCAAGGGCTATCCCCTTCGACCACGGCGATGAGCACGAACCTCTTTAACAACATGAAGACGACGCCCATATCGGACTCATACTCCAAGTCAAGCTACGCGAGCACACATGAGACACTATCTTTGATCTCGGAGGAGAGTGATGTTTTGCCACATCCTACGACATTCATCTTTGGAGGCGTTATGGATGAGGAGGTTGAGCATGAGACTATCCCTTCAACCAAGGCGGCGATATGAGTTGAGCAAGGAGACATTTGCACCTACATCTCTCTGACACCTACATATGACGAGATGCCCCAATTCCCATGTGAGGAGAGCCACCACCACATGAGTGACATGAGTGACTCCGCCATATGTGACATTGAGTGCATTTCCTATGAGAGGATGAGTGTGACCACCACTAGCCCCACACTTGAGAGCATGCCACACATCCTATGTGAGGTTGATAGCCATTTGAGTGACTCCACCAACCATATGAGTGAGAGCATCCTTGAGGGAGTGAGCCACAACACCTAGTGAGTGAGGTAGTTGAGACAATATGTGAGGCCACTATGAGTTCTAACGACTTAACCTCTACTCCGAGTGTGTTTTCTTCTTTCGTGCTAGGTCTCCTACATGACGACATGCCTATTCTCGATGAGTCCATACCTCCAATGGAGACGACGATGGCCATGGTGGACGATGATGCACACCCCACATGGTTCCATCAAGATGAAGATGACCACGACTTGGTCTTCAACACCTCACATACAACACATGAGCGATGCTCCAAAGGTAACATATGTGATGGTGCTTCTCTTGTCCCACTAGTGGACTATCTTACAAATGATTGCTTGCATGATGATGATCACCTTATGGATTCACCACATACTATGTCTTCTACATGCTTAGATATGCCACCTATTTATGATGAATATGATGATGAGCATGTTGATTTTCCTAGTTGTGATGCTATGCTCCATAGGATATCTTGTGAAAATTCTATCGGTCACGTCATGTTTGACAATCCATTAAACTTTTCATATGCTATGAGTGCTATCTCCCATATTGCATCATTTCAATCTCAACATAGTAACTATGCATGCCCCATTAAAATAAATCCCATTTGCACTGATGGCATAGATCATGAAATGATGGTCATTGGCTTTTGTTTTTCATGCGATGATATTGCCATGCTTCCTTTACATGATTTGCGCAATTCATCTACTATGCCATGCCATGAACACATTGCTTCAGTTATGCATTGTTTTGGATGTTGTCAATATTCTCCATGTGATGTTTCCACTAATGCTCATGAGGAGACCCCCATAGTTTCCTCATACATATTAGGAGATTTTGATGCATTCCATACTTTGCATGATTCCCATAATTGCATGCATCATATGCATTCCATGAATAACAATGCTCTACATATTTCTCATGATGCATTACATAATTTGAGTCTCCATTATGCTATACATAATAACAAACCTCTCATGATGGATGACATGTTTCTATATCACGCATCTCATTTATTTGAGCATTGGATATTTTGTGCTAACCAACACATGCACGTATGCATCATGATGGATGATGTGTACATATACCACGCACACACAATTTTCCCTTTGCCTTTGTTTTGTGTAGGTGCTCACAGATACTCATCAACCTCTCAATCCCAAGAGTTGATGAAACGAGCTCTTAAGAGCAACGATGACTTGGGATCCCGTGGACTATCCTTACCACCGTCCCCTCCATGCAACGACTACACGCATCTCTTCTACTTAGCTCTCACACGGCTATGGGCCATATACCATTTATCACCTTATGCTCATTTTGCCGGGTTCACTTTGCATGTTATGCTTGCTTCTATGCCTTTGCCATGCAATTGTGAACCTTTCTTGCATTTACCCATGATACACCATTATGCTACTCCTTTGTGTATTTGCATGCTTGGTGGAGATCCTTGTTGCTATTACCATGTTTTCCTTATACCTCATGCTATTGTTGATTCTTATGTTGGGAGAGTCATATTGTTCAATTTCTATTTACATAGGACTTCTTGCCAATACAATGATGATACATTACTCATATCTTGCTTTCATGCTTGTGATAGGTCATGTGCATTATATATGCCCACTATTTGCCCACATGACATGATGACCTTGATTTCTTCTAGTATGTTGCATCTTCGCACTACTAGTTTGCATGACTTGATTCATATGATTACTTGCTTCGTTGCATCACCCATGATACATTCTTGCTCCTTTAATTGGTTTGATAGCATACATGTTCATGCCTCTCACTTGATTTGTCTTGATCATTGTCTCTTGTCTCCATTAGTTACACCTCTCATATGCCATTGTAGTGAGTGCACCCATGCTATGCTTCTTGATCTTGGAGACTTGGACATATTAATTGTAATGCATGCTTGTTTGATTGAGCTTCTTGTCTTTGATTGTACTCGCATCATATGCGTCCATACCATGCCACATTCCCGTGTACCTTCTTATGATAAGAATGATGAGGACACTTGTTGGGTATTTCACCACACGAATGATAGGTGTTGCATTTTTGCTAACCTCATTTGTTTTTCTGAGTGTTTGTCATGTTCTTTCACTTTGAGGGATTCATTAGGTGGCTCCATCACGAGACATATTGGGTATGTGAAGGCGTACATGATGCGCAACACCAACATTTTCGACATCCTCATAAAGGTGAACTCATTCCCTTTGAGCCATTCTCAAATACGCATATTGGATGGGCCATTCTTTCATTGTTGCCTCCTTCTTGTTGTCTACATGATACACCTATTGGATGGAGGACCGACATTGGAGGTGGACCCTATGGACCTTCAAGTTGAGGAGTGCTTGAACTTAGTGGATGCACCTACTTTGGAAGCTCCACCGAACCACCACTTCTACCATGACATCGAGCTATGGTACAACACCAGCCATAACAAATTTGTATCTTATGCATGGATTGACTCACATTATGATTGCCTTGTTGCATCTTGTATTACCTTGTCTTCCATGATATATGAGCTTCTGCATTTCCTTAGCAAATTTGTTGTGATCTTCCTTGATGGCATATTCATACATAATGATCACATTGCCTACCATCAATTGCATGATAACATAATCACATTGAGCACCAATTACCATGTTCATGCTTTTGATACACCGTCCCATTATGACATCATTTTGCACAATGGTCGCATTAATCACATTCACAACACCTTTTTGCATACATCAAATGCTTTTGCTCACATGCATGCTTTACATATCATTCTATATCATTTGGCTAAGCTTCATGCACCTTGTCATGATCAATCTTATTAGACGAACACATGCTTACTTGATGGACACCTAGTGTGCGCTAACCATTGTATTTCTGAGTGTCATTTGTGTTTGCTATTTTTGCATGTATACCACTCCGGCGAAACCTTGGATTACTTGGATTGCGCCATGTCTTCAACTCCGTCCAACTACAAGTTCGTCCACGACAACCGTTTCCATGGTGATGAGGTTTACGATCCAAGGTCGGATCTTTCCCAAGGGGGGGGGGGATGATGCGGAGCATCCTATGATCATCCCCATGTACACTACGACTACTCCCCAAGCGCCAAGTGACCATACGATGAGATCTCGAGCATACGTCATTGGACCTAAGGTGAACTCACGCCTTTCTGA
Organism: Thinopyrum elongatum; assembly: GCA_011799875.1. NCBI lineage: Eukaryota > Viridiplantae > Streptophyta > Magnoliopsida > Poales > Poaceae > Thinopyrum > Thinopyrum elongatum. Next base: position 371,447,285 of record CM022303.1, read on the forward strand.
ATCTTCCCTTCCCGCATGTAAGACATGGATGCTACCTCAAGCGCGGACCTTGTGCATACTCAGGTACACCCGAGGAGACCATAGAGAGCCCAAGGACCAAGGCCAAGTGTGCGCGGGAGCGAAGGAAGGAGAAGGAAGAAGAGCCAGCTGCTACAGCGGCCGGACATCTGGCCCGAGCCCGGACATCCGCTCCAACCTGGACATTCAGCCCGACCCCCAAAAATCCGGCTCCTTCCTATCCAGAGAGCTCCAAAAGTGACCCCAACAGCCCGGATATCCGGCCCCATGCCCCGGACATCTGGCTCCTCCCAAAGCCCCGGACATCCGGCCTCTTCGCCCAGACATCCGGCCCCACCTATCTAGAGAGCACAGGAATCGAGCAAGTCTAGCCCTGACATCTGGCTAGAGGTCCGGACATCTGGCTCCTCGCAAGCCGCCGGACATCCGGCCCACAGCCCGGACATCCAGCGCCTATCTGCGCATAGTGAACGGGCCAAGGGCCCATGTACCCCTCCAACTCATCCCACTTTGCACCACGACTATATATAGACTCCTACCCCCTCCTAGATAGGGTTAGCAAAGTAGTAGCTCATTTGAGATAGAGCTTTGCTCTCCACTTGATCCCTTCTCCATTGGAGTTCACGACCTCTATGGAGAAGATCCCCCAAGTGGATTCAAGACCCCTCACCGGAAGACCCCTCAAGACCTCCTCACGGAGAAGAACTTGCTACTTGTATCGTCCTTTGTTGATCGTGGATCGTGTATCTCTTTGTGTTTCGAGGATCTAGCACATGTGTAATCGAATCTTGTTGGTTTGAGAGATTCCTCTCGTGTTTCCCCTCGTGTTCTTCATGTTCTTCGCAAGATCCGCTCCAATCGTGAAAGATCTGGCATCTAGGGTTCTACCCTACATCACCCGTCCTGATGGCGTGTCACGCTAATAAGAGGTAGATGGATAAGCGGCGCGGCAAGCATGCCGGGCTTCAACATCAGCATGACACCTACAATGCATTTAATGCACTTTGTCCCAACTGCCAGAGTTAGGTATGATAACACTGTTAGCAATCTAATCAAGCCGTAATGACTGTTTTGCCACTCTGGTCGCCCCTTAAGCAATAAAAGGAGGCCCAAGGCAACCTAGCAAAGGGTTCGAATCTTTGATCCCTCAACACTTGTACGTACATAGCTACTCTCCCCGAGGCACACTTGCCAGGCCTGAGCGTTGCGTATCTTCGTGTCCCTCCAGATCAATCCACCATAGTAGGAGTAGGGTTTTACGCTGCAAAGCGGCCCAAACCTGGGTAAAAGAGAGTAGTCCATCACCGTGTTGCCCTGGTTGTTTCTGCTCTTTGTGGAATGTGATCGTCCCCCCACCGAACCACAAAGGGGCAACCCTGCCCCATAGGTGATCGTGCATTCCCCCATGACACAATGGCAGACAGTGGTGCCACGGTGAGCGCATGAAAGTAGAGGACGACATCGAGGCCTTGGATGGGAACGAACCAGAGCCAGGGAAGACATGGTAGTGTAGCGGCAGGCGAGAGGAGGACAGGGGTTGACTAGTTCGGGTTTAGGGTGGGCCAGTGGGGCTGTTGTCCCCTAAGAATAAAAGTAGATGTGGGGGAGTAGAGGGATGGCTTGGCCACCGCCATAGGCTAGGACGGGTCCTCGAGGCGTGCGTGGTAGCGCCGCCAGCTGATGTATGTAGGAGCATGTAGTCCTGCTGGCTCTGGTTTGGTTCTTTCTGCTAGAGGAAGAGGACGAAAAATTGAACAAGAATATGAGATATTAATTGGTACAAGAACTTGTCGATTGTGGACTAAGTTTGACCACATATTTGACTAGGAATTTGTTAATGCATGTCACTTATACTTCCTATCGTATTTTTCTTGGGAACTTCAGTCACGAGTATTAGTATGGATGCTTTACTTAAATTTTATGCTTAAAACATGAAACACACTAGCTCATTGTATTAGTGCCTAAATAAATTTCTTAGGCCGTGTGCCTTCGTTCTGTTGAACACACCGCAGTAGCCTAGTGGCTACACCCCTCCCACACACCTGCTTGGCCCGGGTTCGATTCCCCCTGGGGCTGTGAAAAATTCCCCAATTTTTGCCTCTGCCCTTACTAACATGTGGGTCCCCCATTTTCATCCACACACACACACCACCTCCAACACTTAGCAAAAATTTTGTCCCTGGTTTTCTCTTTTTTTGCACACTCAACATTGTGTGGCATTTTGAAAATAGCATATATTATTGACTGTGCATCATGTGAAGATGTGCTATACATGAAAGTTGATCAGCATGATGTTGGCTTGTTGTTAGTTCCATTTTCGACCATGAATAAAATTTCCAACTTGCCGTTATCCCTGTTTGAAAGAGGCTTGTAGATATAAATGCTCTGCCTCTGAAACTTGCAGTTTCTTATCAGAAACTGAAACTTGCAGTTTCTTCTGTGAAAATCACATGGTCTGCACTTTTATATGAAACTACATTTTTGAAAGTACTAAAAATAGATCTCTGAAATTCAGAAAATACTTCATATGCTCAATACTACAGAGATATGAAATTCAAAAGACATTCATATCTGAATGTACTCAAAATATACAACACAAAACACAATTCACAACTTGCAAATACTGATAACCCTAAGCACCTCCTCTGATTATTCATTGGAGCACTCCCCTCCTATTCCTCAGTCGTAGACCGCCGCCTCGTGAGACGAGGTGAACGGCAAGGGGTCCTCGGAGAATGGCGGGGAAGCGTTGTCGCGCCAACTGTTTTCCTCCTCTTGCATTTGGGTACGGTCGAGGAAGACTCCACCGGCTCGCTCTGGCATGGCACCCTCACAAATGGCACCGGCATCTAGATGCTCGATCCTGGACCCTCTGGATGCTTGATCTTGGATCGATACTCCCACCACCTTTGCCTCATGACTGGATTTGGAAAATTGGTCCATGGCCCAAAGGAGCTGCTCTATGTACTCCCGCTCGACTCCCTCTGAGAAGATCGTTGCCTTTTCGCTCAGTTTGAGATGTTTGGCCATCTCCAGCGCCTTCGCCGCTAATTCCTGTTGGTTGTGAAACCATGACTTGATCTCCATCATGCTGACTAACTTCCCATGGTCACGCCTGCGATCGTCACGTATCGGTTATACTTGTCCATCGATCTACTTCTCCACAACCGTCAGTGGTTTTGGACCGGAAGAGAAGCGATGACGGTTTTGGATTGGACGAGACTAAGGGGACCAGCGGCGCACTGCGAGTGGATAAATCGGATCCCTCCTGATAACTAATTTACCCCTCACTTAAGAAATGACCCCAAATAAACTTGATTACTGTTGGGGATATTCCCCATGGCTAAGACCCATCATGTGGTAACCTGGCCTTAGCCTAGGATTCCAAACCCGGATTGGGTCGTTACCCGCCCTTTTTCTTAAGAGGGCTCACTCGAGGGAGTTGGACCATGGACATGGAAAGAAGACCCGGCCCATGACTGTCGGCTTATACATAAGCCTTGCAAGGCCAATTTACAAGTAGGCCGAAGACTGAAGCCCTTCGAACTTGGAGAATAAGGAAAGTCAATAAGACTTAGAAAGGATATGGGTTATGACTACGACCCAGAATCTATTGTAAACCAGGAACCCGTCCTATTATATAAAGGGGATTACTGGGATGTCAGAGGTTAGGTTATAAACTCTCGAAAGCTAGGCAGCAAAACGACGCCCTTGTAATCGAGATCATCATTAATAACAATCAAGCAAAAGTAGGCTTTTACCTCCATCATGAGGGGCCGAACCTTGGTAAACTTGCGTCCCTCGTTTTTTATCAACCCCGTTCAAGTCACCACCTAGTAGCGAAGGCCTCACAACTTAGTTCTTTGATGAGGACATCTTTCATGACAAAACCACACTGGTTGGTGCCCACAATGGGGCCAGCGCACGGTGATGTTCAGTTATAGGAGGGAGCCTTCCAGGGATCGAGCGATTCATGATCAACCGGATGACGAAGAGTCGTCGCGAGAAGCTCTACATCGACGACGCTGAATGGTGATGAGGACATCAATAACATTGTTACACCCACAACCCCTATTGCTATATATACTGGACAAATTACTAGAGCTCACGCACGTCAAATAGAGTTACCAGGTATTTTTGTTTCTTGGTATTGATTCAAATGTTCATGAGAATATGATGCTACCTAAATTGGATACATTTGTCTTGCTTACAAATGACGGTCCTAGCTTGGGCAAGAAGGATGAACATTGGAGCAAGATCAAGCATGGAGATGATGGCATGCGCAAGGGAAACAAGAACGGAGTTACAAGTGATGATTTCAGGACTTTGAAGCCACCATAATGAGTGCATGAAGCCTTGGAAAAAATATACAAGATGCCACTTCATAAATTTCGTCCAGAGGCTATTATAGGTGCTGCGTCACCTTATTATTGGGCCAGGCCCATGTAATTTTGAAATACAGAAGTATAGGCTGTTTTTAGAGTCCGTATGTGTGGGGAAACAAGAGTTAAGGTTGGTTTCGGACCCCTCCTACAACGGCCACAAAATTCCCCCCTCTTCCTCCATATATACAACCCTTAGGGCGCCGTTTAGACTGTGGGTTTTGTTTAGATTAAAAGTTCATCATAACTGCAACTCCGCGTACTTCGTTTGTGTTCAATGACCAGACCAAGACGTCACAGAACCCCACTTTCATCAATAAAGATTTCCTCTTATATTCACAATATCAAGATCGCAATCTCAGTTTCTTGCTTGTTCTTCGTTTGCTCGCAGGAAATAGACCCTCGTGTTCCGGTTGATCGTGCTCCGGCGTTGTCAATAACCCCTTAGAAGTTGGTTTAGCGATTGCTAAGGCGCGACGTCTTCGTACGTTCGCAATCAGATCGTCAAAGTCGACTCCCACAAAAAATGATAGCTATCTCATCGAAACGTCGGGACACCTTCGCTTCTACCAAGTGGTATCAAATTTCCAGGTTGATCGGTGAGATTTTACAGTTTTTCGTAGTTTAGATCGAGTCCGTTCTTCATACCTACAGTCCACGAAAAAGCCAAAAAAAATTAGGGTTAGTTCATCATATCCGAACCAATCTGAGCATTTGCATAATCTTTTTAGGGTTTTTGCTTTGTTGAATTTGCGGTTGCATCGTCGTGTCTACTTGCTGGTCTTAGTGTCTAGTCCTTTAGAGTTTCGAGTTCTATCACAGTTTGTCACGCCGCCGCCGCACAATCTTCATCGCTAGTGCCATATACCACCACCGCTGCCATATCCTACCACCACTGCCATATACCACCACCGCTACCATATCCTATCACCGCTGCCATATACCACCACCGCTGCCATATCCTACCACCGCTACCATATACCACCACCGCTGCCATATCCTACCACCATATATCCACCACCAATCCGAGTTCTTTTCATATTAGGTTTGTTTTCCAGATTCATCTATTTTCCGATTCGTGTTTCCTTGCCTGAGTAGGTTTCAGGAAAAAAAAAGTCTGGAGACCCCCGGGCAGTTTTTAGGCCAAAATTTCGGCAGTCAAAAATATTTTTTCCCTATCCTGTTTTTAGGTCACTGGGAGCGTTTTGAGACACTTGCCATCATAGTGATTTTTTGTCGCACTTTTTGGTCATCGCTGCCCTGATTTCGGGAAAAAATAGTAAAAAAATTCGTGCCTATCCTGTTATTTTGACTTGGGAAGAGTTTTGAGACACTCGCCATTATAGTGATTTTCGGCAAAAAAAAAGGATCGCAAAACAAAAGAGCGCAAAAAAAAGAGCGAATTTTTTTCCAGAGTGTGCTTCTCCCTTGTTTACGTGCTATGCCATGATTTTGCTAGTGTTCTAGGCTCGTGTCTCTAGTACGGTCTAGCCTAGGACCAGCACAGTACCATCGTTGAGCGTTTATTCAACTTTGCATCTCTGAATATATTATTGCTGACCTTTTTGCTACCATATTATAAGCCATCCTAGCTCCACATACATCTACATCGTGTGTTTAACTCTCCCTGGTAATCTCTCTATCCAATCTTTGAGAGTTTTGACTATAATGGTTGCCGATCACCGCCTACTGCTTGGTAAGAACTGGTAAGACTTTGAGATTCATTTGACGGATTTGTGACACCCCACCACTTTCTAGTAGTCTGTAGGATCATATTCTTGTGTGTTTCTATTGCTGCTAACCATGGCAGGATCACAAGCTGACGAGATTGACTAGGAGAACATGACAAAGAAGGAGCTTCATGATAAATTTCAGCAAATGTTGAGTCAACAGGTGGAAGACATGATGGCCAGCTTTGGAAAGGCACTAGAGAGGATTGATGATGTCGAGAAGACAATTGACACCAAGTTGGACGCCAAGTTCGATGAAGTACTTGCTTGTCTTCCACAGCCACCACCTGCATCTGCTACACCATTAGAACAACAACAACAACAACCACCACCACCTCCACATCATGAAACAACCCTCTGTCGAGCGGGCCGTGTTCCTCTTGAGCCTAACCAAACTTCTGGTGCCGCTGCTACTGTTGTTGATGCTTATGTGGCTCCTGCTGCTGCTGAGGAGGATGACAATTACGCAGGCAATTATGAGGTTGATCAAAATCAGAACTACGTGCAACCACCAGCACCACCACTAGGTCATCCACATGCAAATAATCGCAATGGTAGGGCTGCTGCACCACCACCTTAGGTAGGAGATCATGACCATCTTCCTAAATTAAAATTGAATATTCCACCATTCAAGGGTAGATATGTTCCTGATATATATCTTACTTGGGAGTTAGAAACTGAACAACGTTTTACATGTTTAGAATATCCTGAGGAAAGACGTGTTGTTACTATTGTTTGTGCTTTCACTAGTTTTGCATGTGTTTGGTGGTCTAAACATTGTAGATTATATCCTATTGCAGCTACTTGGGCTGCTCTGAAAACTGCTATGCGTACTCATTAGGTTCCACCATATTATGAACGGGAATTACTTCAGAAATTGCAGCGTTTAAGACAAGGAAAAAATTCTGTAGAAGAATATTATCAGGAATTGCAAACTGGCATGATTAGATGTGGTATAGTTGAGGATAATGAAGCTATGCTTGCACGTTTTATGGGTGGATTAAATAGAGAGATTCAGACCAGTTTAGAGTATAAGGAATATTACAATATCACTCGCTTATTCCATCTTGCTTGCAAAGCTGAACGTGAAGTGCAGGATCGACAGGCATTGGCACCGACTAATTTTCTGCCGGTCGACCTTCATCATGGACACCGCGTGCATCTTCTACTTCCACACGTTCTGCTGCACCGGCACCTCCGTCAGCTGCCACCTCCGGCCATGATAGAAGAAAGCAGGCACTACCACCACTATCTGCCAAGAGCACACCTACCTGGCCTGCACAGAGCTCTTCTTCATCCATGGCATCCACAGGGCACACACATGATATTATTTGTCGTCGTTGTAAGGGTAGAGGTCATTATGCGAGAGAATGCCAATCTCCACGGGTTATGCTTGCTATTAAGGATGGTCGGTATGAGTCTGCTAGTGATTATGATGAGGAGACTTTGGCTCTTATTACAAGTGAAGAACACGATGGAAATGATTCTGATCATGAGAAGGAATACATGGCTGCTGAAGATGCTGACAGGTATGAAAGTTTAGTTGCTCAACGTGTTTTGAGTGTGCAGGTCGCACAAAGCTGAGCAAAATCAGAGGCATAATTTGTTCCATACAAAGGGAGTTGTGAAGGAACGTTCTGTTCGCGTCATCATAGATGGCGGGAGCTGCAACAACTTGGCTAGCATGGAGATGGTGGAGAAGATATCTCTCACCACAAGACCACATCCACATCCTTACTACATCCAATGGTTCAACCACAGTGGCAAGGTTAAGGTAACACGTACTGTTCGTGTGCATTTTAGTATCTCTACATATGCTGATTATGTTGATTGTGATGTGCTACCCATGCAAGCATGTTCCTTATTACATGGTAGACCATGGCAAATTGATAAAAATTCTGTACACCATGGTAGAAACAATCAGTATACTCTTGTTCATAAGGATAAACACATTACTTTGCTTCCTATGTCTCCTGATTCCATTTTGAAAGATGATATTAATAGAGCTAATAAAGCAAAACAGGAGAAAACTAAGAGTGAAAATCAGATTGTGGCAAAAGAATTTGAGCAACAAATGAAGCCTAATAATAAACCATCTAGTGTTGCTTCTGAAATTAAATTGAAAAGTGCATGTTTACTTGCCACCAAATCTGATATTGATGATCTCGATTTCAGCAAATCTGTTTGCTATGCTTTTGTGTGCAAAGAGGCATTATTTTCATTTGAGGACGTGCCTTCCTCTTTGCCCCTGTTGTCATTAACATTTTGCAGGAGTTCGCTGACGTCTTTCCACAAGACTTGCCACCGGGATTACCACCTACTCGAGGGATTGAGCATCAGATTGACTTAATTCCCGGTGCATCGCTGCCAAACCGTGTGCCATACCATACCAATCCAGAGAAGACGAAGGAGATTATGCATCAAGTATAGGAGCTACTCGACAATGGTTATATACGTGAATCTCTTAGTCCTTGTGCTGTTCCTATTATACTAGTGCCTGAAAAGGATGGTACATCGCGTATGTGTGTTGATTGTAGAGGCATTAATAATATTACTATTCGTTATCGTCATCATATTCTTAGGCTAGATGATATGCTTGATGAATTGAGTGGCTCTATAATATTCTCCAAAGTTGATTTTCGTAGTGGATACCACCAAATTCATATGAAATTGGGAGATGAATGGAAAATAGCATTTAAAACTAAGTTTGGATTATATGAGTGGTTAGTCATGACTTTTGGGTTAACTAATGCACCTAGTACTTTCATGAGATTAATGAACAAAGTTTTACGTGCTTTCATTGGATGATTTGTGATAGTCTATTTTGATGATATATTGATTTATAGCAGATCTTTGGAGGAACATTTGGAACTATGTGATGCACATTTGTTTGGTAACCTTGGGAAGTGCACCTTTTGCACTGACCGAGTGTCTTTTCTTGGTTATGTTGTTACTCCACTGGGAATTGAAGTTGATAAAGCCAAGATTGAAGCTATTGAGAGTTGGCCGCAGCCCAATACGGTCACACAAGCGAGGAGTTTCCTTGGCCTCGCTGGTTTCTATAGGCGTTTTGTGAGAGATTTCAGCACCATTGCTGCACCTCTCAATGAGCTTACAAAGAAGGATGTGCCTTTTGTTTGGGGTACCACACAGGAAGAAGCCTTCACGGTATTGAAAGATAAGTTGACACATGCTCCTTTACTCCAACTTCCTGATTTTAATAGGGCTTTTGAGCTTGAATGTGATGCTAGTGGAATTGGATTAGGAGGTGTGTTATTACAAGATGGCAAACCTGTTGCATACTTTTCTGAAAAATTGAGTCGGCCTAGTCTGAACTATTCTACTTATGATAAAGAATTATATGATCTTGTTCGGACTTTAGAAACATGGTAACATTATTTATGGCCTAAAGAATTTGTTATACATTATGATCATGAATCTTTGAAACATATTAAATGTCAAGCCAAACTGAATCGTAGACATGCTAAATGGGTTGAATTCATTGAGACTTTTCCTTATGTTATTAAACATAAGAAGGGTAAAGAAAATGTTATTGCTGATGCATTGTCTTGTCGCTATACTATGCTTTCACAACTTGACTTTAAAATATTTGGTTTGGAGACCATCAAAGATCAATATGTGCATGATGCTGATTTTAGAGATGTAATGCAGAATTGTAAAGAAGGAAGAACATGGAACAAGTTCGTCGTTAATGATGGATTTGTGTTTCATGCTAACAAGCTATGGATTCCAGCTAGCCCCATTTGTCTTTTGTTGTTGCAGGATGCACATGGAGGAGGATTAATGGGACACTTTGGCATCAAGAAGACAGAGGATGTACTTGCTACACATTTCTTTTGGCCAAAGATGAGACGAGATGTTGAGCGTTTTGTTGCTCATGACTCAATCCTCATGGTTTATATATGCCTTTGCCTGTACCTAGTGTTCCTTGGGAGGATATATCTATGGACTTTGTTTTAGGTTTACCTCGAACAAAGAAGGGGAGGGATAGCATATTTTTTGTCATCGATAGATTTTCGAAAATGACACACTTTATAGCATGTCATAAAAGCAGCGATGCTGCTAATGTTGCTGATTTGTTCTTCCGTGAAATTATTCGCTTGCATGGTGTGCCAAATATAATTGTTTCAGATCGTGATACTAAGTTTCTTAGCCACTTTTGGAGATGTTTATGGGCTAAGTTGGGGACTAAACTGCTTTTTAGTACTACTTGTCACCCCCAAACTGATGGACAAACTGAAGTAGTCAATAGAACATTGTCTAATATGCTTAGGGCTGTTTTGAAGAATAACAAGAAAATGTGGGAAGAATGCTTGCCTTATATTCAATTTGCTTATAATCGTTCGCTGCATTCTACTACTAAGATGTGCCCTTTTGAAATTGTGTATGGTTTCCTACCTCGTGAATCTATTGATTTGCTACCTCTTCCATCTTCGGAGAAGGTTAATTTTGATGCTAAACAACGTGCTGGATTAATCTTAAAAATGCATGAGTTAACTAAGGAGAACATCGAGAGTATGAATGCTAAATATAAACTTGCTGGAGATAAGGGTAGAAAACGTGTTGTGTTTGCACCTGGAGATCTTGTTTGGTTACATTTGCGTAAGGATAGATTTCCTGATTTGCGCAAATCAAAGCTAATGCCACGTGTTGATGGTCCTTTTAAGGTGTTAGAGAAAATAAATGATAATGCATATAAACTTGAGTTGCCTACATATTTTGGGGTTAGTCCCACTTTTAACATTGCAAATTTGAAGCCTTATTTGGGTGAGGAAGATGAGCTTCCGTTGAGGATGAGTTCATTTCAAGAAGGGGAGGATGATGAGGACATCACCATTGTTACACCCACAGTCCCTGCTGCTATATATACTGGACTAATTACTAGAGCTCGCGCACGCCAATTGAATTACCAGATACTTTTGTTTCTTGGTGACAATTCTAATGTTTGAAACTCTTGAAAGCTAGGCAGCGAAACGGCGCCCTTGTAATCAAGATCATCATTAATATCAATCAAGCAGGAGTAGGCTTTTACCTCCGCCATGAGGGGCCGAACCTTGGTAAATTTGTGTCCCTCGTTTTCAATCAATCCCATTCAAGTCACCACCTAGTAGCGATGGCCTCGCAACTTAGTTCTCTAACAAGGACATCTGTCGTGACAAAACCACACCGGTTGGTGCCCACCATGGGGCCAGCGCACGGTGATGTTGAGTTATAGGAGGGAGCACTTCCAAGGATCGAGGGATTCATGATAGACCGGATGATGAAGAGCCATCGCGGGAAGCTCTACATCGACGACGCTGAATGGTGATGAGGACATCAATACCATTGTTACACCCATAGCCCTTGTTGGTATACATACTGGACCAATTACAGGAGCTCACCCACGTCAATTAAAGTTACCAGTTACTTTCATTTCTTGGTAATGATTCAAATGTTCATGAGAATATGATGCTACCTAAATTGGATACATTTGTCTTGCTTACAAATGAAGGGCCTAGCTTGGACAAGAAGAATGAACACTAGAGCAAGATCAAGCATGGAGATGATGGCTTGCGCAAGGGAAACAAGAACGGAGTTACAAGTGATGATTTCAGGACTTTGAAGCCACCATAATGAGTGCATGAAGCCTTGGACGAAATATATAAGATGCCACTTCATAAATTTCATCCAGAGGCTATTATAGGTGCTGCGTCACCTTATTATTTGGCCAGGCCCATGTAATTTCGAAATATAGAAGTATAGGCTGTTTTTAGAGTCCGTATGTGTGGGGAAACAAGAGTTAGGGTTGGTTTCGGACCCCTCCTCAAAGGTACACGAAATTCCCCCGTCTTCCTCCATTAATACAGCCCTTAGGGAGCCGTTTAGACTTTGGGTTTTGTTTAGATAAAAAGTTCGCCATAGCTGCAACTTCGCGTACTTCGTCTATGTTCAATGACCAGACCAAGACATCGCATAACCCCACTTTCATCAATAAAGCTTTCCTCTTATATTCGCAATATCAAGATTGCAATCTCAGTTTCTTGCTTTTTCTTCGTATGCTCGCAGGAAATATACCCTCGTGGTCAGGTTTATCGTGCTCCGGCGTGGTCAATAACCCCTCGGAAGTTGGTTTAGCGATTGCTAAGGCGCGACGTCTTCACACGTTCGTAGTCGGATCATCAAAGTCAACTCCCACAGAAAATGATAGCTATCTCATCGAAACATCAGGACACCTTCGCCTCTATCAAATGGGGTCCCGATGCCGACTCTATCGAGTTAGGATACTGGGTCCCCTTTCACTAAAAAAAAACACTTCCGTGATGATTCGTGTTTATCACAGTAGGTCATGTTTTCTATCATGCATGTACATCTATGATGATTTTATGACAGAATCAAGATAGTCATACATGTGCTATGGTAGAAGTGTTCCATGACAATACTCAAATTATCATCACAGAAGTGTCCACTTCCATGACGATAAATGACGCGTCATGGAAGTGCTTTTGTCAAGGGTAACCGACACATGGCATCCAACGTAACGGGTCGCCGTTAAGCTAACGGGTCTGGTTTTGAATCCTATAACCCGTTAACATCAATGACCAATAGCGATTTTCCACGTGTAAAATTCTCATTGCCGGAGGAAACACGTGTCAGCTCCCCGTTGGGACAGATGTCATCTAGCGAATGGATGCGACACGCCTATGATACGTCGACACGTGGCTTGGGCCAACAGTGACTCATTTAGGTCAAAAGGCTGGCCCGTTTGATTTGGTCAAAAGGTAGCGGACCGGCCAATGGAAAGCCTGTTAACGGCCTGTTCGGATATAGCCCATTTACAGCCTGCTAACTCATGACCCGTTATGGCCTATCCGAATTAGGCCCAGTAGCGTCATCTGGGTCATCCAATATGATTCCAGCCCGTTGTAACTTCCAGCCCATGACGTCTTTCGGCCCATATGAGGCCTTTGTAACTCTGGGCCCTTTAACGACCCATGGTGAAACTGGCCCATAATGAACAATATGTCGCTTTATATCGGTTAACGACCCATTATTCCATTGGGCCGTTTCCGGACCATGTTATCTTTCGGCCTTCTAAGGTCCCATTTATTCTTGGGCTCATTTCTAGCATTTGATTACTTATGGTCCATTACTGGCATGTTCCGCTTGTGAGCCAAATTCAGCCTGTGGTTACTATCGGCCCGTTGGTGGCCCGCTAATCCATTGGGCCATTTTCATTGCATCATCAAATACGGCCCACTAACGACCCACTATCGCTGTCGATAGAATTAAGCCCGTTATACATATCGGCCTATTAATGGGCCGTTATGGTCAGCCCATAAACAGGCGGTTCCCATTCTAGCCCGTTTACGGCCCATATTATGGTTCGTTATTTGTCCGTGAATAGTATGGCCCATGTTTGGCCAATCTATCATACGGCTCGTAGAAGGCCCATTGGTTCTACGACCCGTAGAAGGCCCACGTGTCGGTGCAACGAACATCCGCGTTCATTGACGAGACTCATACACAGGCGTACTAACGATCGCACGCCCGGCACCAACACATAATGCAAGGCCAAACCAGAGAACCCGCTCTTCGTGAGGTCAAGGAGAGCATTAAGAAGAACAAAGCACTAGGATATCACCTTGGGAAGGCCTCCCTTGCATGGTAGGAGAGCCTGACTGGGTCGAAACCGCCCCGAAGGCAAGTCCAGGATTGCCCCGGCAAGCCTGTCGGGGACGCCAAAGATCAAACCCACCACCAAGACACCACCGCTCCACCGCACCTCGACGCTAGTCACTTACTGATGCGGTGTCAAGCACTCCAGGTGATTAAGTGGCACTCATTAAGCACGTGGCAGCTTTCTGGAAGATAGATCACACCTATTTGATACCCGTCAAGAGGCATGTCAGGATGATAAGGAGAAGATGGTTAAGCGGCGATATGTGCTTGTCAGGGATGCACCCCCGCATGCCACCTAAGGTAGCATTTATGGCATTTTGTCCCAAGTGCCAGAGATAGGTATGATAGCACTGTTAGCTATCTAATCACAAGATAATGTCTGTTTTGCCACTGTGGTTACCCCTTGGGCTATAAAAGGAGGTCCAAGGCAACCTAGAGAGGGATTCGGACCCTTGCACACTTGTACTCGCGTAGCAGCTCTCCCCGAGGCCACCTTGCCGCGATTGAGCACTGCGTGTTCTTCGTATTCTTCCATCCAATCTACCAAAGCAGGAGTAGGGTTTTACGCTTCTCAGCGGCCCGAACCTGGGTAAAAACCACCAGAGTCACATCGTCGTGTTGCCTCATGGCCTCCGCTCTTTGTGCAACGTGATCTCCCCTTGCCGAACCACAAAGGGGCCTGTGGCCCATAGGTGATTGTGTCCACCAACGACATCTTTGGCGCGCCAGGTAGGGGAAATCGCTTGCGCGAACCCAAAGTTGTGAACAGCGCGTCAATTTTCATCATCATCGGTCTTCATCACCGTCTTCTCCGTCCATGGTGCCCAAGAAAAAACCCGGCGCGACCACACACCCCTCTACTTCGAAGGCCCCCCTCGCAAGCGGCCGTGGACGCCGTAGGCACTGCGGTGACGTTAGACGAGGCGGGTACCGTGGGTGATGCAACCGGCGCAGGCGATGTCATCGTTGTGTTCCCCGTGGCCGAAGCTAGAGCGGGAGACGTCGGGGCTGTGCAGTATCAGCAGTATCCTGGCGAGCTCGACCCAGAAGCCGTGGGTGGAGGGAACACCCAATCTCTACCTCCACGCCGCACTGACGGGTGCAGTCACAACAACGACGCCTGCTCCGGCGCAAGCCGCGACCCTCTAGCTGTGCCCCCACGGGCGTGGCTAGAAGGCACGCACCTTGCCCAGAACAAGACGGGCAGGGCGGGGCGCCGAACGGGGCTGTCGACCCCCAAAATGTGGCCCACTCATCGCCATACTGCCTTGGCAATCGGTTCATGATGGCAAGAACATGGCGACGCTCCTGCTAGTTTAGCTAGGAGTCGAGCGACATCGCGGTCTACCTCGTTGGCCATGCCAAGCACGACCTCAGAAGCAATGGCGCGGGCCCAACTCCTGTTGAATTTCCCTACGGCGGCTGATAAGATGGATGAGTGGAGAGCCACTATCCAGAGCTTGATCGGCTTTGCCGAAGCCGGTAAATCACAGCATGCAGGGTCGTCGCGATGCCCGCGAACGACGACAGCGGCCCGGTCTGACGGCCGTGTCGAGTGTGCTACACCAACGGTGCACTCCCCTCCAAGATAGCAAGCCCAGAGGCAGCCTCAGCAAACTCAACGTGCGAACAAGCCCGATGAGACATTGATGGCCTCGTTTGGCCCGCAAACCCACCAGGATCAGCGGCGGGTCCTGGAAAACCGGCGGAAGGAAGACGCACGCGTCACCATAGAGCGCCATCGGGAGGCACACCGTCAATCTCACAGACGCAATGGCCCAAACGTTGACGAGCCCGCGCCTAGTGTCGGCGTGTACTTGCCTTACGAGGTTGGATGTCCTGCCTTCACTCGTGAGCTGCGGCAGGTCCGCTGGCCATTTGTCCGAGCCTTCAAGCCTGAACTTCCGGAGAAATACGACGGAAAGTTAAACCCGACAGAGTTTTTGGCCATCTACACGATTGTCGTTCAAGCCGCCGGGGGCAAAGATGAAAAGGTGTTCGCCAACTATTTCCCTTTGGCGCTCAAGACAAATGTGAGATCATGGCTGATGCACCTGCCGGAGAACTCCATTTCATCATGGGCTGACTTGTGCAATGAATTTGTTGGTGCCTTCACAGGTGGCCACCAAGGGCCTAGACAGCCCAGTGACTTGCAAGTCCTTCCGCAGAAGGAAGGGGAGAGTTTGCGAAAATATATACAGAGGTTTACTCGAGTTCACCGGAACATCCCAGAGATAGACCCAGCAGTTGCGATTGCCACGTTCCATTCGAACATGCGCAATAGAAGAATGCGAGCCAAAATGAACGTCCGGTTGCCCAAAATTGTCAATGACTTGTAAACCTTGGTGGATAAGTGTGCACGGGTGGAAGAAGGAAGGCGATTCCCCGGAGAGGACACTGGCGTCGAGATTGATTCAGTGGATGATGATGGGGCCACCAACCCGAAGAAGAGAAGCCGAAGGCGCAATAGGAAACACAAAGAGAAAACAGTGTTGGCCGTTGAGAGCTCTGGTCATCTCAGTGATGGCAAGAAGGGCAAAACCGAGGCCACGGGCAAGGGAGCTGCCATGCGCGCTGATTGCCGGGAGGCCGCGGCGACAGAGAAAGCCGAAAAGTCTAACAGGCCGTACTGCAAAATTGACTGCACCAAGTTGAGCAGCTTGTTAAGAAACAAAAGGCTGAATACGAGAAGCGTGACAGGGAGAAAGACCAAGAGGGTGCTGGTGGGAAAGGTCGTGGCGGTAGAGGAGGCCGCCACAGCAAGACCCCACAACAAAAGGAAAACCTACTAGAGGTCGTGAAAAGAAAGACGGAGAGGATGGGAGTGATGAAGAGGATGAGGAAGAAACCAGCGAGCAAGAATTCCAGAAAGCAACCAAAGCCATGTGTGTTGACGGGGGTGCATCTTTGCACTCCTCTCATCACCGGCTCAAGCAGTGGGCGCGTGAGGTCAATGCCGTGGAGCCAGCCCCAGACTCCCGAAGGCCACTTAAATGGTCCCGCACGCCTATCATCTTTGACGAAGAGGATCACCCTGACCGCACCACTGCGGTTGGGTGTTTGTCGTTGTTGGTTTCCCCGACAATCCACAATCTCAAAGTAACAAAGATGCTAGTTGACAGTGGGGCTGGGTTGAACTTGATCTCCCCGAAAGTGGTTGGCAAGCTACAGATCCAAGACGAGGAGCTCAAGGCTACAGGCACTTTCCAAGGAATCAACCCCTGCAGGAGCCGGCCTCAGGGAAAGGTTACATTGCGTGTGACATTTGGCGGAGAGTTGAATTATCAAACTGAGAGAGTTGTGTTTGACTTTGTTGAGCTTCCTTTGCCTTACAATGGAATTCTTGGTCGCCCAGCTCTGGCAAAATTCATGGCAGCATCCCACTATGCCTACAACACCTTGAACATGCCAGGACCAATGGGTATCATTTGCATTCCGTCATATAAGAAAGACGCAATCATATGTGTGGATCAGATGTATCGGGACGCGGTAGCAGCTGAGGCTGCAGAAGCCACAGCTCCCACCAAGGAAACATTGAAGGGAAAGAAGGCTAGCAGAGATGCCAGCAAGGACTCCAGGAAGCGCGCCTCTTCGGAGTGCACCGCGCCTGTTGATAACCTAATGGAGAGTTCCACTAGCAAGAGACCCAAGGTTGCTTCACCTGCTGTGAAAAAGGTCCTGGCGAGGCAGGATGGCGCTGATGGTACATTCACCATCAGTGCCACCCTTGATGACAAATAGGAAAGCGCGCTCATTGCCTTCCTGCGGGCGAATGTCGATGTGTTTGCTTGGTAAGCATCTGACATCCCCGGTGTTCACAGGGAGATAATCGAGCACCACCTTGCTGTCTGTCCTCACGCTCGGCCCGTCAAGTAGAAGGTCAGAAAGAAAGCTTTAGAATGACAGTAGTTTCTTGCCGAGGAGATCAAGAAACTTGAAGCAGCTGGTTTGGTCAGAGGAGTGTTGCATCCAACTTGGTTAGAAAACCCAATGGTAGTGCGCAAGGCAAACAGGTCGAGGCTCTGCATTGATTTCACTGACTTGAACAAAACATGCCCGAAGGACCCTTTCCCCCTGCCGCGCATTGACCAAATTGTCGATTCCACCTCCGGGTGTGATTTGCTTTCCTTTTTGGATGCATACTCCGGGTACCATCAGATATTTATGGCCAGGGAAGATGAAGAGAAAACTGCGTTCATAACTCCATGTGGCACATACTACTTTGTGCGTATGCCTTTCGGGTTAAAGAGCGCCGGATCCACTTTCGCAAGGGCAGTACAGATTGGTTTCGAACCCCAACTGCACAAAAACGTTGAAGCTTATATGGATGATATCGTTGACAAAACCAAGGATAGATCCACACTCATTCAAGACTTGGAAGAGACTTTTGCAAACTTGCGCAAGATCAATTTGAAACTGAACCCCGAGAAGTGTGTGTTTGGTGTCCCATCCGGCAAGCTCCTTGGTTTCTTTATGTCTCAATGGGGAATAGAAGCCAATCCCGACAAGATCAGAGCAATCGAGCAAATACAAGAACCCAAGACTGTCAAGGACGTAAGGCATTTGGCTGGATGCATTGCCGCGCTGAGTAGGTTCATCTCCAAGTTTGAAGAGCGTGCCTTACCTTTTTTCAAAATATTGAAAAGGGCTGGCCCGGTAAAGTGGACCCCGGAGGCAGAAGCAGTGCTGTAAGACCTGAAAACTTACTTTTCCTCTGCTCCCACCTTAGTCGCGCCTAAACCACAAGAGATGTTGTTGCTATACTTAGCTACAACAAATCAAGTGGTTAGTGCAGCGCTGGTGGCGCAGCGAGAAGTGGACGAGGAAGCAGCCGCAACAACTGACCCCTCCGAAGAAGGAACTGAAGCACCCACGACAGGACATAACACAAACCAGGGGGAGGCAGGGCAAGCCATAGAAGGCAACCCCAAGACCGCGGCAAGGAAGAAAGTGGTACAGCGACCACTTTACTTTGTCAGTTTCCTACTACAGGGTGCCAGATCAAGGTACTCTGGAGTGCAAAAGCTGATCTTCAGCCTCATCATGGCCTCGAGGAAGCTGCGCCACTACTTCCAAGCCCACGAGATCACAGTTGTCACCCGTTTCCCACTGCAGCGCATATTGAGGAACCCTGAAGCTACTGGGAGGATAGTTGAGTGGGTATTAGAGTTATCAAGCTTTGGCTTGAAATATGAAAGCACCTCAACTATCCAGAGCAGAGCATTGGCGGAGTTCATTACAGAATGGACACCCACTCCAGATGAAGAAGTACCAGAGACAGTTCTCCCGGGTAAAGAATCGCCTCAAGAATGGACCATGTATTTTGATGGTGCTTTCTCACTACAGGGCGTCGGAGCCAGCGTACTTCTTGTCGCGCCCACTGGAGAGGATCTCAAATACGTGGTTCAAATGCACTTTCCCCAGGAGAAGGCCACCAACAACACTGCTGAGTATGAGGGGCTCCTTGCCGGACTCAAAATTGCGGTGGAGTTGGGAATCAAGAAACTGATCATCCGTGGAGACTCACAACTCGTGGTTAGGCTAGTAAATAAGGATTATCAGAGTCCGTTGATGGAGGCATATGTGGAGGAGGTGACGAAGCTGGAAGAGCACTTTGATGGTTTGCAAGCAGAGCACGTACCGCGTGCAGAAAATAACATTGTTGATCACTTGTCAAAGTGCGCCGCGCAGAAGCTCTTTGCGGAACTAGGGACTTTTTTCCTCCATCTAACTCAACTGTCAGTGTCCCCTTCAACGATGGCCAGAAAAAGGAGAAAGTTGGACTCCGACAAGTATCTCCCGGTAGGACTTCCCGAAGCCGCTGGTAGAGAGGCTGCCGGGAACAACCCCGCTTTGGTTGGTGAGCAGCACCCTCCCGCGGAACCACAAGTTCTTGCGGTCGAGGTGAGTGCTCCCACGAACGAGGAGGTACCTTTAGTCCTAGTTGTCGAGCCACAGGCTCCAACTTGGGCGCATCACATAGTCCATTTCCTTTAAACAGGAGAACTTCCTGAAGAGCAAGAAGAAGCTGAAAAAGAAGCCGATGGTCAAATATGTACCAGTTTGTCGACGACACACTGTACAAAAAAAGGACAAATGGTGTGAAATTGAAGTGCACTTGCCGGGAAGATGGGCTGAGTCTATTGGCATAGATACATAAGGGTTTATCTGGCTCTCACATTGGATCAAAAGCCCTGGTCGGAAAAGCCTTCTGGCAGGGTTTCTATTGGCCCACAGCCCTCCAGGATGCAACTGAGCTAGTCACCATGTGTGAAGCCTGCCAGTTTCATTCCAAAAACATTCATCAACCAGCTCAAGCTCTCCAGACGATACCTTTATCCTAGCCATTCTCGGTCTGGGGGCTCGATATCTTTTGCCCCTTCCCCCATGCTACCGGGGGTTTTGAATTCTTATACGTGGCAATCGACAAGTTTACAAAGTAGCCTGAAGTGGATCCAGTGAGAAAGGTGACCGCACAATCAGCTGTCAAGTTCTTGAAAGGATTGGTGTGCCGTTTCGGAGTACCAAACAGAGTGATCACCGATAATGGCACCCAGTTCACGAGCCGCACCTTTATGCAATACATCCAAAGCCTTGGAAGCAATGTCTCCTTCACCTCTGTTGCCCATCCACAGAGCAAAGGACAGGATGAGAGGATGAATGTTGAAGTGTTGCGTGGGCTCAAGACAAGAACTTTCGATAAGTTGCAGAAATGCGGCAAGCGCTGGATTGATGAGCTGTCGGCGGTTCTTTGGTCCCTCAGGATGACACCAAATCGAGCTACCAACCAGACTCCCTTCTCCCTAGTGTATGGGGCAGAAGCAGTGCTCCCCACGGAACTCATATACCGGACACCTCAAGTAATTATCTACGACGAGGTAGAGCAAGAGCATCTACGGCATGATGATGTTGTGCTCCTCGAGGAAGATCATCTTCGGGTTGCTGTGTGTGCTACACAGTACCAGCAAGCCTTGTGCCTCTATCATAGCCGCAGGGTTCACGCCCGAAGCCTTGAGGAAGGCGACCTTGTCCTTAGGCATGTTCAATTCCCCAAGGGTTCCAACAAGTTGACGCCAAAGTGGGAAGGCCCTTACCGGGTAGTACAAGTCACCAGACCTGGCACAGTCCGTCTAGAGACCAAGGATGGCATCCAAATGCAAAACTCATGGAATATTGAGCATCTTCGTAAATTCTACCCGTAAGGCACGACTGTCGGGCTCAGCCCCCGTAACCACATTTTGTACAAGCCTTGCCAATGGGCATGTAACCCTTTGTACAAAGCTAGGCATAGACCCTGTGCAAAGATAATAAAACGAAGCGCTGGCATATAAACTTGCATGCATGTTTTCTTAAGTATGACCTTGCTATGATAACCAATCCATTTAAGTTGGATCGTATGCTGTTGTTTCTCCCCTGCATTGTCAACAGGACCCAGCCGCTGATGAACTCCTCGAAGGGAAAAGTTGAGAGCAGCCTAGCATAACGGTCCCCGGCAGCTCCTTCTTTTCGGAGCGATAGGAAGGACAGCTAACACAGATAAGTTTTCCTCCCCATCCACAAGTATGTCCCTGTACGAAAGTCTTGTACGCGAAGAAACCTTGCCGCCCTCAACATCCGTGCTCCCATCCTTTGATTCGAAAGTCTACTTCAGTCAGGATGGTTGGAGTTGCATTTGGTGGGGGATTGGTGAGGGGCCGGGTTCCTTCCATGCTCCCAACCCGTCAGGCCGGGTCCAGCGGCAGCAACGGAAGGGACCAACAAGGTATCTTGCCAGCGAACCTTGTTTACTTGAAAGTATTGAGGGGCTATCCCTCAGCATGGATATGATACATGCACAAGTACCCGGCAGGCATTTCCTTCTTCATTAGTATGCAGGTAAACAAGTACAAATCATACAGAGTACAGGAGTGGATGGAGGATTACATAATTTAAGCTAAAGTTTGGCAGGTGCCTACCTCTTTTAAATTGAAAAAGGATAAGTGCTCCGTAATGCCTTTCTTGTCCCTCTCCTCCTAGGAGCTACAGAGGGAGGTGAAGAGGGCAAAAGCGGTGCCTAGGCAGAAGCCTAGCCTAACCCCATCAGGGCCCGCGGGACGCAGCCTGACAAGATCGGGAGGGCGAAGGCGAAGCCAGAAGGACGGAAGGAGCGGCTAGGCGGTTCCCTGGTCACCACCTCTAGGACTAGAGGAACACGGCATGAGGGACACCGGCAGGGAAGATGAAGGTGGAGTCCACGAGGAAGCCTGCTGGGGTCCAGCTGGAGGTGGCAGAGGCATCCACACCCAACACCCGGCAAATCGCTCTGCCGGGGAGAAGGCCAGGTGCAGATGATGGTGCCGCCGGTGCCTAGCTGACGGTGACGGTGCGTCCATCGCTTAGCTGGAATTTGAGCCGCCATCCTCCCGCTCGGCGCCATTGTCTTCGCCCTCAGTGTCCTCTTCATCGCTGTCGCTCGAAGAGGAGCTTTCGTCATCGGTCGGGCTCTTCACGCAGCACCCTAAGCGAGCACCCGAGCGCCCGAAGACCTTGATGGAGAGTAGGTCGGCCTCCATTAGTTTAAAATAGAGAACATGCCCCTCCACCAAGCTATGGGCACGAGCAAAGGTTTTCCAGTCACGCCGGAGCAGCATGACATGAGTTGCGGGGAACTCCACGTCCACCCGCATGTTGCCATTACAGCAACCCCTCATGTGTAGCTTCAATCTGTGCGGCTGTTCAACCTCCATCACCCTTGCAAAAGGGGTAGGAAGACGAAGGCGGCTACGCGGGGGCTTGCGCAGCCTAACAAGGAATTCCAGCGCCGTATCTCCAATATGGCCCTCCAGTAGAGACGAAGCGGATGGAGGACGTGTGGTCGGGCCACCGTCGCGTCCCCCTTGGCCCCGAGCACCGCGTCGGCCCCGACCACATCTTGCGGCTCTGCCTTGTGCACTGGATCCTGCCCTTGTGTCCCCAGTAGGGGCAGGGAGACGGTGCTGAGAGGAAGCCCTCGTCGCTGCTACTGGAGCTCTACCGCGCCCTCTTCCCCTTACCATGATGGAGGAAGGGCACGAGAAGAAAAGGAGAAAGGATGCGTGGGTGAGCTCCTCCCGTCACCTCCGCACCTCCTTTTATAGCGGAGCGTGGTTGGGGGCTGGCTCCTCACCACCCGAGAGGCAACCGCCCCGCTTCACCTATCTGGTTCGCCTGCGTCACTGACCGTGTCCAGATTTGCCAACCGCCCTCGTGTACCAATCCGTAGCACCCTGCTTTTTGACATGGCACTCATTCCCGCGCCCAACGCGTCCGTTACCTACCCAGCACAATGCATGTAGCGTACGTGGCGGAAACGGCAGGCGTGGTGGAGAGAGTAAAATGGCAGTTACCTCCCCGTCCCCCGGGGTCGTGCGTGAACACCTCAATTAACTTCACATGAACGTGGGCATCCCCTGGTCCTTACGTGGGAAGCCCCACGATGTTCTGTGTTGCACGACTCATGGGGAAACCGGGAACTGATTCAATTCCAGGTTAATGAAGAAGCAAAGAAGATATCAAAGGAGACATGATCCCGTTGCGGCATGGTCGACGTGTCCACCTGTGTATTTGTTGGGGCCTACCCCAACGATGCCCAGCGGCACATGTGGGCCAGGCCCGGGGGCTCCTGTCGGTGCAACGAACATCCGCGTTCGTTGATGAAACTCATACACAGGCGTACTAATGATCGCACGCCCGACACCAACACATAATGCAAGGCCACACCAGAGAAGCCGCTCTTCGTGAGATCAAGGAGAGCATTAAGAAGAACAAAGCACCAGGATATCACCTTGGGAAGGCATCCCTTGCAGGGAACAAAGCAGCATATTACATACACTGGGTGTCTAAATTGGCCACCAGTGCAAATAAACGCAGCAGCAAAACATGTCCATAACTGAAACAACTTCAGAAGAGCTCAAGAAACATTATCCTGGGTATCCACAATGCTGGCAATAAGCTTAGTAAGCTTATTAGCTTTCTCTTGTTTGGCGCTAAAATCCTCCAACGCTTGCTGTTGCACCAGAAAGTATGCATCTGAATTATCCAGGGACTTCCTCAGTCCTTCGGCTTCTTGTCGCAGCACAACTGAACGATGTCTTTTAGCTTCTAGTTGAGACTCAAGAAACAGAACTAATTCAGATAGTGAGTTCGAAGAGCTTGTGCCAGCGGTAGTGGCCAGTAACTCGAACACTACATCAAGACATGACTTTGGGTTTGTCTCACTGTCTTCAAGATATTTTTCCTTAGATGTTTTATCAGCTTTGTTGGAGACCAACAAGGATGTCTCACTATCCTGAACCTTATCTGCATTACTTCCTTACCATTGCTTAATAAGGTGCTCTTCCCCAATATTCTGTCAGCATTCTAAAAGAAGAAACAAGCAGACACATAACAGGTTTAGCATGTAGTATATGAATCTCATTTTGGTGAACCGGTCCAGTAGTAAGGTGGACAGGATTAAACTACCAAGTCTTGTATTACGAAGTAGTACATAATAAAAGCATCAAACAAACATATATCTATGTGCTATGGTCACTGCATTGTCTTGCCGAATCAAAATAGAGACAAGGTTCAAATTATATCAGTTTAAGATAAAGCAGCATTGAAAGAATACAAGTGTGGGAAACTACATGGCACAACAAGATTTCAGATGGGTACCACAGGTATACATGTACAACAACACTATTGGCTTTGTTGTGATGCTAGTAATGCGCATGATATGAGAAGACAACTGTAAACACAATTAAAATTGAATTCAACAAAGCAATTTAGAAGATAAAACTAGTTAAAGAAACATGTTTAAACATACCTGTTGTGCCATTGGAGTTTTGATTGGATCCTTCAATTTAAAAATAAGTTTGTATGAGTAAATACAATGATACAAGAGCAAAGCAGTATGCACCATAGCAATGGAATCTTAAATGAGAATAGTTGTTCTTCAGGTTTAAGCACTTGTTCTACACGAACAGAGTACAGTAAGACGTAGGCATAAAGTACTTCAAAAATAAAAAAATGATCTCATAGACCTTACCACATTCTTGGTTCTGGACCAGGGCAGAACAAGGAGTTCCCAGTCATCATCCCGTAAATGCGTCTCAGGAGAAAGTAAGGGAATTTGATGAGTTTCCTTGCTAGTGACGTACGTTTTCTTTAGGTAATTCTGATACTGCCACAAAGCATTCTTGAAGATAGCAGAGGTATTAGCACAGGTTACCTCATCTTGAGTTTCCAAATTGGTCCTTCTCTATAGAGAAAAATGGGAACATTTGCTGTATTATAACCAACATGGAGGTAGAAAGTATGGGACAAAGCAAAGTAATTGCCATGAATAACATTACTTACACATAACTTGATGCGGAGCATCCTAAGCTCATCCCCATGGACCTAACTACGTGTCCCACGACAACACTTGGACCAATCACAGGAGCACGAGCAAAGGCTATCGAAGATAAGGTGAACTTGCTCCTCTCCGAACTTATACATTCTTCATGTGAGACATGGCTACTACCTCAAGCGGAGACCCTATGTGTGATCAGATACTTAGAGGGAAGCCACGGGGCAACTACATACAAGGGCCAAGACGGCGAGGACTCCAAGTACAAGGAACAAGAAGAGGAGCTGCCATAAAATCTCCAACCACCGGATGACCGAGACTTGTCGGACGTCCGACGTCT
Organism: Thinopyrum elongatum; assembly: GCA_011799875.1. Taxonomy (NCBI): domain Eukaryota; kingdom Viridiplantae; phylum Streptophyta; class Magnoliopsida; order Poales; family Poaceae; genus Thinopyrum; species Thinopyrum elongatum. The sequence continues at coordinate 371,472,782 of CM022303.1, forward strand.
GAAGCTCCAGCCAGACCACGTCCCAGCCAGCGAAGTCTACAGCAGCCGGATACCCGACGCTCACCGGACGCCCGACAACCTAGAACACCCAGACGTCTGAGCACCACCGGAATTTCGACCCCTGCGGATCAGAGCCAAAACGTCAGAAGTCCGAGCCCCTCCGGACGATCGGCGCACCGGGCATCCGACCCCGACCGAAAATCCGACGTCGCCCATCCAGAGCCAAAACGCCGGACGACCGACAGCTACGGGACGACTGGATCCCCGCCAGCGACCGGACGTCCGGTAACTGTCGGACGACCGACAATGTCTGCGCACAGCGTGTTGGGCCGAGGCCCATGTACCCTTTCGTGGCCCTAGACTATATATACTCCTCCTCCTCCCTCTTATTCGGGTTAGCAAAGGATTAGCTCATTTTAGATATAGAGCTTTGCTCATCCATTCAGTTCTACTCCATCGAGAGAACGCGGCCTCTACGGAGAAGATCCATCGATTGGATTCAAGACCCTTCACGTGAAGACCCCTCAAGACCTCCTCTCGGAGAAGAACTACCGCCTCTTGTATCATCCTTTGTTGCATTTGAATCTTGTATCACTCCTTATGTTGATGGATCTAGCACATGTGTGATCATTCCCGTTGATTTGAGTGTTTCCCCTCGTGTTCTTTGCGTTCTTCGTAGGATACCCTCCATTTCATGAAAGATTGGCCCTAGGGTATCCACCCTACATTATCTTGGTATCATGAGCCTTGGTTTCACGAATTTGGAGCCCCTACCCTTGTTTTGTTGATTTTGTCCCAATTTCGAAAATTCCCCACCAAAGATAGCCCCAAATTTTTTTGTGATTTGTTGGTTTTGATGAAGTTTTGTTGATGATCCATGGATTTGCTTTGCCACGAGTGGATCTAGCTTTTCCCCATCATCTCCACCAGTTCCACCCACAAATTCGTCCAAATTTGCCCCTCCACCACGAACCCTAGAAGTTCATCCCGTGCCAGAAATCGCCCATGCACCGGACGTCTGACAACCACTGGTCGTCCGACGAACCCTGATGAAACTGAACATTTTTAGTTTGACCACCGACCCACTTCCACTTCCTCATACACACGCCCATACCACTACACCTTCCACAACAACCACAACTTTCCGCAACCACCATCGCCTACCCGCTACCAACTCCAACAATTTTGCCACATTTGGGTCATTGAGAATTTGAGTTGCGGTTTCCGTTTCCTAATGTGTCTCGGCTACTTAGGGATGGTTCGAGGACATCACCGCCACTCATCTTCGTCATCGACCTCGACCACCTCATCATTTTGACACCATCCACCGTAAGCAAGGATGGTAACATCGACAACACCTTTGTGTACTCCTTGCCAATACATTGATAACCCCATAGCCCATTTTCGCATCACATACCTATCGAGACTAGCCTTTGAGTATTGTCGGCAACGTTACTTGTGCACATTAGTGGTCATTGCATATATCACATCATGGATATACATATCTTGGTATCATCTCTTGTGTCACAAGGTTGTCATCGCATATACCCAATAGCTACCTTGGTTCATCAAGTTTTGCATGAGAAAGAGCCAAACAAGCTTTTAAGCAAAAGAGAAAGATCAGCAAAGAGCTTCTAAGCAAGAACCATAGCATCATACTACATTAAGATTGTCATACTCGATCATCTTGGATCATATCACCGGAACACCATACATATAGCATACTTGGGATAGAAGTCATTGCATTTTTGCTTTGTAGGTCGTGCACAAGTGTCGTATCCTCCTATTGTGCAATCATGCTAGCGTCTCTCTAGAGTTGTGCAACAAGAGCATTTCTGTGGATTCCACATTTTGAGCTCATTTTGGTTGCACGACCCCATCTATCTTTCCGTGTGTGTGTTTCCATGTGCCACATTTTGCTTGGTCTACTTGTTGCATTTGCAAATTTGCGAATCTTTTCCAACATTATTGAGTCTCACTAACAATTGCATAAATTTTGTCCACCATCCTAACCAAGCTCCACCAAAGGCTTCATTTGGGTAGGTGTGAGAAATTGACGGGAAACGGTACCAATTGTGCTATTTCCTTGTTACATCATTGAGTGATCTTTGATCCATTCTCAACATCGGTCAAGGTACATTTGGTATATTTCTTCTCTTTCTTCCATTCACACATTTACTTGGAATGATGGATAGGCCAAGTACTTCTACCAACCCACTCTTCATAGAGCAAGACGAGGACCCGAACAACTGCGTCACCAAGAACCACCTCTTCGGCGCACAATGACCTTCGCATCAAGAACAACAAGCATTGAGCGACCGCATCGACAACCTTGCCACCGACTTGCGGCATTCCGAGCAACGTACAAGAGACTACTTCGACAACAAGCTCGACGAACAAAAACAAGAGAGCAATGCAACAATGGATGAGATTCGTGCCTTGTTGGTCAACCGCTCTTCTACCTCATCCTCCTAGTCAAGACGGAGTCAATCGAGTCGACATTCCTATGACACCATCTTCGGTTCAAGTACACCGACATCGAACACTCTTCGCCGAGCCGCGCGACAAGCCCGTTAAGCAAACCGCAATCCTCTACACGGTAATGATCCACAAGAGCAACTCGAAGAGCAAGAACGTCGACATCATCTCAATCAAGCTACCCTTGCATAAGAACAAGAAAGGCAATGCCAACGCCAACAAGAGGAAGCCCAAGAACGCCATCGACTACGAGAGAAAATGCAAGAGCGAGCATGCCAACAACAAGATGAGCAAGACGTCGAAGCTCTCCGTTAACAACAACAACGACATGAAGCACAAGCCCTTGAGCCGCAACATTCCCTCTATGTAACCAATCATGCCATCGCTGCCCGCAACCGATGTGTTCGTGAAGAAGAAAAAGTGCTTCGTGAGGAAGTACAAGAGCGACGACAACAAGCACGCTTGCACCAACAAGTTCCACAAGCTCCTCAACAAGCTAGAGAAGAACAACACGCTCGACAAGAACCACAAGTTCGTCAAGAGCAACAAGACAATGGAAATCCTCCACGCCAAGAGCAACTTGAGGTTGACAATCCTCCACGTTAAGGGTGTCATCACCCTCGACCACAACACAATGAAGAGCAACGCTACGGCAAGCTCAAGTTCACCATGCCCAAGTTCTCTGGAAGCAATGATCCCGAAGAGTATCTTTCATGGGCATTGAAAGTTGACAAGATCTTTCATTTGCACAACTATGAGGAAGAGAAGAAGATTGCCATGGCATCCCTTGAGTTCCAAGACTATGTCCTCATTTGGTGGGAGCAAGTCATTGAGTGCCGAGAGTCAAGAGGTGAACCACCCATCACAACTTGGGATCAAATGAAGGATGTCATGAGAGCGTGCTTTGTGCCAACATACTATAACCGCGACCTCTTCAAGCGACTACAACTCCTCAAGCAAGGAACAAATAGCGTTGAAGAATACTACAAGGAAATGGAGATCGCCATGATACGAGCCAATGTCACGGAAGACGATGAGCAAACTATGGCACGTTTCTTAATGGACTCAATCACCCTATCAAGAAGGTCGCCGACTTCCAACCTTACTCCAACCTCATCGAGCTAGTGCATCAAGCCACCAAGGCGGAGCGACAGGTGCAAGATGACTTCAAGTATGCCAAATACTCTTCCAAGAACTACGGCTCCAACAACCAAGCTTCAATGACTCCAACGCCTTCTACCTCAACCAAACCTTCTACAACTAACGGCGACAAGTCAAGTTACAAGAAAACTTCGACATCCTCAAGTCGTCCTCCTACTACAAGCAACTTCACGCCGAGAGCTTCATCGTCTACAACTCAGCGGAGCCACTATTTTCTCTAAAATTGATCTTAAATGTGGCTATTACCAAATTCGCATCCAAGAGGGTGATGAATGGAAAACCACATTTAAGACCAAATTTGGCTTATACGAATGGCTTGTGATGCCAATGGGCTTATCTGAAGCACCCAGTACTTTCATGCGAGTCATGCATTTTGTTCTTAGGCCCTACATTGGTGTATTTGTTGTAATCTATTTCGACGACATACTTGTTTTTAGCAAATCTCTCAAAGATCATGTCACCCATCTTAGAACCATTTTGCAAACTCTTAGAAAAGAGCGCCTTTATGCTAATATGGACAAATGCCTTTTTGGTGTTGATAAGCTTGTTTTCTTGGGTTTCGTTGTGTCTTCTAAGGGTGTTCATGTAGACGAATCTAAGATCAATGCTATTAAAACTTGGCCACAACCAACCAACTTGCAACAAGTGCGAAGTTTTCTTCGCTTAGCCAGTTTCTATCGTAGATTCATGAAGGATTTTAGCACCATCGCTTTACCTTTACATGCCTTGAGTAAGAAAAATGCAACATTTGTTTGGGGACCATCTCAAGATACCACATTCAATGAGCTTAAGAATTTGCTTACGCATGCCCCTTTTCTTGCATTACCCAACTTTGATAAACCATTTGAGATACATTGCAATGCTAGCGGTTGCGGCATAGGAGGTGTGTTGATGCAAGAGAAGCGCCCCATAGCTTACTTTAGTGAAAAACTTTCCGAAGCACAACTTAACTACCCCATCTACGACAACATGTTTGGGAACATTATCTTCGCCCTCATGAGTTTATTCTTCATACGGATCATGAAACACTTAACTACCTTAAGGGTCAAACTAAGTTGAACAAGCGACATGCTAAGTGGAGTGAATTCATTGAGTCTTTTCCTTATGTCATCAAGTATATTAAAGGCAAGGAAAATGTTGTGGCAGATGCGCTTTCCCGTAGATGCATGCTTCTTACCAAACTTGAATTGAATGTCATTGGCTTTAAGCACATAAAAGACTTGAATGCGCATGATCCTACTTTTGCTATTCCTTATGCCAAATGTTTGACGCATACATCTTCGGAACGTTATTACATCAAAGATGATTATCTTATGAGAGCTAACAAGATATGTATTCCCGAGTCTTTTCTTCGTTTGTTACTTTTGCAAGAATCTCATGGAGGAGGACTTATGAGAAACTTTAGACACAACAAGACATTTGCTACGCTCTCCAAGAACTACTTTTAGCACAAGATGTTCCGCGATGTCTCATGCTTCACCAACCGATGCTCTACATGTCGCAAAGCTAAGTCTAAAGCTCAATCACATGGTCTCTATATGCCACTTCTGGGAAGATATTAGTATGGACTTTGTGCTTGGTTTGCCTAGAACTCGAAATGGCAAAGATTCCGTGTTTGCTATTGTGGACCGATTCTCTAAAATGGCTCATTTCATACCATGCAACAAGATAGACGATGCTTCACATGTTGCAAAACTTTTTTGTAGGGAAATCTTGCACCTACATGGAGTGCCAAAGACTATTGTCTCGGACCGCGACGTCAAGTTCCTAAGTTACTTTTGGAAGACCCTATGCACCAAGTTCGGAATCAAGCTCTTGTTCTCTTCAGCATACCACCCACAAACTGACGGCCAAACGGAGGTCACAAACCAGATGCTATCTACTCTCCTAAGCGTGTTGATCAAGAAGAACATTAAGTAGTGGGAAGAGTGTTTACCCATCGCTGAGTACGCCTACAATCGAGCACGACATTCTACTACCGGCAAGTCCCCCTTCGAGGTCGTCTATGGCTTCAACCCATTGTCACCATTGGACATTCTACCTCTACCACTACAAGAGCGCATCAACATGGACGCAAGTGCACAAGTGAACTACCTCAAGAAGATGCATGAAGATAGAAGGCACACCAACAAGCGCCAAGTACAACGACTCATGACCAAGCTCAACATCAACAAGCAACCCATGATATTCAACATTGGAGATCTTGTATGGCTACACCTTCGCAAGGAACGCTTACCCAACGAACGCAAGTCCAAGCTACGACCACGAGCCAACGGACCCTTCAAGGTGCTCGAGCGCTACAACAACAATGCAAACAAGATCGACTTACCACGCGACAAGTACTCCATGAGCGACATCTTCAATGTCAAGGATCTCTCTCCCTACCATGGTGATGAGGCTTTCAATCTGAGGTCGGATCTTTCCCAAGGGGGGAGATGATGCGGAGCATCCTAAGGTCATCCCCATGGACCTACCTACGTCTCCCATGACACCACTTGGACCAATGACAGGAGCTCGAGCAAAGGCTATCGAAGATAAGGTGAACTCGCTCCTCTCCGAACTTATACATTCTTCATGTGAGACATGGCTACTACCTCAAGCGGAGACCCTATGTGTGATCAGGTACTTAGAGGGAAGCCACGGGAAAACTACATCCAACGGCCAAGATGGCGAGGCCTCCAAGTACAACGAACAAGAAGAGGAGCTGCCAGAAAATCTCCAGCCACCGGATGACCGAGACTTGTCGGACGTCCGACGTCTGAAGCTCCAGCTAGACCAAGTCCCAACCAGTGAAGTCTGCAGCGGCCGGACACCCGACTTTCACCGGACGATCGACAACCTACAACACCCGGACGTTCGACCACCACCGGAAATCCGACACCTGCGGATCAGAGCCAAAACGTCAGAATTCCAAGCCCCTCCGGACGACCGGTGCACCGGGCGTCCGACCCCGACCAGAAATCCAATGTCGCCCATCTTGAGCCAAAATGTCGGACGTCCAATTGCTACTGGACGACTGGATCCCCGGCAGCGACCGGACGTCCGGTAACTGCCGGACGACCGACGCATGTCTGCGCATAGCGTGTTGGGCCGAGGCCCATGTACCCTTTCGTGACCCTAGACTATATATAATCCTCCTCCTCCTCCCTCTTATTAGGGTTAGCAAAGGATTAGCTCATTTTAGAGATAGAGCTTTGCTCATCCATTCGGTTCTACTTCATCGAGAGACCGCGGCCTCTACGGAGAGGATCGATCGATTGGATTCAAGACCCCTCACGGGAAGACCCCTCAAGACCTCCTCTCAGAGAACGACTACCACCTCTTGTATCATCCTTTGTTGCGTTTGAATCTTGTATCACTCCTTATGTTCATGGATCTAGCACATGTGTGATCATTCCCGTTTCCCCTCGTGTTTTCCCCCTCATGTTCTTCGTGTTCTTCGTAGGATCCCCTCCATTTCGTGAAAGATCGGCCCTAGGGTATCCACCCTACATCATAACTCCTGGACAAACACCTACAACTGGCTTTTTCCTTCATCTTCATTATAATATTTCCATGATGGGAAGATACGCACATAGGATTTAATAACATCAAATGCAATAGATGCTAAACTACGAATGGCTGGTTGTGCTTCGTCCACAGGAATAGGTGTACTAACTGGTGGAGTTTGGGTTCGCCATGGTAGTCCTGGCGCTCTGGGCACTGGAGCTGCCTTACTAGCTAACTGCTCTTGTTCGGGAGCTCTGTGGTGGTGATGGTGTTGTGTTAACTGGAACTGGGTTACTATCTGTTGGGGTGGGGTTAGATTGGGTGAAGCTGGTTCTCTGTCCATTGGCGTAGGGGTACAATCTGCGAGAGTCTGGGTTATGTGTGGTAGGGTTGGTTCTTGTGCATGTACAACTGGGGTGCTATACCCACCAAGAGGTAGCACTGTTTTACTTGAAGACCGTGTTTTTACTCTGCTAGATACTACCATCATCCCCTCCAATTCAAATGGCTGATAAACAAGAAAAGTAGTTGAATGTATGTACCTTGTATGAGAGACAGATGCAATAGATAGTGTGGAAAAAAAGGGCATGAAATAGTTCACATATATATTGTTTAACTAAAAAGGATAGCATGACATAATTTCACATATATGATGTCTATCTAAACTGGATAGCATAGCATGACATAATTCAAAGATATGATGACTAACTAAACAGGATGGCATGAGATAATTATATGATGTCTTTAGTAAACAGGTTTGCGTGACATAATTCACATACATGTTATCCAAGTAATTAGGATCGCATGATATAATTCACATATGTGATTTATATACTAAGCAGATGGCATTCACATATATGATGTGTGAACTAAGAACATGGTGTTGAATATTGTGTATATGATGTCTAAACTATGCAATGCAAGACACCATATGCATGATATGAGCAGTATAACCGTGCCAAGTTAGAGCCTACACCTCGGTGGGGGAATAGTACTGGTCATCTGTCTATGAATCCATCACTGAGGAGCTATCTGGACCCAGCAAGAGGTCTTCTTCGACTGGTAGAACTATCTGCTCTGAAGACCTTGTTTCCACTCGAGATTTTTCCGTCACCCACTCAAATGGTTGATTCACAGGAAGAGTAGTTGAATGTACAAACATTGTCGACAAATGGATATGTAATGAAAAAAAGGAATGGCAACATATAATTCAAATATATGATGCCTGGCTAAACAGGATGGCATTGCATATTTCACATATATTATGGCTGGCTAAAAAAGATGAGATTGCATAATTCACATATATGATATAGAAACTAAATAGGTGGCATTACAGAACATGTCTAAACTAAGGAGATGACATATATGATGTCGAAAGTAAGCACTGGAAGGCAACATATGCATGATATGACCAACATCATCATGCCAAGTTAGAGCAAACACCTTGGGGGTAAAAAGGAGTGGTTAGCTCTGTCTGAATCCGCCTTTGAATAGGTATCTTCCTCTGTATTAAAATCTGGAGGAGGGGGAGGGTTTACCATTGCACCCACCATGGAGTGATGTCTGCTTAACATTGTATTGCTGCGCAAAACTCTTCTATTTTTCTCTACATGCTCAACATGATTGTGTACAATATCTGACATGCATACAAAAAAATATAGTGAGATTATGAAAGGAGAGCATGCAAAAATCTACAGTGATGGTAACAACCAGTGGATAGATCCAAAAATAATGATAGCAGGCTGATGATAGCTTTAATTTAATAAAAAGACAGATAATGATTGCTTTAATATTTGTTTCCCATCCAATATGAACAACATAGACATACCCTAGGTAACCAGATAATTGACAGAGATACTATTCATTGTTACCTTGATATGTGCCCCACAAGCATTTTAAAACTCAAGTTTAAACATTAATTTGGACCTGACTTGGAATCTAAGAAGTGAACAGGATGATAAAGTAGCAGGTAATATTAAGCAAGCATAACATAAGCAGAAACAAAAGAGTCCGACCTCTCTAGCAGACCCGTGTATTCCTCAGGTTCATCTGCTGAATCGATGATGGTGATGCAGTTGCGGTGGGTGCCAGTGGCAGGGAAGGAGATCTGAGGCGGCGAAAGACGGTCAGGAGTCGTGATGTCTGGTACGGTGGGCGCTTCTGTCAATGGAGCAACTCAAGTGAGGTGGACAACGTCGCGGTAGGAGCAGGACAAACCACACAAAGGTTTCCTCGACACCTATCTGTAGCTGAAGTAATTCGGTAAGGGCTCCTTTGGCTTCCAGGATTCTAAAAAGGCAGGGATAGGAAAAACACCAGAATAGGATAGGAATGCACCTGGGAAATAGAGCATTTGTAAACACATGATATCTGTCAACTTCGGTGTTTGGTTCACAGGAATTGGAAGAGCAGAGGCATGCGAATAAACATGGCCAAATTAAAGTGAAACCATATGAAAATGTGTACAGTTAGAATGTTATTCTGCCACTAATGCACTTAGTCTTGTTTTCATGCATAGGATTTTGAAAAGTAGGTCAAGGTGCATGTTTTGCTCCATTCCTTTCAACCAAATGCATGAATAATTGAATAGTAAAGTACCATAGTAGGAAAATTTCCTATTGCTATGTTTTTCCTTCACTTTTTCCTTTGAACCAAAATAGCCCTGATGGATCGACATGAATGTAGAGTAATAAGTGATGCGAGAAGTGTACAACCTCTTTCGCGTAGCCGTGTCAACCTCAGCATCATTGGGTTGGTCACTGAAGAAGTTGCGGTAGAGGTGGCTGTCGGAGGTGTGGAAGAAGATCTGAGGCGTCTGTAGACGGCGTCGAGGGTACTGCTCTGTTGTGATTGATGGTTCCGTCGTTGGAGCAGCTCCGGTGAGCTGTAAGACATCGAGGCTGAAGCAGTACAAGACAGACATAGTTAATCTCAAGTGAGATTCTAATAGCATCTCCAATAGATGATGTAAAATACATTACCAAAAAGTGGTAGACGTAAAATTTACATCGTGAAAAAACACCTGACTCTAACAGACGAGGTAAAACTGCTGACTCTGAACTTAAGAGTCGAAATTAAAATTTACTGTCGAATCTGAAAGTTCTTGTCGAAACTGAACGCACTAGTAGAAGAGAAGCACTTCACATGTAGTGTAGGCCGCTCGAGCACTAGTAGTAGAGAAATAGTGATCTAAATTAGCAGGCGATCGACATGGAACACACTAGCAGATAGAAGCCGAAGCAGCAGTGCCTGGAGCAGCACTGCGAACTAGAGCCAGAGCAGCAACTCATGTAGCTGTAGCAGCCCATGTACCAGCATCAGCAGCGCGAGCAAGAGCAAGAGCAGAGTAGCAGCACGAGCGAGAAGAAGAGTAGAGCAGCAGCAACTCTGACTGGTATGGACGCCGCTGCCGAGGGAACCTTGAACTAGGGGAGAGCCGCCATGGAGATGTTGTTGGTAGCGCCAGCATTGAGGTAGCGCGCCATGGGGGAGCGGGATCGAGAACCGGCAGCGCCGGGAGGTGGCGTTAAGGAGAAGGTGCGATGCGATGAGGGTACAACCTCTTTGGTGGCTTAGAGTAGGCCTCGGCTTCATCCGAGGAGTCGGTGAGGATGCTGCTATTCCGGTGGAGCAGGATAAAGCGGCGCTGTGGGAAGGAGGAGCCACGATAGATGAGGCGATCATCGAAGCAGCTCCTTGGAGGTGGAGGACGGGTCGGATGAACCGGTGGGATGACGAGATTGACGAAGGATCCTCATCTGGGGCGGTGGATGAGGGACGTCGAGCTATTGCAATGGACGACATCGTCGGGGAAGAGGCTCCGGCTGGGCAGCGGCGGGGTGGCGGACAGAGGAGGGTGGGGTTTCGCGGCTGGAGCAGAGAGGTTATCGTGACATGGGTTTTTGAATGGCGAAAAGGAGGTGATGGGAGGGGGAACCATTACTTAGGGACGTGCTTGTCCAAAATGTAGGGTGTGATACAATAGTACCCCCACCGATTTGAACTAGCGGCCATTTCGGCTCAGGGTTAGGACGGAGATTTCGCGTCTCTGGATTTGGCAGCGGAAGGGAGTTTTCGCGCGCATTGTAATTTCGGGAAAGCAAAGCGTGGCTTGAGAAGGAGCAAGTTTTTGGAGCACAAAGAGACAAAGCGATATCTGAATTTTCGGGATACCAAGGCGCGGGTTGAAATTTCGGGAAAAGCCTAATGTGTAATAATGTACCAAATCAATTCACACTTCCCTCAATGAAAAAAGCAAAAAAAAAATATTCAGACCACACAAAGAGAGAGTATTGTCCTGTTTTACTGTACAAATGCTATTCAAAACTATGAATCCATGTTATGTCCAATTAAATTTTTTCGCTAGCTGTATAATGCATGTAACCTACTCATACGAACATTTTAGTGCATTCCAAATGTATATACTACCGCTGCAATTCAAACTAAATTTGAATTTGTTTCTCTATTTGAATAAGAATCTACAATCATGATTGTTGCCAAGTTAAACCATCATCTGTATATTATCTTAACAACACACCACATGATTATTATAGAGTTAGGTCTGAACTATGTGTACTATATGAACTCGAATTTAAAAAATTTAATCCACTTGATGTTGATTCCAAATAATCGTACATTTGAAGTGCTAGCTAGATGTTCGTAATCTAAACCATGTTTCATATGTATACTTTGTTTATCACACAATGTATAGTACCCCTCCCCCTACATTATGACAAGTATTTAGCTGTGAGCTGCAAAAGCCACACATTATCACAAATTCAAATAAAATGTTATATAGTATAACATGTTCATAACAACACCATGCGTATCACCATTATATTCATGCATGCGTGGGTTTAAAACACTATGATCTCTTATTCAAATATCCGAATCCACTTTTATAAAAAGTATGATCTCTGTTAGCCTTTTACACCCACACAATCCTCTTCTCTTTGTAGCTAGCACTAATTTTTTCTCCTGCATGTACACGCCCGCCTCACCGTCACCCTCCCTTAGCGTTCTCTCCATCGCGCACATTCGTTATTTTTCTTTAGGTCATTCTCCCACGATGTTTGCACGTCTCCTCAGCCCCTTCTTTCTGGCACACACTGATTGTTATACCTCTCTAGCCAGGTTTGCCTACCACAAACACATGCTTTCCCTCTTCTCTTCTCACCATCCATGCCTCCCTGTGTCTAATACGGTGCCACACACACACACACTCTCGCCCCTCTTTTCATCGATCTCGCAGTCACACACTCCTTCGCCTCTCGAGATAGTAGGCCTCTCGCACCACCTCCTAGCCGCATACCTCTCTCACTCTATCTGTCTCTTTGAGCCTTATTTGCCTCTAACACATGCATGCATACCGATCGATCTCCCTACATATAGCTAGGTCAAGTGTAACTGTCGGTGTTCTGGGACCAGGGGTACCCAGACCCATCTGCCTGGGCCTAGCACGTGGCCCCCCGAGGGCCCAGTATGGCCCAACTACAAGACTTCATGGACAAGACCCTCATGAGGGCCCCCGCCTCACGAGGCAAACGACATCAAGTCCTCTCGAGGAGCGGCCCTCCGAGGTTGCCTCCCGAGGAGCGGATATCTCTAGGCAAGCGTACCGCCTCGCGAGGCGCACGGTGACATGAGCCATGACGACCAAGACCCGGAGGGCGCCAGGAGGCGCAGGAGCAGACCGTTTCCTCTTTGGTGTTAAGGAGGCAAGGACGTACGGGGGTTCCCAGGGAATCCCCCAAAGGTTTCCATTCCAGTGCAACAAGACCAAGGCCGCTGGCTCGGCAGGATGGAGGTCATCGCCGAGCCCACCACAGCTTCACGACCAGAGGCTTTGCAGACGAAAACCACCTTTAGTCAGGATAAGGGTGTACTCCTGTCCCCCTTCCAATTGACCGTTGTGGTATCCCTTCCCACCTAAGTTATGAGGGAAGAGGACCAAGGTGATACGTCTTCGTCGTATCTACTTTTCTTAACGCTTTTGCTCTTGTTTTGGACTCTAATTTGCATGATCTGAATGAAACTAACCCGGAATGACGTTGTTTTCAGCAGAACTACCATGGTGTTAATTTATGCAGAAATAAAAGTTCTCGGAATGGAACGAAACTTTTTGGAGAATTATTTTGCAATAAAAGAAAAATACTGGAGCCAAGAACCACTGGAGGGGGGCCCCTGGTTGAGCACAACCCACCATGGTGCGCCACCCCCTCCAGGTGTGCAGCCCACCTGGTGGCCCCGCATACCCTAATTCCGATGCTATAAAATCCTATTTTTGGAGAAAAAAATGAGGGAGAAAGTTTCATCGTGTTTCACGATGCGGAGCCACCAGCACCTCCTGTTCTTCATCGGGAGGCCAGATCTGGAGCCCGTTCGGGGCTCCGGAGAGGGGAATCTTCAATCTTCGTCATCACCTACCCACCTTCATCACCAATTCCATGATGCTCCCCACCAAGAGTGAGTAATTCCTTTGTAGGCTCACTGGTCGGTGAGGAGTTGGATGAGATTCATCATGTAATCGAGTTAGTTTTGTTAGGGCTTGATCCTAGTATCCATTATGTTCTGAGATTGATGTTGTTATGACTTTGCCATGCTTAATGCTTGTCACTAGGGCCCGAGTGCCATGATTTCATATCTGAACCGTTTATGTTTTCACCATTATATCTATGTTCTAGATCCGATCTTGCAAGTCATATTCACCTATTACGTGTTATGATCCGTAAACCCCGGGGTGACAATAATCGGGATACTTTTCGATGATGACCGTAGTTTGAGGAGTTCATGTATTCACTATGTGTTGATGCTTTGTTCCGGTTCTCTATTAAAAGGAGGCCTTAATATCCCTTAGTTACCTTATGGACCCTGCTGCCACGGGAGGGTAGGACAAAAGATGTCATGCAAGTTCTTTCCATAAGCACGTATGACTATTTACGGAATACATGCCTACGTTATATTTATGAATTGGAACTAGTTTTGTATCGCCCTAGGTTATAACTGTTATATGATGCATATCATCCAATGAATTCACCAATCCAATGCCTACAAATTTTCCACATATTGTTCTTGCTAAGTTACTACTACTGCTGCTAGTATTACACTTGCTACAAAATCATTGCTATCATTGTTGTCATTACTGCTACTATTATCACTAGTATCAAAACTATCATATTATTATGCTACTGATCACTTTGCTACAGATAATTAATCTCCAGGTGTGGTTGAATTGACAACTCAACTGTTAATACTTACAAATATTCTTTGGCTCCCCTTGTGTCGAATCTATAAATTTGGGTTGAATACTCTACCCTCGAAAACTGTTGCGGTCCCCTATACTTGTGGGTTATCAAGACATTTTTCTGGTGCTGTTGCTGGGGAGCATAGCTATATTTATTGAGTCACTTGGGATTATTATCTATTTATCACTATGAACAATCTGAAGGATACAAATACTAAGGTCTTTCCCTCTAAGACGAGGGGAGGTAAGGAACTGCCATCTAGCTCTGCACTTGATTCGCCTTCTATTTTGAGTAAACTTGCAACACCACCACATGCTATTAATTCTGATATGTCGCAAGCTATTAAGGATGCTACTTCTACTATGAATGATACTCATGATGATGCTAGTACCTTGCTTGATGATAATATGCCACTAGGCGAATTTCTTGATGAAAAAATGCTAGAGCTAAAGATATTGAGAATGCTGAAACTGATGAAATTATTGAAACTAAAAATCTTGAAACACCTATTAGACCTAGCTCTCCTAGATATGAATTGCCTAAGATACCTACAGGCTATGTTATGGATGAGAAAACAGCTAGAGATTTTCTTGCTTGCAATGATAGAGATGGTCTTAAGAAATTATTATGCAAACTAAAGGAAAAATCTTTGAATGCTAGAATGAAGTGTGATCCTAAGTTTGCTACTTCACCTATCTTTGATGATATTAAGGATTATGAATTCTCTGTCGACCCAGAGTTAATTACTTTGGTTGAATTTGATCCTTTCCATGGCTATGAAATTGAAACCGTTGTGGCACACCTTACTAAATTAAATGATATAGCCACCTTATTTGCTCATGATGAGAAGATTCACTATTATTATATTCTCAAGTTATTTCCGTTCTCATTAAAGGGTCATGCTAAGATATGGTAAAATACTCTTGCTCCTGGTTGTGTGCGTAGTCCCCAGGATATGATTTATTACTTCTCTGGAAAAAAAAATCCTGCTCATAAGAAACAAGCTGCCTTACAGGAAATATTTAATTTTGTGCAAATTGAAGAAGAGAGTCTCCCACAAGCTTGGAGGCGGCTTCTCCAATTGCTTAATGCTTTGCTTGATCATCCTCTTAAGAAAAATGAAATACATGATATCTTCTATAATGGACTAACCGATGCTTCTAGGGACTTCCTAGATAGTTGTGCTGGTTGTGTTTTCAGAGAACGAACGGTTGAACAAGCTAAGGTATTATTGAACAATATATTGAAAAATTATGATGATTGAACTCTTCCTGAATCACTGCCTAAGCCCACTACAAAGAAGAGGGGTATCTTATATCTAAGTCCTAAAGAAATGCAGGAGGCAAAGAAAAGCATGAAGGAAAAAGGTATTAAAGTAGAGGATGTTAAAAAATTACCTCCTATTGAAGAAATACAAGGACTTGATGCACCACCACCAAAGGTGGTAGAGATAAATTCTTTAATGAAATTTGATGAAAGTGACATCCCTGACAATGAACATCCTAGTCAATGCCTTTATGAGTTTGACAACTACATTAGAAAAGAAGATCACTTCAATGAAAATATTATGAAATAATTGTAATATGATTGCTCGCTTGAGTGACTTTTTATTTAGAATTACTAATGATGTAAGAGGTGCAGGAAAACATGCTTCTATGGTTCAAACTCAACGAGAACAAGTTGCTAAATATCAAAGAGAGTTGCTTAGTGAAATGAATAATAATATGAATGACTTTGCTGTTAGAGTAGCAACTAGAAGAGGTAAAATGACTCAGGAACCACTTTATCCTATGGGACACCCTAAAACAATTGAACAAGACTCTCAAAGAATCAACACTAATGCACCTTGTCGGTGTACTAAGTATTGGGCCACTAGTACCCCTTACTTGTGCACGGGCAGTTGTAGCCGTCCTCGCAGCAAGGCTTGTCGGGATCAACTCTAGGTCGATTTAAGTCATCAAGGAAATCATCAAGTCAGAGATCTGAGAATCAGCAAATAAGCAAAGCTGGAAATCGAAGGCCAGCCTCCCCGGCAAGATCCTTGCCGGGATGGCCTGTGGAGCCCAGCAAGCCTCGGCGCCCGGCAAGGCTTGCTTCCCAGCAAAGCTCGGCGCCCGGCAAGCCCTGGAGCCCGGCAAGGATTGGTGCCCGGCAAGGATCGGCGCCTGGCGAGATTCTGCCACTATGCCACCGCTCCAGCACAGCGACAAAGCCTGACATTCTGGGTCCTTCTCTGGATGCGTGGCAACGCGCCAGTGGAGGAGAGCTTAACCGGTGCTGATGGGATGGCCCCTTTTTCCATCCCCAAGAAAGTGAGGACACCTAAACGGACACCTCATGGTGCATTAAATGCGTTCATCCTAATCCGTCAAGGGTTAGGTATGATACCCTGTAGCTACTTTACACCTCAGTGTATGTACATTTTGCCACTGTGGAGACCCCTTTGAGCATATAAAAGGAGGCCCAAGGCAACTGCTACAGAGGAGGAGAATTTCTGGCCCATTCTGCATGCGTAGCTGCTCTTTGAACGTACTGTTCATTGCGAGCGCTCCTGAAGGCTGGGCTCAAGAACATCAATAAGAACACAAAGCAGGAGTAGGGTTTTACGCTGATCAGCGGCCCGAACCTGGGTAAAAATTTACCGCGTCGATCACTGGTTCTGCTCTTTGCGTATACCTCTCCCCCCGCCGAATCGTAAAGGGATCTCTCGGGATCCCATAGGTGTCGTACCCCGACATCTTTGGCGCGCCAGGTAGGGGGATTGAAGGTTGCGTGAACCTGATCTGGTGGTAGACGCCCTAGTTCCTTCATCATCTTCGTCATCATGCCGCCCAAGAAGAAGAACGCTGCGACAGCACAACCGTCCGGATCTGCTTTGCCTGCGCCTTCGCAGACAGGCGGTGGTGTGGGTGCAGAAGGAAGAACACTGGAACCCCCGCGGCGTTCTGGTGACCCAAGCCAAGCGAGCGGTATCGTTCGCAGTGGCAGTGGTAACTTGCGCGCCACTGGATCTAGAGATGGCATTGTGTTGCCTACGGGTGGCACAACAAACTCTAGGGATCGAAGGGCACCTGCTGGAGCTCCCACGCCGGCGCAAGCCTCGCGACCTACCCAGGTCGTGCGAGATGAGCGACATCATGGCGCTGGTGGTTCGGGGCGTCCCCACGAAAAGGTTTCTGCGCATAGATCCCAAGATGCGCGGGACCAGCATGCACACCAAGCTACCGGCGAAGGTGGTGCATGGTCGCGTGCCCGTGGCGGTGCTCCTTCTAACTTGGTTAGGAGTCAGAGCACCTCACGTACCTCGCACTTGTCGCCGCCACCTACGCCAGCGGAAGCCTTGGCACGTGCACAGCTGCTCCTCGATTTTCCTCCCGCCCCGGAGAAGATGGAGGAGTGGCGAGCTACTATCCAGAGCCTTATCGGCTTCGCTAACAAGGATGGACCGCAAGAGGCAGGGCCCTCTCAGTGGAGGCCCATCGATCCGACGCGAGCCGGTGCAGAGAAAACCGAAGGTGGTGCAACTACAGTGCACTCTCCTCCGCGGCGTCAGCAGCGGCCGACGACTCAGCAAGTCGACCGCCATGAATAAGTTTCCACGGCGTCGTCCGATCCACGGATGTGCCGTGATCAGCGTTTGGTTCTCCAGGAATGAGGCAAGGAGGACGCTCGAACAACCATCGAGCGGCGACGGGAAGCGCGGTATCAGTCTGATAAGCGCGTGGGGCCGGTTGTCGACGAGCCCGCGCCAGGGAACGTAGGAGACTTGCCTTACGAGGTAGGACCTCCAGCGTTTACCCGTGAGCTGCGGCAAGTCCAGAGGCCCAATCTCCGAACCTTCAAGCCAGAGGTCCCAGAGAAATATGACGGCAAGACCCATTCCTCGGAGTTCCTGAGCATCTACACCATTGCGGTGCAAGCTGCCGGGGGCCGAGATGACAAGATACTTGCCAACTACTTCCCGTTGGTGCTCAAACCCAACGTTAGGTCGTGGTTGATGCATCTGCTGGAGGATTCTATTTCTTCCTGGTCGGATCTGTGCCATCAGTTTGTTGGCGCCTTTGTTGGAGGCCACCAAGCTCCTAGCCAAGAAAGTGATTTGCACATCATCCCTCAGAAGGAGGGCGAGTCCCTGCGCAAGTTTATGCAGAGATTCAGCCGGGTGCAATACAATATTCATGACGTTCATCTTGCCGCTGTCATTAGCGCGTTCCATCAGAACGTGCGTAACCGCAGGATGCGGGAAGAGCTGGCAATGAACAAAGTCAGGAGTATTGCCGAGCTGGCAATGAACAAAGTCAAGAGCTGGCAATGAACAAAGTCAGGCTGTTGGTGCGGCAGGCGTCTCAGAAGAAGAAGATGCCGCGGCTCCGTCAAGGAAAGGCCGACGGCGGAACAGGAAGCGCGGAGGCAAGGCCGTGCTTGCTGTCGAGGAATCCGACAACCCTGGCGCCGCCAAGAAGGCCAAGGTTGGTGACCCCGGCAAGGATCTTGCCGGGTGCCCTTCCTGTCAGGCATTGGCGGCTGCCGATAAGTCAGAGAACTCCGGCAAGCAGTACTGCAAGATCCATCGCACTAAGGGCCACGATCTCCAGAACTGCCGGCAAGTTGAGCAGCTTGCCGAGAAGCAGAAGGCCGAATACGAGAGGCGAGACAAGGAGAAGGCCCAAGTTGGTGCTGAGGGGTCCGGCAAGAAACGCGGTGGCCGAGGGGGTCGCCGCGGCAAGGCCAAAGAGCAGAAGGATCGGCCCGCTCGGGGCCGAGATAAAGAAGGAGATGATGATGAAGAAGATGACGAATCCAGTGAGCAGGAATTCCAGAAGGCTACGGAGGCTATGTGCATTGATGGGGGTGGCTCGCTGCATTCTTCCCACCGCCAACTTAAACAGTGGGTGTGGGAGGTTAATGCGGCAGAGCCATCCCCCGATGCATGTAGGCCTCTGAAGTGGTCCAGCACGCCTATCATCTTTGACGCCGAGGATCACCCTGATCGCACAACTGCGGTCGG
This sequence comes from Thinopyrum elongatum, assembly GCA_011799875.1. Classification (NCBI taxonomy): domain Eukaryota; kingdom Viridiplantae; phylum Streptophyta; class Magnoliopsida; order Poales; family Poaceae; genus Thinopyrum; species Thinopyrum elongatum. The sequence continues at coordinate 371,492,162 of CM022303.1, forward strand.
GTGTTTGCCATTGTTGGTTTCCCCGATAATTCGCAACCTCAAGGTGACGAAGATGTTAGTTGACGGCGGGGCCGGCCTAAACATAATCTCACCAGTTGTGCTCACAAAGCTTCAGATTCCCGACGAAGACCTCAAGGAAACGGGTACGTTTCAAGGGGTCAACCCGGGAAGAACCCAGCCTAAGGGCAAGATCACGCTGCCGGTAACATTTGGCAGCGAGCTTAACTTTAGGACCGAAAAGGTGGTGTTTGATGTCGCCAAGATCCCCATGTCATACAATGGGATCCTTGGTCGGCCACCGCTGGCTAAGTTTATGGCGGCATGACACTACGCATACAACGTCTTGAAGATGCCTGGGCCATTGAGCATCATCACTATCCATTCCGACAAGAAGGATGCGCTCATCTGTGCCGACCAACTTTACCGGGAAGCAGTTGCAGCACCTGCCATCAAGGCATCTGCTCCTGCCGCTGGAACTCCCGGGGGGAAGAAGAAGACCGGCAGGAACCTTGGCGCCAACTCCGGCAAGCGCACCTCCTCGGAGTGCTGCGCTTCCGTCGAAGACGTGCCAGAGAGTTCCACCGGCAAGAACAAGAAGTCCAAGGCTGCCCCGCCAGAAACCAAGAAGGTGCCTGCCAGGGAGGACGGGATGGGGGGAACTTTCACCATAAGTTCCACCCTAGATGACAAATAGGAAAGCGCGCTCGTTGTTTTCCTGCGGGCGAATGTCGACGTGTTTGCATGGCAACCGTCTGACATCCCCGGTGTTCCCAGGAAAGTGATTGAGCACCACCTTGCTATCTGTCCTCATGCGCGGCCCGTCAAGCAAAGGGTGAGGAAACAGGCTTTGGAGCGGCAAGAATTCATTGCCGAAGAAATTAAGAAGCTGGAGGCGGCAGGACTGGTCAAAGGAGTGCTTCATCCAACCTGGTTGGCCAATCCGGTTGTAGTGCGGAAAGCGAACGGGAAATGGAGGCTTTGTATCGATTATACAGATATCAATAAAGCTTGTCCAAAAGATCCTTTTCCCTTGCCGCGCATCGACCAGATTGTGGATGCCACCGCTGGTTGTGATCTCCTGTCCTTCCTTGATGCCTATTCAGGGTATCATCAGATTTTTATGGCAAAGGAAGATGAAGAGAAGACCGCCTTTATCACCCCATGTGGTACGTATTGTTTTATATGAATGCCTTTCGGGTTGAAAAGTGCTGGTTCAACATTTGCCAGAGCAATCCAGATTGGTTTTGAGCCACAACTCCATAGAAATATGGAGGCGTATATGGATGATATGGTGGTCAAAACGAAGGATAAAGCAACGCTCATTCAAGACTTAGAAGAAACATTTGCGAACTTGCGCAAGATCAACTTGAAGCTCAATCCTGAGAAGTGCGTGTTCGGTGTTCCTTCCGGCAAGCTCCTCGGATTCTTTGTATCTTGCCGGGGAATCGAAGCTAACCCCGACAAGATCAGAGCCATTGAGCATTCTTTGTATCTTGCCGGGGAATCGAAGCTAACCCCGACAAGATCAGAGCCATTGAGCAAATTGAAGCGCCGAGACGCGTCAAGGATGTGCGTCATCTTGCCGGCTGTGTTGCTGCTCTAAGCAGGTTTATTTCCAAATCTGCTGAGCGTGCCCTGCCCTTCTTCAAAATTTTGAAGAAGGCGGGTCCAATGAAATGGACCCCGGAAGCGGAGGCGGCGCTGCAAGATTTGAAGAAATACCTTTCTTCTCCGCCGACGCTAGTCGCACCTAAACCACAAGAACCGTTGCTGCTGTCTCTGGCGGCGACAAATCAAGTGGTTAGTGCTGCGTTGGTGGTGCAGAGCGAAGCTGATGAGGAGGCAACATCAGCGGCAGGACCGCCAGATGACGTGGCAAGATCTTCCCCGGTAAGGGTTGATCCCGGCAAGACAGGATCTGTGCAAACAGAAGAACCCGTGCAGAAGAAAAAGGTGGTGCAGCGCCTAGTTTATTTTGTTAGCTCCCTCTTACAAGGGGCTAGGTCAAGATATTCTGGTGTGCAGAAGTTGCTTTTCGGCCTCCTTATGGCCTCAAGAAAGCTGCGCAATTATTTTCAAGCACATGAGATCACCGTCGTCACTCGCTTTCCGTTGCAACGGATTTTGCAAAATCCGGAGGCAACCGGCAGGATCGTGGAGTGGGCGTTGGAGCTGTCCAGCTTTGGTCTTAAGTTTGAAAGTACTTGCACAATTCAGAGCAGGGCCTTGGTGGAGTTCATTGCAGAATGGACCCCGACGCCAGACGAAGAAGTTCAAGAAACAAGTCTCCCCGGCAAGGAAATCGATCAGCAATGGGTTATGTACTTTGACGGGGCTTTTTTGCTGCAAGGCGCCGGTGCCGGTGTGCTGCTTGTTGCACCCACCGGAGAGCACCTCAAGTATGTAGTCCAAATGCATTTTCTCCAGGAGAGTTCAACCAACAACACTGCAGAGTACGAAGGTTTGCTTGCCGGTCTTAGGATCGCGGCAGACCTTGGTATCAAAAAGCTCATTATCAAAGGTGACTCACAGCTTGTCGTCAGGCAGGTCAACAAGAACTATCAAAGTCCGTTGATGCAAGCCTACGTAGATGAAGTGAGGAAATTGGAAGAGCGCTTTGACGGTCTCCAAATGGAGCATGTCCCTCGTGCCGAGAACAGCGTTGCCGACGACCTGTCAAAGCGTGCTGCCCTCAAGTTGCCTGTGGAACCAGGAACTTTTGTGCTCCAATTGACTCGACCATCCGTGGCACCATCAATGCGGCAAGAAAAGAGAAGAAAGTTTAACTCTGGCCAGTACTTCCCGACAGAGCTCCCCGGAGCCGCCGGCAAGGAAGTTGCCGGGATCGACGCGCTTGCCGGGGAACAACAGGCTCCGGCAGGGTCTCAGGCCCTTGCTGTCGAGACAAATGTTTCCCCAACGGATGAGATGCCTTTAGTCCTAGTTGTTGAGCCTCAGGCTCCAGCATGGGCGCAGCACATTGTCCATTTCCTTCAGACAGGTGAACTCCCTGAGGAACAAGAAGAAGCGGAGAGAGTAGCCCGTCGGTCTGTTATGTACAAGTTCGTCGATGACGTCCTGTACAGAAAGAGACCAAACGGTGTGAAATTGAAGTGCATTCCTCGGGAGGATGGACTAGAGCTGTTGGCAGAGATACATGGGGGCATGTGTGGCTCTCACATAGGGTCAAGAGCGCTTGCCGGGAAAGCATTCCGGCAAGGTTTCTTTTGGCCCACCGCCCTCCAGGATGCGACTGCACTAGTAACCAGGTGTGAAGCGTGCCAGTTTCATTCGAAGAAAATACATCAGCCAGCTCGAGCTCTTCAAACAATCCCTCTCTCCTGGCCATTTTCGGTCTGGGGGCTCGACATACTGGGCCCCTTCCCCCGTGCTGCTGGGGGCTTTGAGTACTTGTACGTTGCTATCGACAAGTTCACAAAGTGGCCGGAGGTGGAAGCAGTGAGGAAGGTGACAGCGCAGTCGGCTGTCAAGTTCTTCAAAGGAATTGTTTGCCGTTTCGGTGTGCCCAACAGGATCATCACCGACAATGGCACGCAGTTCACAAGCCGCATCTTCATGCAGTACGTCCAAGACCTTGGCGGCAAGATTTGTTTTGCCTCTGTTGCTCACCCGAGAAGCAACGGCCAAGCGGAGAGGGCCAATGCTGAAGTGCTGCGCGGTCTCAGGACCAGAACTTTTGACAGGCTGAAAAAGTGCGGAAGACGCTGGATTGATGAGTTGCCGGCGGTTCTTTGGTCAATCAGAACGACACCAAATCGAGCCACCGGCCAGACGCCCTCCGCTCTAGTGTATGGAGCGGAAGCAGTTCTCCCCATGGAACTCATATACGGATCTCCTCGAGTGCTCGCTTATGATGAGCTCGAGCAAGAGCAACTGCGGCAAGATAACGCTGTGCTCCTTGAGGAGAATCGTCTTCAGGCTGCTGTGCGAGCTGCACGCTACCAGCAAGCTTTGCGCCGCTATCATAGCCGCAAAGTTCATGCCCGAAGCCTTGAGGAAGGCGACCTTGTTCTTCGACGGATTCAGTCCGCCAAGAATTCAAACAAGTTGACGCCAAAGTGGGAAGGCCCTTATCGGGTAGTACGAGTCACCAAACCTGGCGCTGTCCGCCTGGAGACCGAGGATGGCATTCCAGTGAGTAATTCCTGGAATATCGAACATCTTCGCAAGTTCTATCCATGAGGCGCGGTTGCCGGGGGCTCCCGGCAACCACCTTTTTGTACAAGTCTTGCCGGCAAGGCATGTGATCCTTTGTACAAAGCCAGGCACAGACCCTGAGCACAGATGAATAAATTTAAGTGTTGTACATTTCCTTATTGATTCTCATGTTCACATTCATATATGCATGTTTGTCTAAGATGTTGTATAACACCTGATCCTGGTAAGTTCTAACGAACCACCAAGGTTTCATCTCTTTATTTTCTCTTCTTTCTTTTTCTTAAAGACAGAAGGATTCCTCGCGTGCACATTTGCCGGGGGGGAAGCGAGACATGAATACCAGTTGGTGACGTTCGGAATCGTATGCTTGCCGGAGGAAGGACAAAGACAGAAAGCTAAGTCCTAAAAACTCAGAGCAAGTTTTTCTTTTATTACCAAGTTATTTCCTTCGACGATTCCGATTCTTGTATGGAAAATCTGCACGCGAAGGAACCCTTGTCATAATCAGTTGCGCCCTTATTTTGTTTCGAGTCCGGTCAACGATTTAAGTGGCTGCACTGAAAACGCCAAGGAGTCTTGCCGGCCGCTGCGCATCCAGCAGGCTACTGAAGTCCCGCACCCAGCGCTCGCGGCAGGTTGCGCGCCGGCAAGTTTTTCAGTAAGCGTAGGATGAACTCCATACATAAAGGAATCAGACAAGGAAAGTAGCTAGCATGAGCCTAAACATAGTTAAATTATATTACATCCATGAGTTGCCGCAGTCCTAACTCAAGACTTAACTGTCTTTTACATGAGATGATGGCGGCAAGAATAAAAGGGGAAGCACTCAATCCCTGCGCTGGCCTTCGATCCTTTTGATGGAGTCCACCTTCTCAAGGATCGGCGCGATGCACTTCTCAAGCGCCTCAACATTTGCATCCTTTGGCAGGTGACCGAGTGCGCTGGAGAGGTCGATGCCGGGATTGCTGTGCACCACCTTGAGGAGCACCTTGCGAAGGACGGCCCGGCAAAGCCGGCGAGTCTCGTTCGCCAGCTGGGTCGCCCGGCTGGACTGGAGCGCCCTCAACGCGTTGATGATGCTTTCAAAGAACATCGTCAATCTCGCGCTTGGGGATATTCTTTCCTCGGAAGAATATCTGAAGTTCGACAAGCCCATGATTGACAGTTCTGCGGTAAGCTTCTCCGTGGCAGCGATGAGACGACCAGTCCAGATCTCCACTCCCTTCTCGTACTCGTTTTGGGCAGCGGCGGCGCTCTTGAGCAGGTTCCTCTCTCCTTGGAGATCCTTGAGTAGAGCCTTCTCACGGGCCCTGCCGACCTCGAGGGATTTCTGCAGCGTGGTCAGCTTCAGCTCCAGAACCGCAATATCATCAGCCGCAGAGGAGAGCTGCTTGGTCTTGTCGGACAGGGCGACTTGCATCTCCGCCAAGGAGTGGAGGGTTTTTTCCCTGTCCCCCTTGAGCGTCGAGAGCTCCTTGCCATGCTCGTCGAGATCTGTCTCCAGCCTCTTCACTTTGTCGCTTAGCTCGTTCTTGGCGGCCTCTACAACTTCGGCAGCATCGACGGCCTCCTTGAGCTTGCCAGCGTGACTTGCAGTTAGAGCTTCGAGCGCCTCCTTGTGCTTCTGCTCCAGCTCCTGGGTCCGCCGCGCGACAAGATTTTCAATGTCTTCATCCTTGCTATGAAGCTTGACGGCGAGCGCCTGCTCATGTGCGGTGAGATCTTCCTCGAAAGCGTCAAGAGCAACGCGGCGCCCCGTCAGGAGAGCATCTTCGGCAGCGATCCTTTGAACAGCTTCATCATGGGCCTTCTCCATGTCTGATTGCTTCAGGAGGACCTCATTCCATTGCTGGCTCACTTGTTCTCGACCGGCAACCAGCTCTTGAAGGGCCTCGGCGTGCCAGATTTGCATTTGTGCGACGCGCCTTTGAAAATCCGCTTCGGCTGCCTCGACAACTGCCATTCTGGAGTCCGCCTTCTCTTTTCGGGCACGATGGAGAGCCTGGAGTTTGCGGAAGTTTTCGCCCATGGCCTGAAGGAGCCGATCCTCTTCAGACTTGCCACTGCTAGCGCTGGGATCGTCAACAACTTCGAGACCGGCAGCGGTAATAATTTCCTCGAAAATTTCTCCTTCGGCTGGTGCTTCGGTGCTTGCCGTCCCTGGCAAGTTGATGAATAGGTTTTCGCCAACTTTGAGATACTTGCTGGATGAGGGCTCGTCAGATGTTGATGGCTGGTCTTCGGTGGCTGCCTTACCAGTGACAGGGGGCTCCGCGGCCGATGCAGCGCCTGGCGCTCCTGCGGCAGGAATGCCGTCAGTATGGTCCCCAGCCTCCGTGTCTCCCTCTTCAGCAGGTTATTCCGTGATTTCCTTTTGTGCTGTCTTGGCGGCCTCCCCGTCAAGAGCACCACCGGCCCCGGCAACATCATCCTTGGTGGCCTCGCTGGCAGTGATCATGTCCGCTTCGGCAGCAGCATCCCTGGCGGTCTCCTCGATGACGGCGTCGACGTCCATATGTTCCATCGCAGAGAACTCTGAAGGGTGAAGGAGGAGGTCAGAATAAGATCGAGTCTTTAAATTTTGAAGTGATCAAAGATAAAGAAGTAAGGGGAAAAGAATAACTAGCACTCTGAGGCGATCGAGTACCTGCGTCGGGCTGTCGAGAGGTGGCTTCGCCTCTCCCGGCAACTCCGGTTGCCGGGGGTGGGTTGCCGGAGTCCGTGCTTGTCGGCTCCTCCTCAATCCGAACGGGCTCATCGGCAGGATCTCTTGCCGGAGATGTGCTTGTGGGCGGAGCGGTCGATGAAGGAGGCACAATGGGGCAATCTTCTCCTTGTTGCCGTTCTTCTCCTGCGAAGATATCAGCGACAAGAATGGAAGCCTCGGCACCAGCCAACAGAAAAAGGGACAATGAACTTACGCTGGGGGCTGCGTTGACGACTAGGCTCTGGGCTCACGATGACGGTCTCTGGCACGCTAGTGGAGCCTGCCGGGGGCTCGTCGCCCGTAGAAGTCCTTGACCTCTTCGCCATCCTCTCCAGCTAGGTTTCTGAGTCACTGCAGAAACAATACAAGTAAGTCAGTAAGACTGATGCAGATTGGAAGGTGGAAGTTGTGACAGGTACTCACTCTTCTTCCTCTCGCTCCGGACTGAAGCCGGAGATGTCGAAGTCGACCTCTGTTGCGATGTCTGAGTGGGGAGGCAGAGGAGGGGTCCTGGGCCGCTTGGCTGTGGCACGTGCCGGGGCAGCCTCTGGCACGGTTGTACGAGACCCTCCTACCGCTCCGGTGGTGGCCGCTGGTGTGGGTCTCGCGCGCCGCGCGGGCTGTTGACGGGCCCCCTGCCGCGGTCCGGTCTTGCCGGCCACTTTCTTGCTGGGGGATTCGCCACTCGATGTAGGCTATCTTGCCGGGACGCCCGATGCGGCTTTCCGAAGGACACGCTTTGTCTTCTTCGGGGGCGAGGGCTCTTCTCGCGTCTCCTCTTCGGCTGTGTCGTCGCCGGATGAGTTTTCAGCGACTGCGCCGCCTTCTTCCCCGGCAACCTTGCTCTCCTCAGCAGGTTTTGCCTCCACCACCACCTCTGCATCGCTGGCTTCCCACTCCGTGAAGCCAACGCTGCCGGCCTCCGCGGCAAGATTCGCTTCCTCCACTCTGGTAGCGATGTGTGCTACCTCCTGATCTGTGGTGGCGCGAATAAGATCTGACTCTTGCCGGACAGGCTTCTCCGTCAGATTGTCGAAGAATTTCTGCGCTTCTTCCTCGCTTGGCTCGACCCAGGTCGGGTCAAGGCCGTGGGCGTTGAACATCGGCAAGAAGGCAATGATCGACCCCAGTGCAGAGTTGTTGCACAAGGGGACGATCCTTGCCGGCAGCCGGTCCTTGTCTTCGCGCTGGAATAACTTTTGGCGGAGAGCGCCAAGCTGCATAACAGTCAAGTTGTTGTTCAGCCCGGGGCGCAGCCTCATGACATCTGCTGCGTTCTTATACTCCCAGGCTGGCCTCCCCCTGTTCTGCAGAGGGGCGATGCGGTGGCGGAGGAAGTCGAAGCCGATCATCTCCATTGTCAGCCCGGCAGCCCTCAAGCGGAGGATGCTGGTAGTGGCGATTGTGAGCTTCTCGTCTTCTGCGGCGAGATCGCCCCAATCCTTGCCGCGGACCACCTTCTGTCGCCGGGGATGGCAAAAAGGATGAGGATCTGCTTCCTGGATCCAGCACCATTCGGCCCGCCACTCGTCCCACTTTTCGCGGTAAACTCCATCAGGGTATATCTCTTTGTTCCAGGCCCTTGGAATCCAAGCAATAGATCCAGAGAGAGCCTCTCCTTTTTGGATTCGAGGATAGAAATAGTGGCGGAAAAGAGCAGAATTGGGGATCACGCCGGCAAAATTTTCACAAAGATGGGCAAAGATCGACATGCAAAATACGGCATTCGGCGTGAAATCAAGAAGGCGGAAGCCGTATGTATACATGATGTCGTTGAAGAAATCAGAAAAAGGTGGACAGAGCCCGCAATAAAAGTACGCAGGGAAGAACCGGTATCTGTCCGATCCGCCTTTGGAACTAGCACCTGCGATTACGCGTGTGGCGGGGTGAGCTTGTGTTCCCTTTGCCGACATGCATTGGTATCGTCCCTTCAAGGTTTCGGCGTCTCTTCCGCATCTTCACCAGTTCGCTTTCCGGAACTTCAGCCTTCGACTCCTTGTCCGTGCCCTTGCCTTTGCTGGCCTTGGGCGGCATGGCGACTGTGGAGATGGAGGCCGGAAGACGGAACGAGCGCGGGAGCGGCGAGCGGAAGGGAAGGAAGGTTTCGCTCTGAGCTCGAGCAGAGGAAGGCGATGACGATGGCCAGATTGGGAAGAAGAGGGGGGTGAATGGGTTTGCGCCTCCACGACTTCTCCTTTTTATGGGGAAGGAGCGGGACCACCTTGTTTATCCCCCAATATGAATGCGCCTCTGTGGGCGCGAAACAGTTTGCAGCCTTTTTGGCACACTTCCCACATCGCGCGCTCCGTGCGCGTAGTGGGGGCGCAGTAAAACAAGATCTTTACGAGTAGTTAATTCCCTGCCACGCGTGCCCGTGCACTATTTGGGCCTAGCCAAACAACGCCTCGCACTCGTGTATGGCCCAGGCCCGGGGGCTCCTGTCGGTGTACTAAGTATTGGGCCACTAGTACCCCTTACTTGTGCACGGGCAGTTGTAGCCGTCCTCGCGGCAAGGCTTGCCGGGATCAACTCGAGGTCGGTTATTGTCATCAAGGAAATCATCAAGTCAGAGATCTGAGAATCAGCAAATAAGCAAAGCTGGAAATCGAAGGCCAGCCTCCCCGGCAAGATCCTTGCGGGGATGGCCTGTGGAGCCCGGCAAGCCTCGGCGCCCGGCAAGCCTCGGCGCCCGGCAAGGCTTGGTTCCCAGCAAAGCTCGGCGCCCGGCAAGCCCTGGCGCCTGGCAAGCCCTGGCGCCCGGCAAGGATTGGTGCCCGGCAAGGATCGGCGCCTGGCGAGATTCTGCCACTATGCCACCGCTCCAGCACAGCGACAAAGCCTGACATTCTGGGTCCTTCTCTGGATGCGTGGCAACGCGCCAGTGGAGGAGAGCTTAAGCGGTGCTGATGGGATGGCCCCTTTTTCCATCCCCAAGAAAGTGAGGACACCTAAACGGACACCTCACGGTGCATTAAATGCGTTCGTCCTAATCCGTCAGGGGTTAGGTATGATACCCTGTAGCTACTTTACACCTCAATGTATGTACATTTTGCCACTGTGGAGACCCCTTTGAGCATATAAAAGGAGGCCCAAGGCAACTGCTACAGAGGAGGAGAATTTCTAGCCCATTCTGCATGCGTAGCTGCTCATTGAACGTACTGTTCATTGCGAGCGCTCCTGAAGGCTGGGCTCAAGAACATCAATAAGAACACAAAGCAGGAGTAGGGTTTTACGCTGATCAGCGGCCCGAACCTGGGTAAAAACTTACCGCGTCGATCACTGGTTCTGCTCTTTGCGTATACCTCTCCCCCCGCCGAATCGTAAAGGGATCTCTCGGGATCCCATAGGTGTCGTACCCCGACACACCTAGTCCTTCTAAAAAGAACAAGTAAAAGAAAAATGATAGGACTTTGCATACCTCTAGTGAACCTGAAGTAGAAAAATCTCCTGATAATAATAATGATGTTTCTATTTCTGATGCTGAAACTCAATCTGGTAATGAACATTCATCTAGTGATAATGAAAAAGATAATGATGATGTTCATGAAGACACTCAACCACACAATGATAAACAACCAGATAATGATGTTGAAATAGAACCAGTTGTTGATCTTGATAACCCACAACCTAAAAATAAAAGATATGATAAAAGAGACTTTGTTGCTAGAAAACATGGAAGAGAAAGAGAACCATGGGTTCAAAAACCCATGCCCTTTCCACCTAAATCAACTAAGAAAAAAGATGATGAAGAATTTGAACGCTTTGCTGAAATGCTTAGGCCAGTCTTTTACGCACTCGCTTGACTGATATTTTGAAGATGGCCCATTATGCAAAATACATGAAAGACATCATCACTAATAAGAGAAAAATACCTGAAGCTGAAATCTCCACCATGCTTGCTAATTACTCTTTTAAGGATTGAGTACCTACAAAACTTGGAGACCCAGGAATACCAACTATACCTTGCTCCATCAAAAGAAATTATGTTAAAACTGCTTTGTGTGACCTAGGAGTTGGTGTTATTGTTATGCCTTTCTCCTTATATAAAAGACTGGATTTCAATAAACCCACACCTACTGAAATATCTTTGCAAATGGTTGACAAATCAACTGCCATACCTATCGGTATTTGTGAGGATGTGCCCGTTGTTGTTGCAAATGTTACTATCTTAACTGACTTTGGTATACTTGAGATGCTCGAGGACGGCAACATGTCGATTATCCTTGGTAGACCCTTTTTGAATACTGCAGGGGCTGTTATTGATTGCAATAAAAGCAAGGTCACTTTTCATATCAGTGGTAATGAGCATACGGTGCACTTTCCAAAGAAATAATTCCAAGTGAATGGTATTAATGTTATTGAAAAATCTCCGACACTCACTATTGGAAGTTTTCAACTACCTCTACCTACTGCCAAAAAGATATATGAAATGCTTATTGTTGGGGACATGCATATCCCCATTGAGGTAACTTAGTGTTTTATGAAAATTCTTCGGTTTCATGCTAATCGAAGGTGGTTGTTAATAAGACTTGATCAACCTTATTAATGTATCATCTTTGAGAGGTATGAAGTTGATGAATTTAGTAAGCACGACCTTCTGCTCCCAACTTTTGTTCTTTGTTTTTCTTAGTTAAATAAAATAAAATGCCATGTTTTGTCTGTTTTCTGAATTTCCCGTGCAATAAAAATGACCCAAAAATAAAAGTTCTTAGAATGCCCTGAAATTTAATATGTTTTTTTCTAAATTTCTGGTATAAATAACATCAGAGGGGGGTGCACCAAGTGGGCACAAGCCACCTGGGCGCGCCAGCAGCCCCAAGCACGCCTTGGTGGGTTGTGGTCTCCATGTGGGTCCCCTCACTTATCTCTTTAGCCCATGTCATCTCCTACATCCAGAAAAAACTAACCATTGCTCTCTCTCTCTCTCTCTCTCTCGTGTTCTTGCTCTCAAACCCGAGGATTTCGATCTCTTTGCTTGAAGCTCCGTTTCCGAAACTGTTTTGGGGGATTGCTACTTGGTATGTGACTCCTCCATTGCTCCAATTAGTTTTTGCTTTAGTGGATTATATTTTGAATAATTAGCTACTCTTGGTGCTACTATAGATGAGCTTACATGTTAAATTCTTAGAGTTATAAGTAGTTTGAATGCTTAATATGGCCTCTATGGACCCTTATGAGTAGTTGCTATCTATCTTGTGAAGTTTTGTTGACAAAAATTTTGTGGACAAATTTTTTTAGAATTTTATCTATAGGAATAAGATGAGTTTTTTAGGAAGTTCGCCTCCAAGAAAAATGCTAAGGGAGTCATTGGGGAATCATCGGATAATGACCTCCATACTCGGAGAAGGGCGGAGGTTCGGCCGTGCGAATGGCCGCATAATCCCTTCATGGATGGGGCTGGGATTGATCAAGAGTTCGCCCAGTTCAATGCAAATGCCGGGCTAACCGACTTCATCACAGCTGAGTGTGAACAATACCATCTCCTCACAAATTCCTTTGTGCAAAATTTTCATTTTCTGACTAGGAATAATCCCCCTGAGGTGCAGTTTAATTTATATGCTGAAACCCATCAGATGCCACTCACTGACTTTTGCGATATATGCTTGATCCCTTCTGACGGGGAAATAAGAGATCCTAGACCTGCAGAGTTTGAGGACTTTTATCGTACTCTGACAGTGGGGGATGAGAGAGGGGTATCGAGTGTCACCACCACTAGCTTGCAGTTTCCTTCTGTGCATTATTTTGCTCTATTCATCGCTAAGTGTTTAATTGCTAGAGTAAAGGTTGGTGCACTCAGTGCCCCCGACTTCGCCATCTTACACCGTGCACTGTACGGCAATAACACCTTTAGCCTCGTGGCCATTATTGCACGCCGTCTGCACCTTAATAGTACCAAGGGCAAAATTCATGGCGGTATTTATGCTACTCGCTTGGCGAGTCACTTTAACATTCAGATACGCCAACATGATTATCCTCTTCCCAAGGTTTACCTAGATCACCAGGCGATGGTGGCTCACCAGTTTACTGATGAGGCCAATTCTCTTAATAATATTCGTTATAACCTAGTTTACAGTGTGGAAACCCGTGATATTATCACATTGCCTACACCTACTTTGTTTGATTCTATCACCAGGGGAGGATACAGGGTCATGCCAGTGGACATTATTGCCTACCGGAACGCCCAGGCAACGACACAGGAGGAGCCTCATGAGTGGGACGCTCAGGTGTCGTCGCCGCAGTACTTCGAGATGGGACCGGATGGCTACTACAAGTGGTAATTACCAAGCTAGGCCAAAAGCCTAAGCTTGGAGGAGTACGTGTTTCCACCGACATTACATTCATCTTCACACATTTTATTCCAGTTGTCGGTGTTCACACTTTCTCATTGTATTATCCATGCTAGATTTATTTTCTCGCTTTCTTCTTGTGTGTTTGAAAAACTTTGAGAAAACCCAAAAATGTTTCCTGCTTCTTTTCGGTTTTTCTTTCTAGTTTAGTTAGTTCTAGTATTAAAAAGAAAACCCAAAAAGATTTCCTTGTTCTTCTTTAGCTTGTTGGGAGCTCTCCCATGTAAATAGTTTTTTCTTGTTTTTTGTTTTTTTTCTTTAATTTGCTTTCTTCAAGAAAAAACTAAAAAATCCTAAAATATTTCAGTGTGTTTCTCTGAATTTCTTTTCTTTCTATTGAGTCATACCAAGGGGAAGACCACGATGAAAATGTTGAGTGGCTCTCATATGCATTGTTATTGATCTAACAAAGAGCCCATATTACCTTGTCTTCTCCTTTTGAATAAAATTGTTTGCAGATTCCAGCTTAGTCCACGGCACTCTTGCACTATTATTATTTTCATATCATACGGTCGTGCAAGTGAAAGGCAATAATGATGATATTTGATGAATTGGCTGTGGCATAGAGAAATGTGTATGAACTCAACTTGTTCTATTTTTGTAAATATGTTTAACCTAGTATCCATGATTCAGCATATTATGATCAAACATGTTTGCAATGAAAATTAGAGATTATAGTTTCTCATGCCATGCTTAAGTAGCTAGGAATGGATAATGATTTATCTTGGATGTCAACATGCATTAAAATGATTGTGATGTAGTATGATGATATGGTATCCTCCTCTGAATGTTTCAAGTGGCTTGACTTGGCACATGTTCATTCATGTAGTTGAATCAAAACGAACATAGCCTCTACGATATTTGTGTTCATGGTGTCCATATCCTACTCATGCCAGTATTCAATGTTAATTATGCATAACGCATGTTCATGACCGTTTTTGCTCTCTAGCTGGTCGCTTCTCAACCTATTTTCTAGCCTTTACCTGTACTAAGCGGGAATACTGCTTGTGCATCAAAATCCTAAAACCCAAGTTATTCAGAATGAGTCCACCATATCTACCTATATGCGGTATTACCCTGTCGTTCCAAGTAAATTTGCATGTGCCACCTCTAAAACTTCAAATAAACTTCTATTTTTGTTTGCCCGAATAGTTCATAGAGTGACAGGGGCAATCGGTATCTTCCATGCTAAGCGGGTTATTCTCATGATGAGTGTTTATTCACTCGCCCTTGCACTAGAGGGGCGGTAATAGGGATTCCCAGTCCCGAAATAAATAATTACAAATAATTAAACAAAACTCCCCCAGGACTGATGTTGGTATGGATGGTACCCGTGAATTCGGCTAGCCATGGAGTGTGTTTGTTGGTGGAGGGGGAGTAAACCGTTACTTTTATCGCTTGGGAACTGCCACTAATGTGTTTAGGATGGAAGATATTGATAACTTTTGGTCGTGACGTAAACAGGAAGGGTGCATTTCCCAAAATCACATTTACTTATGTTTTAAAAATTTGAGCACTGGCACCGCTTCAAATCCCTGCTTCCCTCTGCGAAGGGACAATCTATTTAATTTTATGTTGAGTCATCACCTTCTCAAATAAGCGCCAGATCTGAGAGCACTATTGTCATCCTCATGCATTGTGCATAGTTAATGTTTGATGCATCATGACTGGATCTTTTCTACCATGAATTACAATGTTTAGTCGCTGCTTGAACTTTGGAGGTGCTCTGCATTTATGTTTTGCAGTCTCAGAAAGAGCTAGCGAGATACCACTGTTGTCATATTATATCATGCTAGTTTTGACAAAGTGTTGTCATTTGAGATATTTTATTATTACTCGCTAGTTGCTTATGCCATTGATACGAGTTAATATAATTTCTAAGACTAATTGTTGACATGGTTAGCCATAATCTTTGCTGAAAACCTGGGTGCTACTTAAGCTTATTTATGTAAACAAGAACAAAAGAGTTCGTAAAAGTTTTTTCTTTTCACTTTCAGTTTGTCAACTGAATTGCTTGAGGACAAGCAAAGGTTTAAGCTTGGAGGAGTTGATACGTCTCCGTCATATCTACTTTTCCTAATGCTTTTGCTCTTGTTTTGGACTCTAATTTGCATGATTTGAATGAAACTAACCCGGACTGATGCAATTTTCAGCAGAACTACCATGGTGTTGTTTTTGTGCAGAAGTAAAAGTTCTTGGAATGGAACGAAACTTTTTGGAGAATTATTTTGCAATAAAAGAAAAATACTGGAGCCAAGAACCACTGCAGGGGGCCCCCGGTTGAGCACAACCCACCAGGGCGCACCACCCCCTCCAGGTTCTCTATTAAAAGGAGGCCTTGATATCCCTTAGTTTCCTTATAGACCCCGCTGCATGGGAGGGTAGGACAAAAGATGTCATGCAAGTTCTTTCCATAAGCACGTATGACTATTTACGGAATACATGCCTACATTATATTTATGAACTGGAGCTAGTTTTGTAACGCCCTATGTTATGACTGTTATATGATGAATATCATCCAACAAATTCACCGATCCAATGCCTATGAATTTTCCACCTATTGTTCTTGCTAAGTTACTACTGCTGCTACTACTGTTACACTTGCTACAAAATCATTGCTATCACGGTAACGGTTACTTCTACTATTATCATTGCTATCAAAACTATCATATTACTATGCTACTGGTCACTTTGCTGCAGATAATTAATCTCCAGGTGTGGTTGAATGGAAAACTCCACTGCTAATACTTACAAATATTCTTTGGCTCCCCTTGTGTCGATTCTATAAATTTGGGTTGAATACTCTACCCTCGAAAACTGTTGCGATCCCCTATACTTGTGGGTTATCACAAGGCCAGTATAAATATAGGTTAGTCTCCACCGTAGAGAATGATCCAATCCTTTGGCCATTGAGCTTGCCTGAGGCACCTCACACTTGTACTAGTTCATCCTCATCCTCCTCGCGAGGCAATCAACCACAAAGCAGGAGTAGGGTTTTACACCACAAAGTGGCCCGAACCTGTCAGATTTAGGGCTCCGCAGACCCAAGAAGGTTTGAACTCTGGGGTGTGTGTGAAGAACTCAACCTCTAACGCCTACCAACTCGTCGCCCCACAGCCTAGCCCAGTCGGACCCGCGTGAACATGCAATAAGATGAACACGACTGTTTACCCAGGTTCGGGCCACCTTGTGGTGTAAAACCCTACTCCTGCTTTGTGGTGGATTGGCCTCACGAGGGGCTGAGGATGAACAAGTATAGAGGATGAACAACCTCGCGAGGGCTCGGGGGTGAGAATGAGTCGACCCCTTCTATGGTGGTGGCTCACCTATCTTTATAGTGGCCTATGTCCTCTTCCCCCAAAACGTAGGTAGGAAGGGATCCAACAGTTGCCAATTTGAAAGGGACAAGTAGAACATCTTATCCTTACGAAAGGTGGTCTTCGCCTGCAAAGCTTCTGGTCATGACGCAACGGTGGGCTCGGCGATGACATTCGTCCTGCCGTGCTGGTGGTCTTGGTCTTGTAGCATCGGAATGGAAACCTTTGGTAGATTCCTCGGGAACCCATGCCTGTCCTTGCCTCCTTAGCACCAAAGAGGAAACTGGCTCCTCTACGCCCGCTGGTGCCCGCCTTGCCTTGGTCATCATGGCTTGCGTCATCGCAGCCTCATGAGGCTGGTACCTGCATAGAAATCTCCGCTCCTCGGGAGGCAGCCTGGGAAGGCCGCTCCCTCCAAAGGTCTTGGTGTTGTCCGCCTCACGAAGCCAGGGGGCCTTCACGAGGGTCTTGTCTTGGCGGTCTTGGAGATGGGCCATACCAGGCCATCGAGGGAGCCACACCGTGGGCCGCAGGCAGGCAAGTCTGGGTACCCTGCTTCCCAGAACGCTGACAGAACCTAGGTAAACCACCGTGTCCACTTATTCTTCCCGCTCATACGAACTCGCCGGAGTCAAGCCGTGAGGTGGTGAGCAGCGAGCCGTAGCTAGGCAGGATGCCTCAGAGTTTGAACCTTGTTTGGGTCCGCGGAGCCACGTTCCCGACATTTGGCGTGGCAGGTAGGGGTGTGTCGGAGTTCTCCCTTCCGCTTCGCTCTGTCCCTCCTTTGCCGCTCCCATGGCCGATGCCCGCTGAGTTCGCGCCGAGCGCCAGGCCGCCCACGTCAGTCAGATGGCGTCGAAGGGCCACGGCACACCACGCCACTCCGCTTCTCCCACGGCCAACGCCGCCACCGATCCCGCTGCTCACGAGCAGCAGGACTCTTCGCTGCCACCTTCCGTGCAGCGTGATGGCTGCACCGCCACGCCTTCCCTCACTCCCGTCATGGCCTCATCCTCCCATGCTTGTTGCAGGCTGGCAAATGCACAGACTGCGCTACTCATGGCGCTCGAGCTGCTGCGCTACTGTCCCGCCAATGAAGGCTACGACGCCTGGCTGGGCCACATCACCGAGCTCGTCAAAGCCACCGAAGAGGCCATGGCGCCTTCCCAATCGCTCCGTCCCCCGCCGTCTCATGCGGGCGACGTGGCTCATGGCACGCCTCCGCCTCCACCTCCTCCTTTCAGCAGCACTGACGCCGAGCTGAGGCATGACGCGCATCCGCGCGACCCATCACATGGAGCACCGTCGCTGGCCCGGGACGAGGCCAACTGCCAGGAAATGCAGCAGCCGCAGTACAACATGCGTGCGCTCCCTGCACCAACACATCAGCACCAAGACCGAGCCGCTCCAGAGGTCACCGCGCGTGGGCATCAGGATCGTGCCCCCCTCATGCAGGCCACACCCATGAGCGCGGTGGGCTGCCGCGCCTTCACTCGTGAGCTGCGCCGTGTTGTCTGGCTGGTCAAGTTCAAGCCAGATCTACCCCCGCGCTACAATTGCACCCCCGACTCTGCGGAGTTCCTCCAGCTCTACTCGCTGAGCATCGAGGCGGCCAACGACGACGACAAGGTCATGGCGAACTGGTTCCCCATGGCTCTCAATGACGGCGTGCGCTCCTGACTCATGCACCTCCCGGAGGGGTCGATCTCCTCTTGGGATGAGCTCCGCGAGTGGTTCGTCACCAACTTCCAAGGAACCCGTGACCGTGCCCTCACCGTCAACGACCTGTGGCGCGTGAAGCAGGAGCCGGGTGAGACTCTCCGTAAGTACATTCAGCGCTTCACCCAGGTTCAGCTCAAGATCCCGAAGGCCTCGGACGAAGCCATCATCTCGGCATTCACCGAGGGTGTGACGGACGTCAAGATGAGCGAGGAGCTCGCCAGCCACGATAACCTATGCACGGCGCTCGAGATGTTCAACCTGGCGGACAAGTGCGCTAGGGCGAAAGAAGGCCGCCTCTCCCTCCTCGAGCACCTGGACGTCGACCCTGAAGACAAGAAGGCCAATGCCAAGGAAGCAAAGTGCAAGGGCCCCACCCTGCTGGCAGCAGAGCCCGAAACGAAGCACAACCGTGATCGCGACGAGCCCCCAAGGACGCTCGCCCGTTCTGCGTCTTCCAGAATGTGCACACCCACAACACCGATGACTACCAGGAGCTCAGGGCGCTCTGGGACGAGCGGCTAGGCCCCCGCCCCGAGCATGGTGACCATGGCTTCGGCCACGGAGGAGGCCGTGGCGGAGGCCGCTGGGACAACCGCAGCCCCCGTCAGGGCTGGTGTGACTAGCCTCGCAAGGGTGGCTGGCGCGATCAGCCTCACGACAGCCCTTGGCGCGATCAGCCTCGCGAGGCCCGTCCTCAAGGCAACACTAGCCTCCCTCCGCTGCTGCCACCACCAAGGAGGAGCAAGGACAACCATCAGGATGATGGGGCTAGGGGCTACCAGGAGCCTTGCGCGATAGCCTGCATCCTTGGCGGTGCTCAGGCGCCCGCCTCAAACTGCATCTTCAAGCAGTTCTCTCGCAAGGTGAATGCGGCCCTCCCAAAGCTCGAGGATATGCGTCCCCTCAGGTGGTCGTAGTATGCATCACTTTCGACTCCAAGGACCACCTCAGGTGTGTGGCCACTGCTGGCGCGCTCCCCATGCCGTGCACGCCCACCATCAGGAACATTTCAGCCACCAAGACCCTCATCGACGGTGGCACTGGCTTCAACATGCTCGCTGTCGAGACCTTCGAGACGCTTCAAGTGCCCTATGACCAGCTCATGCCCATCAAGCCATTCTCCGGTGTAACCAACGGCTCCACCACTCCCCTGGGGCAGGTGCGCCTTCCAGTCACCTTCAGCAAGCGCGACAACTACCACACCGAGCTCATCGACTGCGATGTGGCCCACATTTGCCTCCCATACAACGCCATCCTGGGATACCTAGCGCTCGCCAAGTTCATGGTGGCTACTCATCATGGCTACAACATCCTCAAGATGCCGGGGTGCTGCGGTGTCATCATCGTCGCCTATGATGAGAAAGACGCGGTCTGCTCCCTCGAGCATGCCTATCGCTCCTTGGCGGCCGAGAACTCTGATGATGAGGGTGGCGTCCTACCTCCTGAGGCTACGCCCGCAAAGAAAAAGCAGCTCTTCCCCAAGAGTCATCCGGAGGCCAAGAAATCCGCCGGTGACGCCTTAGGCTCTGCACCTGCTGCCAGGGCACCCCCTTAGTACGGGCTCGGGGGCTTCCATCTATAGAGCCTCTGACCTAACCAGTGCGATGATGGAGGTGCTCGGGCACCACTTCGAGGCATGCCTAGACGCGCGGCCCCGCAAGCAAGGAACGAGGTGTGAGGCGCAAAGAGCACAAGAGTTCATCACCAAGGCAATCGAGGAACTTCAGGAGGCGCAAGCCATGCGCGGCGAGCGCCACCACGCGTGCCCCACCAGTGCAGCCGCCACCCCTAACGTGGGCGACGGGCTGCGCGTCCGCGCCAACATCCCGGGCCTCAACAGGGATGCTTCTCAGGACCTCTTTTGGCCGTCCAGCATTGTCCGGAGTGGGGGCTCCCCTGCAACTACGTCTGCATGCCATTCGGCTTGTTGAACATTGGCGCCTCATATCAGCGGCTGGCGCAACGTGCAATGGTGTCTCACGAGGCCCGATGCTCGGCGGTGGCGACTCAGGAGGCCCCGGACCCTCGCGAGCCCCCTCGGCCTCGCGAGCCTCCCGAGCCTCCGGAGCCATCCGACTCGTGAGGAATGGGTCCCAGCGACGCGCTTGGTCGACTACGTCGATGCCTCTCCAGCATCATTGCCAGGTGACTTTTTGGTTTGTTCAATTGAGAGCGCCCCACGGGCTGCATTATCCTCAAGACTGTAAGGGCCCACCCCTATGGTTGCACCATTCTGTTTATATACCTTGAACCAGTTATGCTTTCATGAGTTACTATGGCTGTTAACCATGTGCTCGATATCACATCACCGCTGGAGTGGCCGCCCCGCGGGCTGCACGCGTTGCCAGCTCTCCTCCTGAACGTCCCATGAGAGGGGGCTACCGGCACGGCACTTGTGCTCGGGTCCGTCCCTGCAGCGTCGATAAATCTAAGTGACTGAGCTCTGGCTCGCGGGCCAGCCCCGTGCACGTCACCTCACCAGGTCCTTAGTGGTGTGTCTTCTCACGGAACAGTCATGAGCAGTTCAGCAAGCGCGCCACCCCTCATATTTTGTGATCGGTTAATATGCAGGAACTTCAGGAGATAGGCGCTTGAGTGGCCCCTCGACGATGCCCTGACACCCCAGGACACCGCCTCGATCAGGCAGCAGTTTGATCCACTAAAGGCTAAGTAAAATCTCTTCATATGCCGCGTGCCGCCGGCCCAAGCTCTTTTTCTGGCAAACCCCGCGAGGCGAACTACTCCTTTTTCGAGCAGGCCACTTGCACGTTAAAAGGGGGGCTATTTAGCATGGCGTCTCAGGAGCCACTACTGGCTCTTGGGCCCTCACCCCCTGGGCTTGTTCCAGGCATCACGACCTTGCATACCAGCGGCGACTGAGCTCCGCTCGAGGGCCGGGTCCTGAGGACATAGAGCACCATGGTGAGCAACGAAATGGGGGGGAGGGGTAAATCTCGCGAGGGAGTACGGGAAGAGGAGCGCAGTCCGGCAGCACAGGCATTGCTTGAAATTTAAAGGACACCAATCATTTCACGTACCCCGTGTGGGACTTGTGTTGATTCGTTGCAGAACAGGAAGCATGAAGAGAGTCAAATATCTAGGGAGGCCCATCCTCACGACGCAGGAACCCCTCATGGGCCACGGGCATCTAAAGCTAAGTCGTCTCACTCGCACCTGGCCTGAGCTTTACCATCAATGCTTCGTCTCCATTTTCGCAATCTCCTCTGGGGAAAAAAAACATTTTCTCTCTCGAAAGCTGCTTGCGCGTCAAGGGGGTCCTCCTGAGCATCGTGCCTCAGGAGCTCTTACCGGACCTTGGGTCGCTCACCTCCTGGCTTTGCACACGGCATCGCGACCTGGCATACCAGCAATGGCAGAAGCTTGCCTAGGGACTGGGTCCCAGCGACGCAGATTACTAAAGCCATCGTGAAAAAAGGGGGGCCCGAGCCCAAACAAGAAATGCCAACATGACTTAAAACGCGGATAAAGGCATTAAAATAAGGGCGCAAGTGCCACTGATCCTTACACGCCCCCGCGGGGCCCTTCATGGTTTCGATGCAGGAAATAAGAGAACAAAAGAAACGGCCTCCCGGAGGCCACAACTGCTGAGGCTCCAACTCCGGCATCCCCAGCGCTCAGTCAGTGTCCTCCTCCTCCTTGATGTGCCGGTGCAACAGCTTGTCGTAGTCGTCGTTGCTCAAGCTACCCCCGGAAGAAGCGCCATCGTCGCTGGAGGGGTCGCGGCCGTCGCCAAGGGCAAATTCGCCACCGCCGCGGCCATCATTGTCCGAGGAGGCGTGGTCGCCGCCGCTGCTGTCGCCCTCCGGGCAGCATCCCAGGCGTCCGCCGTCCTCCCCGAAGATTTGACAAAGAGCGTCGTCGCCTCGTCGTACTTGAAGCGGAGGGTGTGCCTCCGTTTCAGGCCACGGGCGCGGGCGAACGACTACCACCCTCGGGTGAGGTACACATAACCGGAGGGGGTGACCTCGACCTCTACCCACGAGGACCTGTTGCAGCAGCCGTCAGGCTGCTGCCCCAGCCCGACGGGTCCTCCCGTCGGCAGCTCATTCACAAAGGAGCGTGGAAGCTAGATCTAGGTGCAGATTGGACTCTCCATCCACACTAGAAATTCTTAGGCCATGTCGTCTGAGTGGGCCCGCGAGCGAGGTGGCCGGGTGGCACCGCATGCCTTCCCCCTCGGCCATGGCCGCCTCGACTTCCGTGGCCACTCCCGCGGGTGGGGTTCTTCCCGCGGCTGCTGGAGCCAGTGCGGACTCCCAGCGGAGCATGCTCGGCCTCTGAGGAGCCACCACGGGCGTTGTGGCGGATTTGCGGGGGCGACCGCGCCCTCTCTTGGGCGGCGGCAGCTCTGGCACTTCCCATGGTGCCTTGCCCTTCTCCACGGCAGTGAACCTCCTCACCGGCACCATGGCTACTGCGGTAAAGGTTGGAAGCGAATGGACGAGAAGATAAAGGTGGGCTGGGGCTTTGCCCCTTCACCCTCTTATAGGTGATCACAGAAGGCCGACCAGCGTCCCTCCACCTTCAAGCAATGATGGCCCAGCGATGTGCGCCACACTTTTTGTCAGCCTGGGCGGTTGCCGAGGCGACATGCGGAAGTGGGGGCTTCCGCATCCCGTCATGCGCCACGCATCAAGCTGGCCCGCATATGGTTAGGGTCCGCGTCGCTTCGCCCTCCCCTCTCCGCCTTTGCCTCGAAGCGAGGACAAGCGCGCCATGGGCCCGGGGGCTAGTGTCGTCATTCTGGGACTGGAGGTACCCAGACCAGTCTGCCTGCGGCCCAGCGCATGGCCTCGCCGAGGGCCCAGTACGGCCCAAGTACAAGACTTCGCGGACAAGACCCTTGCGAGGGCCCTCGTCTCACGAGGCGAACAACATCAAGTCGTCGCAAGGAGCGGCCAACCGAGGCTGTCACCCGAGGAGCGGATATCTCTAGGCAAGCGTCCCGCCTCGCGAGGCGCGCGGTAACGTGAGCCATGACTACCAAGGCCAGGAGGGCGCCAGCAGGCGCAGGAGAATACAGTTTCCTCTTTGGTGCTAAGGAGACAAGGATGTATGCGGGTTCCCAAGGAATCCCCCAAAGGTTTCCATTCCGGTGCAACAAGACCAAGGCCGCTGGCTCGGCTGGACGGAGGTTATCACCGAGCCCACCACAACGTCACGACCAGAGGCTTTGCAGACGAAGACAACCTTTAGTCAGGATAAGGGTGAACTCTTGTCCCCCTTCAAATTGGTCATTGTGGTATCCCTTCCCGCCTAAGTTATGAGGGAAGAGGACCAAGGCCACTATAAATATAGGTTACCGATACGTCTCCAACGTATCTGTAATTTTTCCTTGTTCCATGCTGTTATATTATCATTCTTGGATATTTTACAATCATTTTATAGCAACTTTATATCATTTTTTGGGACTAACCTATTGACGCAGTGCCCAGCGCCAGTTGCTATTTTTTGCTTGTTTTTTTTACTTCGCAGAATATCAGTACCAAATGGAGTCCAAACGCAGGGAAACTTTTTGGAGATTTTGTTTGGACCAGAAGACACCTTGGGGGCCAAGAAAGCACCTGGAAGGAGTCCCGTGGGGACCACAATACACCAGGGCACGCCCAGGAGCTCAGGCGCACCCTGGTGGGTTGTGGGGCCCACGGAGGTCGCCTGCACCGCCTCTTTGCCCTATAAATTCCTAAATATTCCAGAAACCCTAGGGGAGTCGACGAAACACAATTACAGCCGCCGCAAGTTCAAGAACCACGAGATCCAATCTAACACCATCACGAAAGAGTTCATCATCCTCATTGGTGCCTCTCCGATGATGCGCGAGTAGTCCACCATAGACCTAAGGGTCCATAGGCAGTAGCTAGATGGCTTCTTCTCTCTTTTCGCTTCTCAATACAATGGTCTCTTGGAGATGCATTTGATGTAATTCTTTTTGCGATGTGTTTGTTGGGATCCGATGAACTTTGAGTTTATGATCAGATCTATATCCATGAATATTATTTGAGTTTTCTTTGATCTCTTATATGCATGATTATTTATAGCCTCGTATTTCTTCTTCAAATCTTTGGTTTAGTTAGGCCAACTAGATTGATTTTTCTTGCCATGGGAAGAGGTGCTTTGTGATGGGTTCGATCTTGCGGTGTCCTCTCCCTGTGACAGAAGGGGCAGCAAGGCACGCATGTATCGTTGCTATTAAGGATAACAAGATAGGGTCTATTCCTACATGAATAGATCTTATCTACATCATGTCATCGTTCTTATTGCATTACACTGTTTCTCCATGAACTTAATACACTAGATGCATGCTGGATAGTGGTCGATGTGTGGAGTAATAGTAGTAGATGTAGGCAGCAGTCGGTCTACTAATCTTGGATGTGATGCATATATATTGATCATTTCCTTGGATATCTTCATAATTATTCGATCATCTATCAATTGCCCAACAGTAATTTGTTTACCCACCGTGTGCTATTTTCTTGAGAGAAGCCACTAGTGAAATCTACGGCCCCCGGGTCTATCTTTTATCATACTGCTTGCCGATCTATTTTTCATCGCATTTGTTTTCAGATCTATTGTTCCAAAAACCCAAAAATACTTTGCTGCACTTTTTATTTGCATCTTTTGTTTCGCGTTTTATTCAGATCTATTTATCCAAACACATACAAAACAATCTATCTTTTTACCGAGGAGGGATTGACAACCCCTCTTACGCATTGGGTTGGGAGGATTTGTTCTTTGTGTGCAGGTACCATTTACATAGTGTTGCTTGGTTCTCCTACTGGATTGATACATTGGTTTCATAACTGAGGGAAATACCTACCGTAGCTATACTACATCATCCCTTCCTCTTTGGGGAAATACCGACATAGTTTCAACCCGCATCAAAAGGAATTTCTGGCGCCGTTGCCGCAGAGACATCATCAACATCTATCAGGTTCCTAATCACAAATCTCATATAATGCAATTTACATTATTTGCCATTTGCCTCTCATTTTCATCTCGCCCACTTCACAAAATTTGCTGTTTTATTTGCCTTCTCTTTTTCGTTCGCCTTTTTCTCGTCAGATCTATCTTATTGCTTCCAATCTCGTTTGCCCACTTTGTTGCTATGGCTAGCTCTTCCTCTATTGCGTATACCCCTGAGAATGAGGTTCTTAATTTTAAACAAAGGAGAGGGGAGAAGCTAAAAGATGCTTGGTATAGAATTTTCAATGCTCATAATAGATCTATTCGTAAGCAATCTACCGTTGTTCTTCTACGCAGTTTTTATGTGGGTATTACCACTTGCTATAGATTCGTCCTTGATATGATTATCGGTGGGAATTTGTTAATGTGTCCATCTTTGGATGCTTTTAATGCTATGGGAGATCTAGTGGGTGCACCACCTCTCACTATCAATGAAACTGTTTTAAAAGTTGAGCATGTTATGCAAAGGCTAGATGCTATTGAAAAGAAAATGCTCGCCGAAGAACACAATGAAAACTTAGATAAAAGAATGCATAATTTTGCTAATACATTTGGGTCAAAAGCAGGGGATGTTTTTAAGTTACTAAAGGAAAAGGAAACAGTAGTTAACGAAAGAATTAAAGAAAGTCCTTCACGGATTGATAAGTTGGAAGAAATTTTTAGTAACTTAAGCACGACCTTTTCTTCTGTTAAAACTAGTGAAAAAACTCCCATAAAAATTTGAAAGACATAAATTACTAAAAACAAGGGCGCCACTTCTAATAGCAACAAGGAGGAACTTAAAATGATTAGTATTCATCCCAATTTTGTTGAAGTGATAAAAGACCCTACTTGCAAGAATGAATTCTTCAATCTTGTTCCTAGGAGTATTGTTATTTAAAATATGCATGCTAAATCCTTGAAGAATTCCAGTTGTGTGATTGAGGAGTTGAAAACTAAAGATGACAATACTTGAATCTATGAATTATGCCTAGCTAGGGGCATAAAACGATAGCGCTTGTTGGGAGGCAACCCAA
The DNA here is from genome assembly GCA_011799875.1 of Thinopyrum elongatum. Taxonomy (NCBI): domain Eukaryota; kingdom Viridiplantae; phylum Streptophyta; class Magnoliopsida; order Poales; family Poaceae; genus Thinopyrum; species Thinopyrum elongatum. The sequence continues at coordinate 371,518,434 of CM022303.1, forward strand.
TGAATAAAATTTATTTTTGCATTTTTCTTTATGTTCTTGAGTGTTTGCACAATTATTCCTCTGTTATGATTGTGTTTTTTTATGTTTTAATTAGTATTCGTGACAAGTAAAGCCTTTGGGATAGCTTTGGTGACAGTTGATTTGATCTTGTTGAAAAACTGAAACTTTTGCATCCAGTAACAGAATTGTTTAAATTCACTGAAGCAACTAAAAATTCTGATTTTTTTTACACAAGATTTATGTACAGATTTCCTCTGGTTTCCTAATGGTTCAGATTATTTGGATTTACATAAGTATTAGAACAATTCACATTTTACAGACTGTTCTGTTTTTGACAGATTCTGTTTTCTTTGCATTGTGTGCTTATTTTGATGAATCTATGGATTGTATCGGGGGGTATAAGCCATGGCAAAGTTAAAATATAGTAGATATAATGCAATAACAAAATTTGAATGGGTTTTCAACAGTACTTAAAGTAAAGATTGGTTTTCTTATACTAACGGATCTCACGAAGGTTTTGTTAAGTTTTGTGTGATTGAAGTTTTCAAGTTTTGGGTGAGATCACGATGTATGAAGGAATAACGAGTGTCAAGAGCCTAAGCTTCGGGATGACCCAGAAGGTATCCCCTCTTCCTACACTAGATGCATGGTGGATTGTGGTCGATGTGTGGAGTAATAGTAGTAGATGCATGTAGGAGTCAGTCTACTAATCTTGGACGCTATGCCTATATATTGATCATTGCCTTGGATATCATCATAATTATTCGATCTTATATCAATTGCCCAACAGTAATTTGTTTACCCAGCATGTGCTATTTTCTTGAGAGAAGCCACTAGTGAAATCTACGCCCCCCGGGTCTATCTTTTATCATATTGATTTTCGATCTATTTTTTATCGCATTTGTTTTCACATCTATTATTCCAAAACCCAAAAATAATTTGCTGCACTTTTTATTTGCATCTTTTGTTTCGTGTTTTATTCAGATCTATTTATCCAAACACATACAAAATAAGCTATCTTTTTACCGAGAAGGGATTGACAACCCCTCTTACGCGTTGGGTTGCGAGGATTTGTTCTTTGTATGCAGGTACTATTTACATAGTGTTGCTTGGTTCTCCTACTGGATTGATACCTTGGTTTCATAACTGAGGGAAATACCTACCATAGCTGTACTGCATATCCCTTCCTCTTTGGGGAAATACCGATGTAGTTTCAAGCCGCATCAGTCTCCACCGTAGAGAAGAATCTAATCCTTCGGCCATTGAGCTTGCCCGAGGCAGCTCACACTTGTACTAGTTCATCCTCATCCGCCTCACGAGGGAATCCACCACAAAGCAGATGTAGGGTTTTACACCGCAAGGTGGCCCGAACTTGGGTAAACCACCGTGTCCACTTCTTCTTCCCGCTCGCATGAACTCGCCGGAGTCAAGCCGTGAGGTGGTGAGCAGCGAGCCATAGCTAGGAAGGATCCTTCGCACACGCCCTAGAGCTCGAACCTTGTTTGGCTCCGCAGAGCCCCGATTCCGACAGTAACTCTTTTTCCCCACACACCGATCGATGTAGCTCACTAGTTATGTATCTCACTTTCTCCGACACACGAGGATTGATTTACCTATCTAGTTAGGTCTGCTTACCATAGACATATCGCCCCCTCATCATCCATGCATGCCTCCCGACCCTTCCCTCACATGCACGTGCACACACAAACATGCATCCCCTATCTTATTGGTATTGCAGTCGTACCCTCCGTTTGTCTAGTAGGCCTCTCCCACCCTCTCTGGGAAGCAACTCCACCAGCAACCCTCCGACACTCTAGCTCTGTCTCTCTCCCAACCTTGTTCCTCTCCTACACATATGCATGGATGTCAATCGATCTCCCTCAATACATACCTAGGTCTCTCTCCCTCTCGACACATATACCAGTCGATCTACCTCTCTATAGTTAGGTCTCTGCCCCCCCCCCCACACTGATAGTCGAATATTGTAGGTAGGTATCCATGCCACACAGACAAACTACAACTCTCCCCTCTCATGTTCCAGTAGGCCAGTCGCACTATATCTTTGACGTGGGCACACACAATTTCGTTGGCTCTCTTTATCGATTGCGCACCCATACACTTCATCCCTCTCTTCGATTCTATTGATATCTCACCCCGATGATCCCTCCACTCTCTTCTCGTGGATCGCCCCCTCTATATATGATATATCTAGGCCTCTGTTTCACACACATTGCATATGTTACATTTTTTGTTTGAGACTAGCAAAAAGGCCCGTGCGTTGCAATGGGATAAAAAAAATTCCACATGCTCTTAATTTACAAAAAATGGTCTATAATCTTGGAATTTGTAGCTACGGCCCAAACAAAGATGGTCTTAACCTATAAAAGCGCAGTTTAAGATTCTACGGGTGTTCTATTGCAACACGGCTTGCATGTAGATTTAATTCGTACAAAGAAATGGGCAAGTGATCATGCATTTATTCATGTCATGTTCGGAATGGGGTGTTGTTACGGGCGAGTAAAGAAAAACGACAAAAACAAACGATGACACATTAGCACACTACGGAGACATGTGTGCATCAATGGCTGTTTTCAGTTTAAGAATCACCAACTTAGGCTAACTCTTGAACACTTTTTTCACATGCATATTTTCTTAAATACATGAAGAGTTGTTAAAAAGGTTTTTAAAAACATACATGATTTTTTAATCATAAAAGGAATTTTTTTTGTCTGGAAAAGAACATTTTATATGGTCTCCCGTGGACACAAGTACTTGCGCCCCTATTTCACCATTATTTCTTGCCATACATGTCATAGGTATTGCTCCCTGTTTCATCGCTATTTATATCTTATCAAACTTGTCTTTTATTTTATTTTTTGTCACGCATGCCTCCCTTTTACTTTTTTTCATGCATGTCCTCTTTTTTTCTTCTTCTTATATATAGGAGAATAGCGCAACATCTCATCTTTATCGTATCTCCTCTGCATTTCCTCTTTTATTTCTTTTATAGCAGACATCCCATCTTTATTGGGTCTTTCTTTTATTTTTTGTCATGCATGTCCTTATTTATTGGGTGTCTGTAGCAAATTTATCTTCAATTTCATGTCCAATCCTGATTTTGCTGAGGTGTTCATCCCCAATCTGAATCAGTATCGGTATAAATAAAGATGGATAATGCATTGTTGATGAATATTGCAGGCTAGATAGTAATTATTAAATAGTTTACAGGTAAAATAGCATTATATTCAGATTCTACATATTTTTCTAATCAAATTCCATATATAACATGTTAAATTTAGAGTTACGGTTTAGAAGATATGAGTATTTTAAAAAACATTTGATATGTACTACGGGTTTAATATCAGAAACATTAGGGGGTTTTCTATAAAATAGCAAAACGGACTAAGAATACATATTTCTTTTATTAGTAGGTATAGATATCATCAACACATATTCCCCGTCTATATCTCATGCACCCCCAAATAATACTCACAAACCCACACACCATCTCTCTCTAGGTTTGTATCTCTCTCACACACACCCACGTAGGTGGTGTACATACACGACGAGAATAGGTGCACGCATGATGCACGTTCTCACGTCTTGTTCCCAGCCACACCTGCGCGGGTACATGGTGGAGCTCATTTCTGTACGAAATGTCAGCCCACATGCTAATTTGTGAGCGTGTATGATGAGGACATCAATACCATTGTTACACCCACAGCCTCTGCTGCTATACATACTGGACCAATTACTAGAGCTCACGCACACCAATTGAATTACCAGGTACTTTCGTTTCTTGGTGAAAATTCTAATGTTCATGAGAATATGATGAAGCCTAAATTGGATACATTTGTGTTGATTACTAATGAAGGGCTTAGCTTGGACAAGAGGGATGAACACTAGAGCAGGATCAAGCATGGAGATGAAGGCGCGCGTGAAGGGATCCAGAATGGCATTTTTAGTGCATATTTGAGCACTTTGAAGCCTCCGTGAGGACCTACAAGGACATGGACGAAATATAAAAGATGCCCCTTCATAACTTTCGTCCATAGCTTATTTTAGGTGTTGCGCCACCTTATTTTTGGGCCAGGCCCATGTAATTTTGAAATACTTAAGTATAGGCTGTTTTTAGAGTCCGTATGTGTGGGGAAACAAAGTTAGGGTTGGTTTCGGACCCCTCCTACAAGGGGACATGAAATTCCCCCCTACTCCTCCATATATACAGCCCTTATGGCATCGTTTAGACTTTGGGTTTTGTGTAGATTAAAAGTTTGCCATAGCTGCAACTTCACGTACTTCGTTTGTTTTCAACGACCAGACCAAGATGTCACGGAACCCCACCTTCAATAATAAAGCTTTCCTCTTATATTCGCAATATCCAGATTGCAATTTTAGTTTCTTGCTTGTTCTTCATTTGCTTGCAGGAAATAGACCCTCGTGGTCAAGTTGATCGTGCTCTGGTGTGGTCAATAACCTCTCGGAGTTGGTTTAGCGTTTGCTAAGGCATGTTGTCCTCGCACGTTCGTAGTCAGATCGTCAAAGTCTAGTCCACCAAAAACAATAGCCACCATCTCATGGAAAGACGAGACACCTTTGCCAATATTAGTGTAGCAGATGTTTACTTGATGGAGGGTCGTGTACCACGTGTGGACGAAACAAAGTTCAACTTGACGCGTTGGCGCAGTATTTCTGAATAAAGTTATATTGCTCAATGGCACATAGAGAATATAAAATGATTGTTATCAAGAAAAAAGTAATCCGCTCCACAATATACATGGAGCTTGCCTGCTGGGGTTGGTCTGTCTTCACAGTCTCTCACACAAGACGGCGGTGGCCTCTCTTTCTCTCACCGCTGGTCACTGATCCGGCCTGATTCCATCCACTGGCGAAAAGGGAGGACATTCGTTGTTGCTCCGTTCGACAGCGTCGAGGCAGCACATCCTGATCTACGGTACCCGCCGTTCTCTCTGACCATGCTCGGGCACGGTAGAGCAGATCCCGCCAGCCGGCGCCCTCCTAGTTACATCCTGATGACCCCCAGGTACAGCTTCCTCCCCTTTGTCCTTGCTCCACTGCCCATCTTCCCACGTCGCTGCATGTGGAAAATCCTGCATGTGGATCTTCCCTAGTTCTTTGCCTAAAACGTAGCTCGGCCAGCGTACTTTCCATTTTGCAATCTTGTGCTCACACCATTTTAGATAAAAAACCGTGCTCCTATCTTCCCTTTGGACAAGGAATATGCTTTTTTTGTCAGCGTATGTGTCATCAACTATTATTGGCGAGTAATTGTTTCCTTTCTACCTCCTTTTGCAAACAGGGCTATCCATTTGACCTTGTTGCTATTGCGACCTTTTGGTGAACTGCACAAATCACTTTTTTTCTTAAGAGTGTTTTGTACAGTTTTGCTGAAATGTCACAGGGGCAACGTTTCTACATTTCAGTGGGACTGCACAAAGGGAGATTGGTTTTGCTCTATCCTCCTCATCCAACTCCGAGCCTAATCTTCTCCAACTGTTTGCTTAATCCTCTCGAACTAGTTAGTCTTAAGAGAGACTACAAAGGTGACCAACTTCTATTTGTGTGTTTATTGTTTCATCAACAATCCTCTATTATTGTAATCACACTTACTCAATATCTCTGGAACAGGGACGCTCAGCTCTATTTTAGTGGAACTGCACAAAATGATCAGAATGTTCCATGCTCCTGACAGCTACTTTTTTCCCGACATGTCTTGTTGATTTAGACAGAGCTGCGGGAAAGTTGCTGCCAATGAAAGCATGGATCAATTTTAAATTTTTTCTTTATAACACCTTCTCACAACTTTGTCTTCAGTTGTGATGTAAATATTAGCTCTGATCTGCTAATCATTGAGATGCATTAGCAAGGAAGTTAGTTTTTTATTTTTTGCAAAAGAGCACGGATGTTAGTTTCCTCTCTATTTGATTGATGTTGTAACGAGACAACCTTCCAGCTGGCAACACACATGAAACAAAAGCTGAAAGCTTCAGAGCATTGTACAATTTCATGGAGCTGGAATATTATGTGTACATCAATTATTTAAACAAATGCTAGAAGCTTGATAGCATTGCCAGAAGACATTCAGCATCCGGGTCCATGTGCCATGCACCAAATTAGAGTGCACAACAGCATGGTAGACTCAGCCCGGTAATTGCACCGCACTAATAGTGAGTAATGAGCAGTCAAATCATAAACCCAACCTTTCCCACAGTAAGTTGCTCGGACGAAGCAACCATCAATACACTCTTCTTTGAATCTGCTCCTACTAGTTTGAAGGTGCAAAACCAAGTGCACGTATGGCCTGTCGGTCAACGCGCTTCCTCTTGGCATATCACTGACATGTGGGACCGGAGTGTGAGCAAACCGATCTCATTGACGGCAAAATGGCTAACCCGCCGATCCTTGAGAGAGACTAGGAGTGAGAACACAATTGGGCTATTGAGAGAGACGAGGAGCGATAACACAGATGGGCGAGGTGTCACACAGAGGCCAAGAAATATTAGAGCATGGTTGATCGATGTCATCTATACATGTTCGATGTTTTTGAATAGTACCACTTCATTGGGCTGTCATTTTCCGCACTTGTTCGAAATAAATGTGTACTTTATCACAAAAAAAAATAAGAGTGCAGACGCTCCACCATGCGGTTCCTAGTACATGTATACTAGTACTACTTGTACTACTAAACCTTGCACTTGGCTCTTCGCCTCTTCGGAAGTCGACCAATGATGGTACTACAATGTATGCTTCTGGCAATCTGACACCGAATGAGCTGCTGCATGTCCACCGCCTGGGCGAGGGAGAGGTTGCATTAGTCAAAAGCTTCTCCTCGTCCTATGAGCCATCGCGCGTGTGATAGATGGAGAGGGCGTAGTAAGCAAGCTTCACCTTGTCCTGCAAGCTTCTCCTCATTCTACGAGTTGACGAGACACAACAAAGTAGTGCTAGACCGTACTGCCTCTTTTCCGGTTAATATGGCATAATTTGAAACGAGATAAATACACTAGCGGTCACTATATATTTGTAAAAATACAGTCAGTGGACTTCATAATACGCTCATTGCGGTCAATATATACATTTTCTAGTGTTTATATAGTCACTAGCTCACCCTAGCTGTGTATGTGTGTGCATGCACGTGTAGGTTGAGCACTTGAGCGTGAGCATGTGTGTTCTTTCATGTGTTGTACACATGCATGAGTGCGTGCATGTGTACGTTTGCGTGTTGCATGCATGCATGCATGCATTAGGGCTTCGCCCGCATTTTTGTGTGCATGTGTACGTGTGACTATTGCATGCATGCATGAGTGTTGTAGTCCCTCACATTCACATGTTCACATGTCAAAGCTTCATTAAAACATTGCATGAAAGGTTTAATCATTCGTTGTTCACGCATGCATGCATGCATTGCCGATTTTAATACGTTGGTAAAGACAATTTCTTGAGGAAACCGAGCCCATTAATTGAGTACTTTTGCAAAGTAGTAGGAGTAGTACAAAAAAGTATTTCCTGAAGGAGGGAGTAGGTACGTAATTGGCGCCCGGAGCCTTGGCCAGTGGTTGTTGTTATTCGACAACATGCGCGTAGAGGCATTGTTCCCCATCAGTCAGAGAAAACTATGCAACTAGTCTTCACAGTGAAGTGACAATACATGCACTAGGCTGGTCGTAATGGAAGTATCATAAGCAGTATCATGCATGCCAACTAGACTTTTTGAATGATGTGGCATACAATTAAATGAGGAAAGAGAGGATGTGGTATCATATCATGATACCGTATCATATTAAATGTTGTACTACTTTGTGTCATGCATGGCAATTAATAAGACAACCTAAGATACTAACTTATGATAGTATGCATTACGAAAGTAGTATCATATACACCTTACTCTGTAATGCCATCATGTCTGCCAGTTGAGCACGCTTCCGCAATTACGCGTACTCACCTCTCTCTTCCATTAACTGACATATCGTCCCAGTATAGACGGATTACCAGCTAAATCCACTACCATCCGTTTGATGTAGTATGCTCAAGAATCCTCTACCACGCAACATGCATTAGTGCATTCTCAGTGGGTTTTAAATCACAATACTTCCACATGAACATGCATAGGAAAACACCGCGCCACAACATGTAGATAGATGAAGAGGAGAGAGAGAGAGATCTTGCATCCAGAGAGATGGAAAGAGGAGTGATTGTGCGTGAGAATTGAGGGCTGCAGGCTGAGCCAATACTTTGCATGCACGTAACTACCCATAATTTCCTCCACAGCAAATTTGGGGGCAAATAGTCTCCTACTCCGATGTAGTAATTTTTTCTGAGAGCTTGCGTCCTTGGCATGCGGGCTACTACATACTAGGTGTTAAACACAAAGAAAAGGGACCGAAGGTGTCACACGATGTCCAAGGAATATGGTGATAGTGTGAGGTGGGCCATGTACTCACTGGGCTGCCATGTTTCGCACTCCTCCTGTGTACGATGCTCTACAACGCTCTACCGCCGCAGTAATAATGACCAATGAGCCATCAAATCACATAGACCTAGCAATAAGTTGGACGGATGAAGCAACCATCACTCTTCGTTGAATCCGCTTCTCCCGCATGCAGTACAGTATACACTGGTACAATGAGCTGCTATACAAACGGTTTTTAACCCCTTTCCACGACGAAGTTTTAAACTGTTGCCTAGTGAGTGTGGGCGATAGGGGGTCCTTCCCACACGACCTAGAAACTGTCGAGGGTTGGGAGTAGCAATGCATATGTTTTGCATAACTAAGCGTATGCATTGTCGGCATGTATCCCAAGCGCGAATCTTCAAACAACTATTTGTGATATCTCGCATATCCCAAACATTCCATCCTTGCTACTCGTTTGTGCTTGCATTACCATCGCACTCGGTCTTCCGTTGTAATATGTTTACGATGCGCCCCCCATCACAAACAGTTCACTATTATAGAACGTGTATGATAAGCAGAAAATCACACACATTTACTTTTCCTCGACTATATGCTATTCGATGTAAGAGTGCATACAGTTATCCCTATAAGACTAATGCGAAGCTTGAATGTATCCCACATGATTCATCCGTCGTACCCACGTCAGATGAGGGCCTATCGCAAGCATTTTTCTATGAGCAAACGTTTACGATGCACACGACATCATAAATAGTCCATAATTTCAAGCGTGTGTGATAAGGTGACTTTCGAGAAATGTGTCTGATCTCCATGTTTATCGCAGATGTTTTGCTTTCGCAAACCGTGTGAAGTGTAATCTGTAATTTATCCCTAATTTATACATAATTTAATCCCTAATTTAATCCTTGCATTTAAAAAATACATATTTTGAATTCGAAAGTAGGCAATCACTTATTTCATATTGAACCATGTTTATTACAAATATAGGTTCAAGCACGAATGCATAATTTGATGCACAGGTACATATACTGAAGAACTACAGAAGCACCAAGTAAAGATTGTAAAGAGAGAGGCGAAAGACATTCTGCTTGTTGGAGATGGTGAAGCGGAATGGCCATATTGTGGTCTCCTCCATGCGTAATGCGCGCACGACTCTAGGCCAACCCCTTGTGATGGCTGCCAGCCCATACTTCACTGTCTTCATTAGGACTTCTCGATGCTCATTGTAGTCTTGATGAAATACTTTAACCTTCATTGCGTGTCCACCAATCATGTACTTTGCAAGGTAATCTTGAGTAAACTGCTTTGGGAACCACTGCAAACGAAAAGGATTCAGACATTTTTGTCTAACAACTCATTATGGGCAGTAAAAAGAGAAGGCTACAGAGTTTGTAGTTACCATCCTACAACTCACTGTTGTGTTGGATAGAGCGTAAACAAACAATTTGACTGCCACCGTTCGTATATTTTTGCTAATAATTCTTATCAGTTTCCTCACTTGATGCTGGTTCATGAATATATCATTGCCCCATATGCAAAAAGGGTCGATGCGTGGATCTTTGCCAAGGACATATGTACCTACAAGCAACAAGTCAATATTAAAAGCTAAAAAGTGTCCAGGCCTAGATCTATATGCACTACATTATGGAACGACGGGGGGAGTACAAGCCGAGGGATGAAACTAACCTCGGCGGAAATCCTGGCCACTCCCGTCGTTGTCCTGCATAAGTAGTGGAAAGGCATGATAAGTACAACAACCTTAACATCAAACAAATATAGCCAAGGTAGACAACATCATCTCCAAATGATAGCTTGAATGTGTCAGTTTCAGCATGTTGTTAAAGCGGATATAAAATGGAAGGGAATGTTACCTACAACAGGCTTAACAGCCACCAAACATTTCAATTCAAACTGGTATTTTTGAAAATGAATAGAACATAGCTCATGCTTAAACATCACACTGGATAAATGTGTAAAACTGAAATAAAGGGCATGTGTTAACTACACCAAGCATAACTGGAACCAATTATAGCCGTTCAAACTGGTATTGATGAAATCGAGCTGCACAGTTTTGACTTGCACATAATGAACATCACATTGTGAATGACTAAAATAAACAAGGCATAAATGATCAGTATAACAACCAAATATAGCCATTGAAAAATGGATAGAGTCACACTACAACCAACCTAACAAGCAAATACTGATAAACAGGGCATATGCTTGAAAACTGGACAAATGCTCACTGCAATCAACCTAACAACCAAATACAGATAAACAAGGCATCTGCTTGAAAACTGGACAAATGCTCACTGCAACCAACCTAACAACCAAATACAGATAAATAAGGCATCTTCTTGATAACTAGACAAATTCTCACTCCAACCAACCTAACAACCAAATACAGATAAACAAGGCATCTACTAACTATAAACAACCAAATATAGCCATTCGTGAAACTAAAGTGGACAATTCATACTTAAACATCACATAGCCCTATTGAACACTACATTTTTGCATAACTAAAATAATTAAACACGACACAGTTAAAACACCGCATGGCAAAAGCTACTACAACAAAGGGTACGAGTTGGCTAGCTAGAAAAGGTAAGATTTGCTTATAGGATGTTGCCTCACTTGTCATGGACGGGATCCTTCCAATTGGAAGAGCACAGACCCATGGTGCGCTCTCTAATGTCGCAGATGGGCTGTTTCATCTTGGAAGAAACTTTGTGGGTGCCCTCCTCGTGGTCGTGGTCGATGAGATCTGACTTGGCAATTGAGGATCCCAAGCCGCCGCCGTAGAACATGTCCTTCAGAAATGACAAAATGCGCTCGATGGTGTACAAGGATCGCAAATCCTTGACGGCGTGGCGGAGGAGATCAGCGGCAGGGCCTTCAAAGAGATCGACGACGGTTGAACCAAAGGGGTTGGGGATGGACCACTTTACCTGTGACATGGCCCGCATGAAGCCATCGCTGTCGATGAGCTTGATGTCGTAGCCAGCTTTCCCAAGATACAGTAATATGCTAGCCCGCTGACGTGAAGCCTTCGGCATGGCAACGTAGTCAACGTCCTCACTGGCTTGCGCGTTGAGGTGTTGCTCCGGGATCGACAGGTCGGGACGAACAACGACCACCTCGCCAACGTCCGCCGGAGAGGCCATGATAAACCTCTTTTTGGCCGAACGCTCATCGGGCTCCCCGGGATACGTGGTTGGGCTTAAGCTGCGACTCTCTGGAGCAGGGGATGTGGATCTGGCGGGGAGGGACACCACATGCCTCATCTAAAAACTCAGGGGGGACGATGGTATGGGAATCGCTGGGTAACCTGAACTTTAATATCTAAGCTAGGAGGCCCGGGCAAACTGGTAGGCGCTGGCGGCGGTGAGCTAGGGTTCGAGGGGGGAGGGGGCAGGTTGGGGGGCTCTGGAGGGGGGTGGTCTTTGAGGATATGCCACGGCTATTGAAAAATTTAGTAATGGTGGGTGGAGATGATGGTGGAGATGGTGGTGGACAAGGGAGGGCGACGGTTCAATTGCCTAGGCTACTGGAATTTTACTATAAGTTCGGTGGTGGAGGAGTGGGGGCGACGGCTGAAATAGCGCGGCTACTAAAATTTTGGTAAAGGAATTGATGCGGGACGGGAGCACCCTAGATCGCACAAGTTCCAATAAGAATATGCGTGTATGATAATAAGAAAAAGCGGCGGAACCGCTGATTTTTGCATCGCTCAAGGCGAGTAGTTTGTTTTTAGATTTCTAGCTAGCTATTGCACAGGGTTCGTCCTAATTTTCATACACAGACGTGTAATTCATCCTAAAATACCCACCTTTGGCTTGCACAGGTGGTGATTTTATAACGCACTAGCATCACACACGGTTAAGCCAGTACCTCTACCCTTGCTTGCGCTTGCGCAGTCATGGTGATTTCACAGCACACTTGCATCGCACATGGTTAAGCCAGTACCCCCACGCTTGCTCTCCCTTGCGCAGTCGTGGTGATTTAACAACCCACTTGCATCGCACATGGTTAAGGTACTACCTCCACCCTTGCTCGTGCTTGCGCAATCGTGGTGATTTCACAGCGCACTAGCATCGCACAGGGTTAATCCACTACCTACACCCTTGTTCGCGCTTGTGCAGTCGTGGTGATTTCACAGCACACTTGCATCGCACACGGTTAAGCCAGTACACCCGTGTCCATTGACGTCATCTGAGTCTTCGCAGCAAAAAAAGTCAGAGAGGGTTAGAAGACAACCACACCAGCATGTGGCCCAAATATATGAATGCAAAAGGGTGGTGTGTAATGCTCAAAATTCCAATGCACAACTTTGACCGCGCGGGCCCATGGTTGGGCATGTTGTCAAAGATCGATGAGAGGGGCCAGAAGTCAAGAAACACCTGGAAGTGGCCAAATATATGCAGGAATATAGGGTGTGATGTTTGAATACACAATGCACAAGTTTGGTGGCACCTGCCTCGCAAACCAGAAAGGCCCCTTGGATATATCTGTAATGACAGAATGTCATAGCTACCTAGCTAGCTGGGGTGCTTGCCCCACCTCCCACTTCATGTCGGCGGGACGGATGCACGTACTGATACTTAGGTCATACATGCATGTCGCCATGACCTACCATAAGACGGACCAGTGAATCTATCGATTGGTCAAACGACAACTGTTGTTGTCGATCAAAAATGTATAGAATATATATATATATATAAACCGCTTGAGAAAATAGATTGGACCATCATCAAAAATCGCACGAGAGGGGCCACAAAACCAGCACCGCCTGCATGCGGCCCAAAATGATGCATGTTGGAAGGGGTGATGTGTTTTCAATATCAAATAATGTACAATTTAGATGTGGCACCTGCTTCTCGATACAGACAACCACCATGAAAGCCAGGTAATTAAGGATTAGATACGTAGGGTACGATGTCGATCCAACCCACCAATCCGAGTGTATGGGAGGGAATCCTGAGAACACATGAGCTCAAACATGTAACGGTGATCGGCCCTAACATGAACTAAGAGGAATACATTCATGTCCAGCACGTGACCCTCGTTATCGGTCAAAGGGATGATAATAGACCCGAGGAGCCCATAGATATGAGTGTCGTCACAAAAAACCGCACAAGGGAGACGTGGTCGATCAGAAGACCCCCTATACCCTACATGTGGCCCAAAAATATGTATGGGTGGTGTGTGATGTGTTCAAAGCCCCAATGCACAACTTCAATGGGGCACCAACTACATTACAAACCGAACACCGTACCCGACCCCAAGCTAGGTTCAATACGTACGATGTCGGTTACCGAACTTCGAGACGGGGGGGGGGTGTCGTCCAACGCATGTGCTCAAACTTGATTTGGTCTAACATGGCACACAGAGCAATAGGAAACCGTCATGATCAAACCCTTCTCGTACATTGGGTAAAAGGGATAGATTGTGATGAGGACATCAATACCACTGTTACACCCACAGCCTCTGTTGCTATACATACTGGACGAATTACTAGAGCTCGCGCACGTCAATTAAATTACCAGGTACTTTCATTTCCTGGTAATGATTCAATTCTTCATGATAATATGATGCTGCCTAAATTGGATACAGTTGTCTTGCTTACAAATGAAGGGCCTAGCTTGGACAAGAAGGATGAACATTGGAGCAAGATCAAGCATGGAGATGATGGCATGCGCAGGGGAAACAAGAACGGAGTTGCAAGTGATGATTTCAGGACTTTGAAGCCACCATAATGAGTGCATGAAGCCTTGGACGAAATATACGACATGCCACTTCATAAATTCTGTCTAGAGGCTATTATAGGTGCTGCATCACCTTATTATTGGTCCAGACCCATGTAATTTTGAAATACAGAAGTATAGGCTGTTTTTAGAGTCCGTATGTGTGGGAAAACAAGAGTTAGGGTTGGTTTTGGACCCCTCCTCCAAGGGCCACGAAATTCCCCCCTCTTCCTCCATATATACAGCCCTTAGGGCGCCGTTTAGACTTTGGGTTTTTCTTAGATTAAAAGTTAGCCATAGCTGCAACTTCGCGTACTTCGTTTGTGTTCAACGACCAGACCAAGACGTCACAGAACTCCACTTTCATCAATAAAGCTTTCCTCTTATATTCGCCAAATCCAGATTGCAATCTTAGTTTCTTGCTTGTTCTTCGTTTGCTTGCAGGAAATAGACCCTCGTGGTCAGGTTGATCGTGCTCCGGCGTGGTCAATAACCCCTTGGAAGTTGGTTTAGCGATTGCTAAGGCACGACGTCTTCGCACATTTGTAGTCGGATCGTCAAAGTCGACTCCCACAGAAAACGATAGCTATCTCATCGAAACATCAGGACACCTTCGCCTCTATCAGGTGGTATCAAATTTCCAGGTTGCTCGGTGAGATTTTACAGTTTTTCATAGTTTAGGTCGAGTCTATTCTTCATACCTACAGTCCATGAAAAAGCCAAAAAAAAATTAGGGTTAGTTCATCATATCCGAACCAATCTGAGCCTTTGGATAATCTTTTTAGGGTTTTTGCTTTGTTGAATTTGCGGTTGCATCGTCGTGTCTAGTTGCTGGTCTTAGTGTCTAGTCTTTAGAGTTTCGAGTTCTGTCACAGTTTGTCATGCCGCCGCTGCACCATCTTCAACGCTACTGCCATATACCACCACCGCTGCCATATCCTACCACTGCTGCCATATACCACCACCGCTGCCATATACCACCACTGCTGCCATATACTACCACTGCTGCCATATCCTACCACCATATATCCACCACCAATCCGAGTTCTTTTCATATTAGGTTTGTTTTCGAGATCCATCTATTTTCCAATCCGTGTTTCCTTGCCTGAGTAGGTTTCGGAAAAAAATAGTCTGGGGATCCCCGGGCAACTTTTAGGCCAAAATTTCGGCAGCCAAAAATATTTTTTTCCCTATCTTGTTTTTAGCTCCCTGGGAGCGTTTTGAGACACTTGCCATCATAGTGATTTTTTGTCGCACTTTTTGGTCGTCGCTGCCATGATTTCGGAAAAAACAGTCAAAACATTTTCATGCCTATCCTGTTATTTTGACTTGGGAAGAGTTTTGAGACACTCGCCATTATAGTGATTTTCGACAAAAAAAAGAGCGCAAAAAAAAGAGCGCAAGAAAAAAGAGCGGAAAAAATTTCTAGAGTGTGCTTCTCCCTTGTTTACGTGTTGTGCCATGATTTTGTTAGTGTTCTAGGCTCGCGTCTCTAGTACGGTCTAGCCTAGGACCAGCACAGTACCGTCGTTGAGCGTTTATTCAACTTTGCATCTCTGAATTGATTATTGCTGACCTTTTTGCTACCATATTATAAGCCATCCCAGCTCCACATACATCTACATCGTGTGTTTGACTCTCCCTGGTAATCGCTCTATCCAAGCTTTGAGAGTTTTGACTACAATGGTTGCCGATCACCGCCTGCTACTTGGTAAGAACTGGTAAGACTTTGAGATTCGCTTGACGGATTTGTGGCACCCCACCACTTTCTAGTAGTCTGTAGGATCATATTATTGTATTCCTATTGCTGCTAACCATGGAAGGATCACAAGCCGACGAGATTGACTGGGAGAACATTACGAAGAAGGAGCTTCATGATAAATTTCAGCAAATGTTGAGTGAACTGGAGAGGATTGATGACATTGACAATTGACAACAAGTTGGATGCCAAGTTCGATGAAGTACTCGCGCGTCTTCCACAACCACCACCTGCATCTGCTACACCATTACAACAACAACAACCTCCACGTCGCGAAAACAGCCCTCCGCCGTGTGGGCCGTGTTCCTCTTGAGCCTGGCCAAACTTCTGGTGCTGCTGCTATTGCTATTGATGCTTCTGTGGCTCCTGCTGCTGCTAAGGAGGACGACGATTACGCGGATGATTATGAGGATGAGGTTGATCAAAATCAGAACTATGTGCAACCACCGGCACCACCACCAGGTCATCCACATGCAAATAATCGCAATGGTAGAGCTGCTACACCACCATCTCAGGTACGAGATCATGACCATCTTCCTAAACTAAAATTGAATATTCCACCATTCGAGGGTAGATATGTTCCTGATATATATCTTACTTGGGAGTTAGAAACTGAATAAGATTTTACAAGTTTACAATATCCTGAGGAAAGACATGTTGCTGCTGCTGTTTGTGCTTTCACTAGTTTTGCATGTGTTCGGTGGTCTGAACATTGTAGATTATATCCTATTCCAGCTACTTGGGCTGCTTTGAAAACTACTATGCGTACTCGTTGGGTTCCACCATATTATGAACGTGAATTACTTCAGAAATTGCAGCGTTTAAGACAAGGAAAAAATTATGTAGAAGAATATTATCAGGAATTGCAAACTGGCATGATTAGATGTGGTATAGTTGAGGATAATGAAGCTATGTTTGCATGTTCTATAGGTGGATAAAATAGAGAGATTCAGACCATTTTTGAGTATAAGGAGTATAACAATATCACTCGTTTATTCCATCTTGCTTGCAAAGCTGAATGTGAAGTGCACGATCGACAGGCATTTGCACGGACTAATTTTTCTGCAGGACGACCTTCATCATGGACATCGCATGCATCTTCTACTTCCACATGTTCTGCTGCACCGGCACCTCCGTCAGCTGCCACCTCCAGCCATGATACAAGAAAGCAGGCACTACGACCACTATCTGCCAAGAGCACACCTACCGGACCTGCACAGAGCTCTTCTTCATCCATGGCATCAACAGGGCACACACATGATATTATTTGTCGTCGTTGTAAGGGTAGATGTCATTATGTGAGAGAATGCCAATCTCCACCTGTTGTGATTGCTACTGAGGATGGTAGGTATGAGTACGCTAGTGATTATGATGAGGAGACTTTGGCTCTTATTACAAGTGCAGAACACGTTGGAAATGATTCTGATCTTGAGACACAACACATGGCTGCTAAAGATACTAACAGGTATGAAAGTTTAGTTGCTCAATGTGATTTGAGTGTGCAGGTCACACAAGATGAGCAAAATCATAGGCATAATTTGTTCCATACAAAGGGAGTTGTGAAGGAACATTCTGTTCGCGTCATCATAGATGGAGGGAGCTGCAACAACTTGGCTAGCATGGAGATGGTGAAGCTATCTCTCACCACAAGACCACATCCACATCCTTACTACATCCAATGGTTCAAAAACAGCGGCAAGGTTAAGGTAACACATACTATTCATGTGCATTTTAGTATCTCTACATATGCTGATTATGTTGATTGTGATGTGGTACCCATGCAAGCATGTTCCATATTACTTGGTAGACCATGGCAATTTCATTAAAATTCTGTACACCATGGTAGAAATGATCAGTACATCTTGTTCATAAGGATAAACATATTGCTTTGCTTCCTATGTCTCCTGATTCCATTTTGAAAGATGATATTAATAGAGCTAATAAAGCAAAACAGGAGAAAAATAAGAGTGAAAATCATATTTTGGCAAAAGAATTTGAGCAACAAATGAAGCCTAATAATAAACCATCTAGTGTTGCTTCTGAAATTAAATTGAAAAGTGCATGTTTACTTGCCACCAAATCTGATATTGATGATCTAGATTTCAGCAAATCTGTTTGCTATGCTTTTGTGTGCAAAGAGGCATTATTTTCATTCGAGGACGTGCCTTCCTCTTTGCCTCCTGATGTCACTAACATTTTGCAGGAATTCGCAGATGTCTTTCCACAAGACGTGCCACCGGGATTACCACCTATTCGAGGGATTGAGCATCAGATTGACTTAATTCTTGGTGCGTCACTGCCAAACCGTGCGCCATACCATACCAATCCTATGGAGACGAAGGAGATTATGCGTCAAGTACAGGAGCTACTCGACAAAGGTTATATACGTGAATCTCTTAGTCCTTGTGCTGTTCCTATTATACTAGTGCCTAAAAAGGATGGTACATCGCGTATGTGTGTTGATTGTACAGGCATTAATAATATTACTATTCATTATCGTCATCCTATTCCTAGGCTAGATGATCTGCTTGATGAATTGAGTGGCTCTAGAATATTCTCCAAAGTATATTTGCGTAGTGGATACCATCAAATTCGTATGAAATTGGGAGATGAATGGAAAACAACATTTAAAACTAAGTTTGTTTTATATGGGTGGTTAGTCATGCCTTTTGGGTTAACTAATGCACATAGTACTTTCATGAGATTAATGAACGAAGTTTTACGTGCTTTCATTGGACGATTTGTGGTAGTCTATTTTGATGATATACTGATTTATAGCAAATCTTTGAAAGAACATTTGGAACATTTACGTGCTGTTTTTATTGCTCTATGTGATGCACTTTTGTTTGGTAACCTTGGGAAGTGCACCTTTTGCACCGACCGAGTATCTTTTCTTGGCTATGTTGTTCCTCCACAGGGAATTGAAGTTGATAAAGCCAAGATTGAAGCTATTGAGAGTTGGCCGCAGCCCAAAACGGTCACACAAGTGAGGAGTTTTCTTGGACTCGTTGGTTTCTATAGGCGTTTTGTGAGAGATTTTAGCACCATTGCTGCACCTCTCAATGAGCTTACAAAGAAGGATGTGCCTTTTCTTTGGGGTACCGCACAGGAAGAAGCCTTCACGGTATTGAAAGATAAGTTGACACATGCTCCTTTACTCCAACTTCATGATTTTAATAAGGCTTTTGAGCTTGAATGTGATGCTAGTGGAATTGGATTAGGAGGTGTGTTATTACAAGATGGCAAACCTGTTGCATACTTTTTGTGGCACCCCGGCTCAGAGAAGACCGGATCGCCCCGTATTCCAGCCCAGGGACAAGTCCTCTAGAATACGGCACTGTTGGCATAGAACAAATCAGCTCTTTATTACAATGGATATGGTTACAAAGGGTATATGGATTACATCGGCACGGTGACCCTACGCCTACCCGGGGTAGCTCTATGCTAACAGCAGAGTAACTCTCCCAACAGCGGAACAGTGACGGCGGTGATGGACTCCACTCCGCAAGGACTCTGGCTAGAATGCGTATCCTAGATCGCAAACTCAGGATCCTCGACCAGCAAGCAAACATGGCATGACCTGCAAACTGGCATGACACGCCAGGTGAGTACTTGGAATGTACTCATAAGCTCACAGCAAACATCAGCATTAAAGCAAGACAACATCATAGCAAAATAGCTACTTAAGTAGATGCAGTAAGGTAAAGCATATTCAATCCATACTCTGAATAACCTCAGGATCCAATCTGAATCTGTTCCAAATCCAATCCAAATCATGTGGTCATCCGACCACTCATCTCATAGCCATCCCATGGCTAACATATCATATTCCTGGTACCATCTGCACTGGAAGTCTGACAAACTTACTCTCTTCCGGGTTGTCTCACAACCCTCAGAATACTCACGATCCACCGAGTACTTTTGATCTTACAACGAGTTCTTCCATCCTTATCACTACTATGGTTGACCACCTAGTGAGGTCTGGACGGACTGTCCAATACCATGGACACGGCTATTCGAATAGATTTTACACTCTGCAGAGGTTGCGCACTTTACCCACACCATGGAGCAACTGACCTCGTGATCCCATTCGGGTGGACCGGCGTTGCTCCAACGAAACCTTCCTGACCCGTGACCCTCCCATCGTACCACCGGCAATCATCCTCCCCCGGAGTCCTGCCCTGGGTGGCCCCTGTGTCACCTCATGACACCTGCCACCGTCGTGGCTACCAAACTGTCCCAAACGGGGACTTGGTACCATATAACTCAACTGGGCTCACAAGGTTATCGCCGCCTACCGGGCCAGGGTAGCGCACACGCATAACCTTCCCTGTCGGGCGGTACCGGTGAAAGAGCACGCGATCAGACCAAGTCAAGGCCGTCCCATACCGGCAAATGTGGCTGCACGGATAAGTCCAGACAGGTGACTCCGGATCAACCATGAAGTATCTAATCTCCGAAAAATCTCTGTCATGGCTGACACTCCGATATCATAGCAATCCAAGTCAAAACGATATCTGGCTAGAAATCCGATAACCAGTATGCTTAAGCCACTTCTACTAACTCATCTCCACGGACTGCTGGATGAAATCCAAAATAATCATAGACGGTAATCTCAACATCATGGCATCAACAAGTGGGTAAACTACTAGTAACTACAATCCGGTACTCAACATGGTAGTCACCTATCCAAGAATTAACTCAAGCATTGTATGATCCAATCCATTTCACAAGTAACTCATACTTGTTGTTAAAGTAAATAGTTAAACTATGATATTGCAATGCAATTATGCAGATGAGAGTTGTGGCTTGCCTGGGGATGAAGGAACCATCGGGAAGAAGTGCGGAGAGTCCGCGGAACTGATTGCCGAAAACAGTTCTCTCCTCGAGGGGGTTGTTTATGGGCAAGGTAAAAATGGTCATTTTCAATGTGGGACCACATAGTGAAAATGATATCAACATGACGGGCTCGAAGAGACGAAGACGTGGGCTTTGGCATCACCTCGATCGGAGTTGCGGAGAAAAAGTTTGTGAGGGTTTGACTGCAGAAGGACCTTGCTATTAAAAATTATTACATTCAGGTCCTCAGCTGTTTTCTCCCAAGGAAAAGAATAAAAGGGGCTGCGTCGCTGGGCCGTGCTGGGCCGAATGTGGCCGGCGCCTTGGTGCTGGCTGGGCCACGTGGGCGCCGCTGCTCCACCTGGGCCGGCCCACCCACACCCACCCCCACTTAAATGAGATGGCGGGGTGGTGTGTCACTGTGGGGTGGGGTCGACAGGAGGCGGGGCCTGCCTGGCCTGACCGTCTTCAACCTCCCGCTCAGGAGCGGTCCTGGCCGAGGGGGAGGCGCGCCCCGATGGCGACTGCCGGCGCGCCCGGCCACCATCCACGGCATGCGACCTATCCAGATGCTCAGGAGGACGAGACGCACCCGTTCCAGGCCTTGGAAGTCACCGGGGATCTTGGGAACAGCTGGGAAGGTGGCCGCAGCGGACGACAAGTTGGCTGGAGTTGAGCTCGTGGCCACAGGCCACCGGAGGAGGAGCTGGTGGTATGGGAGGGTCCTCCGAGCTCTATGGAATGCTATGATGGTGGTGGGACGGAGAGGGGTGGCCTGGTTCGCCAGAATCACAGAGAGCAGGGCGGCGGCCATGGCAATGGTGGTGGTCAGGGAGAGGAGCTGGAGCTCCAGCGAGTGGACGGGGAGGGTCGGTGGAGTGAGGTGGAGTTGGTGGTGAGCTTGGAGTGCTCGGGGAGGGCTTAAATAGCCGCGGTAACACGGGTGGGCGAGCACGGCCGCGGTGACGCGTGCGCCACGCGCCGGAGCTTCGGGAACATGCTTGGAGGAGGGGAGAGGCAGCCAGAGAGGTCAA
The DNA here is from genome assembly GCA_011799875.1 of Thinopyrum elongatum. Classification (NCBI taxonomy): domain Eukaryota; kingdom Viridiplantae; phylum Streptophyta; class Magnoliopsida; order Poales; family Poaceae; genus Thinopyrum; species Thinopyrum elongatum. Next base: position 371,540,244 of record CM022303.1, read on the forward strand.
GGAGGAGCAGAGGAAGCTCGGGCGTGCTCGGGAGGGTTCAGGAGGGCTCCGTCCACCGGACGTGGCGGCGACAGAGACGGCCACATCGCGGGCGCGGTTGCTGCACCGCGTAGGAGGTGACCTGAGAGGGGTAGACTTATCCAGGGCCAAGGCGACGACGAGGGGAAGCTCTTGGACACGGCTAGGTGTCGAGGGAGCGAGGAAACGGACAAGACTGAGGGCCCCATTGCACAGAGCGCGTGCATGGCATGCCAAATGCGTGGTCACCTCGTGCACTGGCACATGCTATGCACCCTGACCGGCCAAATCATGTCCAGTGGGTAGTCCCTCCAAGCTACAGTCTCAGCAAGGTGTTGGTTCGATGAGAGGAACTGTGGTTAGATGGGAGTGATCATCTGAAGTTTGCTGTAGCAAACTTGACCACACCTCTGTGATGAACAGGAAGGTGATAAGAACCAGAGGTGATGTCTGGCAGGTTTAGGATATAAAGGACTACAATCCTGTGAAATTTGGAGAGAAATGGACCAAGGTTTAATATAGTTGCTTTGCAACTGACCAATCTAGTCCAGAAATTCAATCTTGATGTGCCACTCACATGGAGTAGCCAATTGGGCTGAAATTTGGTATAGCATGATGATTTGGTCATATGAGAGTGCCATAAAAATTTCTTGCCTTTTGGACAAGCCAAAATGGTACTTCCTTCACTATGAGCCTCTCTGACCAGAATCTTAGAAAAATTCTAGGGAATTATTGGGGAGATTAAATGAGCCCAAATTTTGTGGAGGTAGGTTATATGGGTAGGAGAACGCTCTGGTAAATTTTCAGCAATTATGGGGCACTACAAAATATAGTTGCTTCACAATGTGAAAATCTGACCAGAAACCAAGATTTGAGGCTGTGCTCACATAGATGATTGTATAGGGTTGAAACTTGGTGGAGAGTCAAGATTTGATCATATGAAGATGCTTGCAAAATTTCAACTCATTTGGATACACCTAGCTAGCACTTGCTTCACAAAGATTCCAGTTGACCAGAAACTTTGGAAATTTAGCCAAGGGAGATTTAATATCCCAATGAAGTTGAATTTTGGCATGTGGCAATGATATGGATAGGAAAGAATGCCCAAAAAGTTTGAGACCAAGCGAGAAAATATAAAGAGTACTTGCTTCTCAACTTAGCAGCTAGGGCAGAATTAGAAAAGGAATATTTGTGAAATATTTTTGAACATGTCAAGGAAGGGTTTGACATATTTGTGGAAGATCTGACCCAAACAATTTATCAGAATTATTTATGAATCTTGGGAATGATGGAAATGTGGGTTGCTTCATAACACAGGACAGACAAGGTTATTCCTTTAATAGAAAAAGAAATATTCCCAAGAAAAAGAATATTGGGGGTTGGTCCAAGATGGAAATGACATGGTCTTGGAATGATTTTGAAGTTGGCAAGCCACTCAGGAAGAGGATTAAAGAGTGATCCCTCCAGGTTGCAAGACCACCAAGCCACAGAAAGGAAAATCCAAACCAAAAGCAAAAGGAAAAAAATGGGCAAAATCCAGGGTGTTACAAACCTACCCCCCTTAAAGAAATCTCGTCCTCGAGATTTGGTTGCTCTTGGATCAAACATGATTATTTCCACTTGAGGAAACCGTTTCCAACTCGGGTTTATTTTTTTTACCTTTGTATAATGTTCCCACTGAGTTTCATGTGACTGACTGCGTTGCTTCGGGGTGGTTTGCTTCACTGGAACCTTTTTCTGGCAAATCGTACCTCATATGTTACTCTGACTCCAATCCTTTTATGTCTGCTATCCTGTCTGGGGCAATAAATTATCCTAAGCAAACTATGTGCCCTGTAAGTCCGAGGGTGGTTCCTCATGGACGTGTCGTGATGAGGTCCAATACGAACGACCGTTCACTGAGTTGTGAACAGATTCTCTTGGTGGACACGAAATCTTTTTCTCATTGCATTGGGTGACTTCAAATGGATGTGTGTCCTCCAGGCTCAAAACTGTACTGTGAATCGTACCGTTCTCCTGGTGGAATCTGACTTCTCACACGGATTCCTGAGTCATCTGGGGTATCTCCATTGTCTCGGGTATAAAATTCCTACCAAATATTTGACTGTCACCTGTCATGACTAGCATAAAGGTGTATAGTCTTATTGTGATATTATCCATAGACTTGACTGACAGTGGTCCTGGCAGCAGAATCTTGTTCATGACAGGTTAGTCTCTAACTGATTACCATCTGTGAGGACACATGCTTCGAGACAGTTGTCAACTTTCTGATCATTCCGTCTGTCGGTATCTCTATATGGATGGTCAGCCGTGTAATGCTTTAACATGGTTGCTGAATTTGAACTGCTGAGTTAATCTTTCAGCTGACCTGACCAGCTTGGTTGCCCTCTTTTGACAATTCTGGGCATATGTGGTTGGCTAGGCGGGTTGTCTTGATATGGGGTCCTTGCAAATGGAATAGACCCCATGGGTGTGTACCCATGGTGACTGGTACCGAGCCAGACTATCCGGAGTATTTGTACCATTACCATTACCTGTATGGACAACCTTGCTTTTTCATTATAGTTCTCTTTGCCTGGATCCTTTGCTGAAAGAACTTGGCCTATTATGCTCTTGATTCTCTGTGTGACCACGGGTGTTGTCAGGTGCAATATTCTGGCAGGCATATTACTTTACAAGTTGTAGCTGTAGGGTAACGACCGTCCGAACCCTTGGATAAAACCGGCAAATAAACCAGTAGCCACCAGAACGGTATTTACATCTCAGATCTGGGACATTACTAGAGTAACTCAATCCCGACTCAAGATGGCTGAAAAGCAGCTCAGAGCATGAGACGGCGTCGATAAAAAGAAAGTAGCAGTTCCCTAAGACGGCCGAAGAACAGCTCAGAGCATAGGGTCACTGCTACGGAGAGAAACTCAACAGCTGCCCGAGACGGCCGAATAGCAGCTCAGAACACGGGCCAGTTGCTGACAAGAGAAATAAAAGTCGGCATCCACCCCGGACGGCCGGAAACAGCTCAGAACACAGGCGTGGTGCTGTCAGAAAGACGGGCAAGGGTTTATCCGTGTCCCATACAGCTCATTATTATGCATATAGGTATTCGGCTATCCTTCTTGATGAACACTAAGTTCACAACACATGCTGGCTTGCTTCCAAGACATAGCAGGATTCAAAATGTACTCACAGCAGACTCAAACCGTGTATATGAATCATACCTTTGGCACGGAATGCATTGCGGATCATGTACACAATTTGCCTTCTGGCTGATGCGATCATTATTGCTGTTAAAATTGCACTGATGTATACTTCATGCTGATAATCGATCCAGCCAAGATATCATTTATATTCAGGCCCGATATCCCCGGCATAACACAGTCTGCTGAAAATTCCATATTGCTGAGCTGAGCTTCCACATGACTGTCTCTTCACTGACTCTTTGGGTTCAGGGTCGGTGAGCAACTTCCATAAGGGGAAAATAAGGTAACACCAAGGGCCCAAATAAAGAAGAAAAAGAAACAACTAAAACAAAAGCACACAAAGCAGCAAGGTCACACACACAAGCAATATCACATTCTACAACTATTCACACCAATAATATGCATTCCTACTTAAGCACACAAATCTCGCAAGAACTCCGGTATTACGGTCTAACATGTTGTGGCGATGTGCACGAAAGTGAATCAATGTGTGGAAGAAAATTGGTGTAAACAAGGCTACACCAAATACGAGCTTAACACCGGTTCCATCTGGACGGACACGGTGGCGAGGACAAACTTGGTGATCAGGGGTCGGAACACAGAAGTTACGACCACATCGTCATCGAGCGTACGGAAGAAAATCGTACACGTCCAAAGAATAGGTGGCAGAATGAGATAGTGGTGGAGAGAAAGGCTTGCAGGCATTGCCCTTTTCGGATAACAAGGATCAGTAAGGGTTGCCGAAGTGACTAGTGGAATGGCACGATCCGGGATAGAACTTGTCTATCATCGAAACGATAGGGGTGTCGGAAGAGAATAAGTTGGTGTGGTACCGGTGCATCAATCCGACAAGGGATTGACACCACCAAGCACCTTGGCATCACTCCACTGGGACGAAGATGACACCACACCAAGGAACAAATATGCAAACTGGAGAGCGTAGGTAGGGTATCGAAACTGATGCCACCTACACTCACCAGATCCATCTTTAGTGATAAGATATCTAGTCTATATGTATGCTATACACAAACATATGCAACAAACAAGTGCAGTAAACCAACTGGATCCTATACTACCGGTTACTAACGCTCGCACGGTCTAGGGCCTAGGATGCCCTATAGCCAAACCTGCTCTAAAACCAATGCCTGTGACACCCTGGCTCAGAGAAGACCGGAACGCCCCGTATTCCAGCCCAGGGAGAAGTCCTCTGGAATACGGCACTGTTGGCATAGAACAAATCAGCTCTTTATTACAATGGATATGGTTACAAAGGGTATATGGATTACATCGGCACAGCGACCCTACGCCTGCCTGGGATAGCTCGATGCTAACAGTGGAGTAACTCTCCCGGCAGCGGAACAACGACGGCGGTGATGGACTCCACTCCGCAGGTACTCTGGCTGGAACGCGTATCCTAGCTCGCAAACTCAAGATCCTCGACAAGCAAGCAAACATGGCATGACCTGCAAACTGGCATGACACGCCAGGTGAGTACTTGGAATGTACTCGCAAGCTCACAGCAAACATCAGCATTAAAGCAAGACAACATCATAGCAAAATAGCTACTGAAGTAGATGCAGTAAGGTAAAGCATATTCAATCCATACTCCGAATAACCTCAGGATCCAATCTGAATCTGTTCCAAATCCAATCCAAATCATGTGGTCATCCGACCACTCATCTCATAGCCATCCCATGGCTAACATATCATATTTCTGGTACCATCTGCACTGTAAGTCTGACAAACTTACTCTCTTCCGGGTTGCCTCACAACCCTCAGGATACTCACGATCCACCGAGTACTTCTGATCTTACAACAAGTTCTTCCATCCTTATCACTACTATAGTTGACCACCTAGTGAGGTCTGGACGGACTGTCCAATACCGTGGACATGGCTATTCGAATAGATTTTACACTATGTAGAGGTTGCGCACTTTACCCACACCATGGAGCAACTGACCTCGTGATCCCATTCGGGTGGACCGGCGTTGCTCCAACGAAACTTGCCTGACCCATGACCCTCCCATCGTACCACCGGGAATCATCCTCCCCCGGAGTCCTGCCCTGGGTGGCCCCTGTGTCACCTCATGACACCTGCCACCATCGTGGCTACCGAACTATCCCAAACGGGGACTAGTACCATATAACTCAACTGGGCTCACAAGGTTATTGCCGCCTACCGGGCCAGGGTAGCGCACACGCATAACCTTCCCTGTCGGGCGGTACCGGTGAAAGAGCACGCGATCAGACCAAGTCAAGGCCGTCCCATAACGGCAAATGTGGCTGCACGGATAAGTCCGGACAGGTGACTCCGGATCAACCATGAAGTATCTAATCTCCGATAAATCTCTGTCATGGCTGACACTCCGATATCATAGCAATCCAAGTCAAAATGATATCTGGCTAGAAATCCGATAACCAGTATGCTTAAGCCACTGCTACTAACTCATCTCCACGGACTGCCGGATGAAATCCAAAATAATCATAGATGGTAATCTCAACATCATGGCATCAATGAGTGGGTAAACTACTAGTCACTATAATCCGGTACTCAACATGGTAGTCACCTATCCAAGAACTAACTCAAGCATTGTATGATCCATTCCATTTCACAAGTAACTCATACTTGATGTTAAAGTAAATAGTTAAACTATGATATTGCAATGCAATTATGCAGATGAGAGTTGTGGCTTGCCTGGGGATGAAGGAACCATCGGGAAGAAGTGCGGAGAGTCCGCGGAACTGATTGCCAGAAATAGTTCTCTCCCGGAGGGGGCTGTTTACGAGCAAGGGCAAAATGGTCATTTTCACTGTGGGACCACATAGTGAAAATGATATCAACATCACGGGCTCGAAGAGACAAAGACGTGGGCTTTGGAATCACCTCAATCGGAGTTGCAGAGAAAAAGTTGTGACGGTTTGACTACAGAAGGACCTTGCTGTGAATAAAATTATTACATTCAGGTCCTTAGCAGTTTTTTCCCAGGGAAAAGAATAAATGGGGCTGCGTCGCTGGGCCGTGCTGGGCCGAATGTGGCCGGCGCCTAGGCACTGGCTGGGCCACGTGGGCGTCGCTGGTCCACCTGGGCCGGCCCACCCGCACCCACCCACACTTAAATGACATGGCGGGGTGGTGTGTCACTGTCGGGTGGGGTCAAGAGGAGGCGCGGCCCGCCTGGCCTGACCGTCTTCAACCTCCCGCTCTGGAGCGGTCCTGGCCGAGGGGGAGGCGCGCCCCGACGGTGACTGCCGGCGCGTTTGGCCACCATCCACGGCATGCGACCTATCCAGATGCTTAGGAGGACGAGACGCACCCGTTCTCGGCCATGGAAGTCACCGGGGAGCCTTGGAACAACTGGGAAGGTGGTCGCGGTGGACGGCTAGTTGTCCGGAGTTGATCTCGTGGCCACAGGCCACCGGAGGAGGAGCTGGTGGTATGGGAGGGTCCTCCGGGCTCTAGGGAATGCTATGGTGGTGGTGGGACGGAGAGGGCAGCCTGGTTGGCCGGAATCACAGAGAGCAGGGGCGGCGGCCATGGCGATGGTGGTGGTCAGGGAGAGGAGCTGGAGCTCCGGCGAGTGGACGGGGAGGGTCAGTGGAGTGAGGTGGAGTTGGTGGTGAGCTTGGAGTGCTCGGGGGCGGGCTTAAATAGCCGCGGCGACGTGGGTGGGCGAGCACGGCCGCGGTGACACGTGCGCCGCGCGCCGAAGCTTCGGGAACACGCTTGGAGGAGGGGAGAGGCATCCAGAGAGGTCAAGGAGGAGCAGAGGAAGCTCGGGCGTGCTCGGGAGGGTTCGGGAGGGCTCCGGCCACCGGACGTGGTGGCGGCAGAGACGGCCACGTCGCGGGTGCGGCTGCCACACCACGTAGGAGGTGACCTGAGAGGGGGAGACTTATCGAGGGCCAAGGCGACAACGAGGGGAAGCTCCTGGACACGGCTAGGTGTCGAGGGAGCGAGGAAACAGACGAGACCGAGGGCCCCATTGCACAGAGCGCGTGCATGGCATGCCAAATGCATGGTCACCGCGTGCACTGGCACACGCTGTGCACCCTGACCGGCCAAATCATGTCCAGTGGGTAGTCCCCCCAAGCTACAGTCTCAGGGAGGTGATGGTTCGATGAGAGGAACTGTGGTTAGATGGGAGTGATCATCTGAAGTTTGTTGTAGCAAACTTGACCACACCTCTGTGATGAACAGGAAGGTGATAAGAACCAGAGGTGATGTCTGGGAGGTTTAGGGTAGAAAGGACTACAATCCTGTGAAATTTGGAGAGAAATGGACCAAGGTTTAATAAAGTTGCTTTGCAACTGACCAATCTGGTCCAGAAACTCAATCTTGATGTGCCACTCACATGGAGTAGCCAATTGGGCTGAAATTTGGTATAGCATGATGATTTGGTCATATGAGAGTGCCAAAAATATTTCATGCCATTTGGACAAGCCAAAATGGTACTTCCTTCACAATGAGCCTCTCTGACCAGAATCTTAGAAAAATTCTAGGGAATTATTGGGGAGATGAAATGAGCCCAAATTTTGTGGAGGTAGGTTATATGGGTAGGAGAACACTCTGGTAAATTTTCAGCAATTATGGAGCAATATAAAATATAGTTGCTTCACAATGTGAAAATCTGACCAGAAATCAAGATTTGAGGCTGTGCTCACATAGATGATTGTATAGGGTTGAAACTTGGTGGAGAGTCATGATTTGATCAAATGAAGATGCTTGCAAAATTTCAACTCATTTGGAAACTCCTAGCTAGCACTTGCTTCACAAAGATTCCAGTTGACTAGAAACTTTGGAAATTTAGCCAACGGAGATTTAATATCCAAATGAAGTTGAATTTTGGCATGTGGCAATGATATGGATAGGAAAGAATGCCCAAAAAGTTTGATACCAAGCGAGAAAATATAAAGAGTACTTGCTTCTTAGCTTGGCAGCTAGGGCAGAATCAGAAAAGGAATATTTGTGAAATATTTTTGAACATGTCAAGGAAGGGTTTGACATATTTGTGGAAGATCTGACCCAAACAATTTATGAGAATTATTTGGGAATCTTGGGAATGATGGAAATGTGGGTTGCTTCACAACCCAGGACAGACAGGGTTATTCCTTTAATAGAAAAAGAAATATTCCCAAGAAAAAGAATATTGGGGGTTGGTCCAAGATGGAAATGACATGGCCTTGGAATGATTTTGAAGTTGGCAAGCCACTCAGGAAGAGGATTGAAGAGTGATCCCTCCAGGTTGGAAGACCACTAAGCCACAGAAAGGCAAATCCAAACCAAAAGCAAAAGAAAAAAAAATGGGCAAAATCCAGGGTGTTACACTTTTCTGAAAAATTGAGTTGGCCTAGTCTGAACTATTCTACTTATGATAAATAATTATATGCTCTGTTCGGACCTTAGAAACATGGCAACATTATTTATGGCCCAAAGAATTTGTTATACATTCTGACCTTGAATCTTTGAAACACATTAAAAGTCAAGCAAAACTGAACTGTAGACATGCTAAATGGGTTGAACTCATTGAGACTTTTCCTTATGTCATTAAACACAAGAAAGGTAAAGAAAATGTTATTGCTGATGAATTGTCTTGTTGTTATAATATGCTTTCACAATTTGACTTTAAAATATTTGGTTTGGAGACCATCAAAGATCAATATGTGCATGATGCTGAATTTAAAGATGTATTGTAGAATTGTAAAGAAGGGAGAACTTGGAACAAGTTTGTCGTTAATGATGGATTTCTGTTACGTGCTAACAAGCTATGCATTCCAGCTAGCTCCGTTCATCTTTTGTTGTTGCAGGAAGCGCATGAGGATTAATGGGACACTTTGGCGTCAAGAAGACGGAGGATGTACTTGCTACACATTTCTTTTGGCCAAAGATGAGACGGGATGTTGAGCGTTTTATTGCTCGCTGCACTACATGTCAAAAAGCTAAGTCATGACTCAATCCTCATGGTTTATATATGCCTTTGCCTGTACCTAGTGTTCCCTTGGAGGATATATCTATGGACTTTGTTTTAGGTTTACCTCGAACAAAGAAGGGGTGGGATAGCATATTTGTTGTAGTGGATAGATTTTCGAAAATGGCACACTTTATACCATGTCATAAAAGCGACGATGATGCTAATGTTGCTGATTTGTTCTTTTGTGAAATTATTTGCTTACATGGTGTGCCAAATACAATTGTTTCAGATCGTGATACTAAGTTTCTTCGCCACTTTTGGAGATGTTTATGGGCTAAGTTGGAGACTATACTGCTTTTTAGTACTACTTGTCACCCCGAACTGATGGACAAACTGAAGTAGTCAATAGAACTTTGTCCACTATGCTTAGGGTTATTTTGAAGAATAACAAGAAAATGTGGGAAGAATGCTTGCCTCATATTGAATTTGCTTATCGTTCGCTGCATTCTACTACTAAGATGTGCCCTTTTGAAATTGTGCATGGTTTCCTACCTCGTGTACCTATTGATTTGTTGCCTCTTCCATCTTCGGAGAAGGTTAATTTTGATGCTAAACAACATGCTGAATTGATATTAAAAATGCATGAGTTAACTAAGGAGAACATTGAGCGTATGAATGCTAAATATAAACTTGCTGGAGATAAGGGTAGAAAACGTGTTGTGTTTGCACCTGGAGATCTTGTTTGGTTACATTTGCGTAAGGATTGATTTCCTGATTTGCGCAAATCAAAGCTAATGCCACGTGCTGATGGTCCTTTTAAGGTGTTCGAGAAAATAAATGATAATGCATATAAACTTGAGCTGCCTGCAGATTTTGGGGTTAGTCCCACTTTTAGCATTGCAGATTTAAAGCCTTATTTGGGTGAGGAAGATGAGCTTCCGTCGAGGACGACTTCATTTCAAGAAGGGGACGATGATGAGGATATCAATACCATTGTTACACCCACAGCCCCTGTTGCTATACATATTGGAACAATTACTAGAGCTCGCGCACGTCAATTAAATTACCAGGTACTTTTGTTTCTTGGTAATGATTCAATTGTTCATGAGAATATGATGCTGCCTAAATTGGATACATTTGTCTTGCTTACAAATGAAGGGCCTAGCTTGGACAAGAAGGATGAACATTGGAACAAGATCAAGCATGGAGATGATGGCATGCACAAGGGAAACAAGAACGGAATTACATGTGATGATTTCAGGACTTTGAAGCCACCATAATGAGTGCATGAAGCCTTGGACGAAATATACAAGATGCCACTTCATAAATTCCGTCCAGAGGCTATTATATGTGCTGCGTCACCTTATTATTGGGCCAGGCCCATGTAATTTCAAAATACAAAAGTATAGGCTGTTTTTAGAGTCGTATGTGTGGGGAAACAAGAGTTAGGGTTTGTTTTGGACACCTCCTCCAAGGGCCACAAAATTCCCCCCTTCTTGCTCCATATATACAACCCTTAGGGCGCCGTTTAGACTTTGGGTTATGCTTAGATTAAAAGTTAACCATAGCTGCAACTTCGTGTACTTCGTTTGTGTTCAATGACCAGACCAAGACGTCACAGAACCCCACTTTCATCAATAAAGCTTTCCTCTTATATTAGCAATATCCAGATTGCAATCTTAGTTTCTTGCTTGTTCTTCGTTTGCTCGTAGGAAATAGACCCTCGTGTACAGGTTGATCGTGCTCCGGCGTGGTCAATAACCCCTCGGAAGTTGGTTTAGCGATTGCTAAGGCGCGACATCTTTGCATGTTCGTAGTCGGATTGTCAAAGTCGACTCCCACAGAAAATGATAGCTATCTCATCGAAACATTGGGACACCTTCGCCTCTATCAGATTGTGTGGGGCTCCCTCATTATCGGTCAAGGATGATATATATATATATATATATACACCTCGGGGAGCCCATAGGTATGTGTGTCGTCTATAAACCACACAAGGGAGACGTGCTCGATCAGAACACCGCCTATACCCTGCATGCGGCCCAAAAAAACATTATGGGTGGTGTGTGATTTGTTCAAATCCCGAATGCATAACTTCGATGGGGCACAAACTACATTAGTAACATTACAAACTGAACATCATACCTCCCAGCCAGGTTAAAGACATATGATGTCGGTTCCACAACTTCGTGGCGGGTGGGGGGTAGGGGGTGTCGTCCAACGCATGTGCTCAAACTTGATTTTCTCTAACATAGCACATAGAGCAGGAGGAAACTATCATGGTCAAACCCTTCTTGTACATTGGGTCAAAGGGATAGATTGTGTGGGCCTACAGATCTCGATCATTCTCTGATTTTTTTAGAACAAGAAATAACGAAAAGAAACATATTCTACAAATTACCCAAACAAGGATCCCATGGTTTATATAATCATCATGACAGGTCACTACAGACACATTTAGATGATAAATGTGTATAATGACCGTATCATGGCGCTTTAATGAAGCTTGAGATATGCAACTTCCCACCGGGTCACCGATCCTTAGACTCGTCCAGCCACAGCACGCTTAACTTCTGCGTTCTATTCGACTCGGTTAGCGGATGGGAAGCTGCCCCTTGCTGATAAGACTTGCCTCCTTGCCTTTAAGGTGCTTCACGCTGGTCACCGTATGGGACCTACTCCATACTATCACACATGTTTGTGCTTTTAGAAATCGTGAGCAATATTTACATGGCCGGTGTTGCGTCGCCTAGCCTTCTATGATCACTGACACTGGCAGCGGGAAATCGATGGGAGAGGAGGCGGGAAACCGATGGGAGGAGTGGCGGGAAACGGTAGCGTGTTTGGATATATAACACCATTAATATGGAACACTTAGTAAAGAAGGAAGTGTGAGCTAGCACGGAGCTTGCGCACAGTGCTTACCCACGGGTGACAGACGGTTGATCCGAACCGCTTTAAATATTTAGTGTTCATTTGGCCTTTTTTATACATTATGATTAAGTTTTATAAGCATTAATTTAGTGTGCATAATTCAAATTAGTGCACAAAAATGGCTACAAAAATCATACATGTGTCCTTGGATGCATGTTTAGGTCCGCAAAGAATGGGAATGAATTACAACCGTCTCGGCGTCTGGCTCGGCCTTGGACATTGAGAATCTCGGTTTTTAAATCCCCGTAAATCCAAAACTCACCCGAAAATCATGAAACTTGGCATGGTGTCCCGACATGGCACATATATGTCGTGGAAAAAAATTGTCCATTTTGGGGCAAGTCTTATTACAAGCCTCTTACAAACCGGAGCTTCTCTCAAGAAGCCTCGTGGTTCCGATAGGGAAACATGTCCCCCTTGTGGGCAAAATGATAATCGCTACCTCTTCTCGCCTTTTATTTTTTTCTACAGGCAACATGGAATAATAGGATATCGGTGTTGAAATTTAAAATTATTCAAGGTTCGTTTGGCCTTTTTATACATTAATTGAGTTTCCTAGGCATTTAATGTCCATAATTCAAATCTGAACTACAAATACATGCTCTAGTGCACCAAAATGGCTAGAAAAATCAAACATGTGTCCTTGAGTGCATGTTTAGGTCCCATGTAAGGAATGGGAATGAATTAAAACTGTCTCGACATCCTGGCTCGTCCTCAATGTCGGTATACTAAAGTTTGGGTCCTTTAGTCCCCCATACTTGTGCACGGGCGGTTGTAGCCATACCAGCGGCAAGGCCTGCCGGGGGATAGTTGGAAGCAAATGCAAGACTATCAAGGAGGCATTCGAGCCAATGATCAGAAGACAGAAGACCGAGTGCTTGGCTACCGGCAAGATGCTTGCCGGGGGAAGCCCAAAGGCCGGATCCCCGGCAAGACTTGCACCCGACAAGGTTCCACCACTCTGCCACCTATCCAGCGTAGCGACCATCCTGTCATTTGGGTTTTGTCCTCCTGGATGTGTGTCATGGCACTACTGGTGGATGAGCTTAAGCGGTACTGATGGGACGGCCCCTTTTTTCGTCCCCAAGAAAGTAAGGACACCTAAACGGACACCTAAATGGAGCATTTAATGCGTTTATCCTAAATCGTTTGTGATAAGCATGTAAACACTGTAGCAACTTTACACCTCTTGTATGTATTGTATGCCACTGTTGGTGACCCCTTGGACGTATAAAAGGAGGCCCAAGGCGTAGCTACAGGGGGAGGACCTTCTGGCCTATTCTGCATGCGTAGCTACTGTTTGAATGTACTGTTCATCGCAAGCGCTCCTGGAGCTTGGGCTTAAACACCTACAATAAATCAAGGCAGGAGTAGGGTTTTACGCTTCTCAGCGGCCCGAACCTGGGTAAAAATCCCTCGCATTGATCGTTGGATCTGCTCTTTGTGCATACCTCTCTTCCTGCCGAACCGTACAAGCGATCCACACGGTCCCATAGGTGTCGTACGCCGACATCTTTGGCATGCCAGGTAGGGGGAGAAGGTTGTGTGAACCTGATCTAACGATCAGCGCACTAGTTTCTTGAACATTTTCATCACCATGGCTCCCAAGAAGAAGGGTTTTGCGGCGGTTGGTCCATCTGCGTCCGGTTTGCCCGCGCCTTCACAGACGGGTGACGGCGTGGACGCAGGTGGAGGAGGTGGATGCTTTGAGCCTCCACGACGTTCTGACTGTCAAAGCCAGGCGAGCGGCATTGTTCACAGTAGTGACAACGACCCGCGCGCCACCAGATCTAAGGACGGAGCTGTGCTGCCTACGGGTGGCGCGGCGAACTCCAAGGACGGGACGATGCCTTCCAAGACACCCGCGCCGGCGCATGCGCTGCGGCCTCCTCAGGTCGCGCGCGACGAGCAGTGCCGTGATGTCGGTGGTTCTAGGTGTCCCCAAGGAAAGACCCCTACGCATCATTCCCGAGATTCGCTGGACCAGCATGCGCGTCAGGATGCTAGTGGAAGCACGGCGCGGTCGCGGGACCATGATGGAGCTCCTTCTAACGCGGTTAGGAGTCAGAGCACCTCACATACCTTGCACATCTTGCCGCCGCCTACACCAGCGGAAGCGTTGGCGCGAGCGCAGCTGCTTCTGGATTTCCCTCCCGCTCCGGAGAAGCTCAAGAATGGAGAGCTGCTATTCAGAGCCTCATCGGCTTCGCCAACAGAGATGGGCCGCAGCAGGCGGAGCCTTCGCGGAGGCGGTCCATCGAGCCGCCGCATGCCGATAGCGAAAAGACTGGAGGTGGAAGGACAATGATGCACTCTCCTCCACGATGACAACACCAATCGCTAACTCGCCGGATCGACGGTTGTGATGATGATTCCATGGCATCGTCCGATCCACGAATGCGCCGCGATCAACTTCAAGTTCTTCGGGAGCGAAGCACAGAAGAAGCTCGAACTACCATCGAGCGGCGACGGGAAGCGAGCCATCAATCTGATAGACGCGCAGGCCTACTATCGACAAGCCTGCCCCAAGGAATCCTGGCGACCTGCCTTATGAGGTGGGTTGTCCAACGTTTACCCGTGAGCTGCGGCGAGTCCAGTGGCCTAATTCCCGAACATTCAAGCCGGAGGTCCCGGAGAAATACGATGGCAAGACTCACCCGTCGGAGTTCCTGAGCATCTACACCATTACTGTGCAGGCTGCTGGTGCTCGAGACGACAAGATACTCGCCAACTACTTCCCGTTGGTGCTTAAGCCCAACGTCAGGTCGTGGTTGATGCATCTGCCGGAGAATTCCATTTCTTCCTAGTCAGACATGTGTCATCAGTTTGTTGGCGCCTTTGTCAGAGGCCACCAAGCTCCTGGCCAGGCAAGTGATTTCCATCTCATCCCCCAGAAGGAGGGCGAGCCCTTGCGCAAGTACATACAGAGATTCAGCCGCGTACAGTACAACATCCCAGACATTCATACTGCCGCTGTTATTAGCGCGTTTCATCAGAACGTGCGCAACCGCAAGATGCGGGAGGAGCTGGCGATGACCAAAGTCAGGGATGTTGCAGAGCTCTATGCTCCAGCCAATAAGTGTGCTCAGGCTGAAGAGGGAAGGAGGCTTCCCGACAAGGATGCCAGTGCAGGGATCGACTCTGAAGGAGAAGACGGCGCCGCCCCGACAAGGAAAAGTCGACGGCATAACAGGAAGCGTAAAGGAAAGGCTGTGCTTGTTGTCGAGTAATCCGGCAACCCCGGCGCTGCCAAGAAGGCCAAGGTTGATGGCCCTGACAAGGATGTTGCCGGGTGTCCCTCCTGTCAGGCCTTGGCAGCTGTCGACAAGCCGGAGGGCTCCAACAAGCAATATTGCAAGATCCATCGCACCAAGGGCCATGATCTCCAGAACTGCCGGCAAGTTGAACAGCTTGTCGAGAGGCAGAAAGCTGAGTATGAAAGGCGAGACAAGGAGAGAGACCAGGACGGTGTTGAAGGGTCTGGCAAGAAATGCGGTGGCCGAGGAGGTCGCCGCGGCAAGGCGAAGCAACAGAAGGAGAGGCCTCCTCGAGGCCGCGACAAGGAAGAGGGGGGTGACAATGACAACGAACAGGATGACGATTCCAGTGAGCATGAGTTCCAGAAGGCTACATAAGCTATGTGCCTTGACGAAGGCGCCTGGTTGCATTCTTCTCACCGCCAACTTAAACAGTGGGTGCGTGAGATTAATGCGGCAGAGCCGTCGGTCGATGCTCAGAAGCCTTTGAAATGGTCCAACACGCCTATCATTTTTTACACTGAGGATCACCCTGATCGCACAATCGCGGTCGGGTGCTTGCCATTGTTGGTTTCACCAACGATTCGCAACCTCAAGGTGACAAAAATGTTAGTTGACGGTGGGGCCGGTTTGAATTTCATTTCGCCTCTTGTGATCGAGAGATTGCAAATTCCTGACGAAGATCTCGAGGAAACGGGCACGTTTCAAGGGATCAAACCAGGAAGGAGCCAGCCGAAGGGCAAGATTACGTTGCCGGTGACATTTGGTAGTAAGCTGAACTATAGAATAGAAAAGATCGTTTTTGACGTTGCCAAGATCCCGTTGCCATATAACGGGAATCTGGGCCGACCAGCACTGGCCAAATTCATGGTGGCCTCGCACTACGCTTACAATGTATTGAAGATGCCCGGGCCGATGAGCGTCATCACTGTTAATTCTGACAAGAAGGATGCGCTTATCTGCGCCGACCAACTCTACCAGGAGGAAGTTGCAGCATCTGCTGCCAAGGCACTTGCTCCTGCGGTTGAAGCTCCTGGGGGGAAGAAGAAGACCAGCAGGACCTCTGGCGCGCACTCGGGCAAGCGCACCTCCTTGGAGTGCTGTGCTCCCGTTGAGGATTTGCCTGAGAGCTCCACTGGCAAGAGCAAGAAATCCAAGGCAGCTCCACCTGAAACTAAGAAGGTGCCCATCAAAGAGGATGGTACGCGAGGAACTTTCACCATAAGTTCCACCCTCGATGACAAATAGGAAAGCGCGCTCATTGCTTTCCTGTGGGTGAATATCAATGTGTTTGCATGGCAACCATCTGATATCCCCGATGTTCCCAGGGAAGTAATTGAGAACCACCTTGCTGTCTATCCTCGTGCACGGCCCATCAAGTAGAAAGTTAGGAAGGAAGCCTTGGAATGGCAAGAATTTATTGCCGAAGAAATCAGGAAGTTGGAAGCGGCAGGCTTGGTCAGAGGAGTGCTCCATCCAACATGGTTGGCCAATCCAGTTGTAGTGCGCAAGGCGAATGGGAAATGGAGGCTGTGTATTGATTATACAGATATCAATAAAGCCTGTCTAAGAGATCCTTTCCCCTGCCGCGCATCGACCAGATTGTGGACTCCACTGCTGGCTGCGATTTGTTGTCGTTTCTCGATGCCTATTCAGGGTACCATCAGATTTTAATGGCAAAAGAAGATGAGGAGAAAACCGCATTTATCATCCCATGTGGTACGTATTGCTTCATACGTATGCCTTTCGGATTGAAAAGTGCTGGTTCAATGTTTGCAAGAGTGGTCCAGATTGCTTTTCAGCCTTAGCTACATAGAAATATGGAAGCTTATATGGATGACATAGTGGTCAAAACCAAGGACAAAGCAACGCTCATACAAGATTTAGAGGAGACATTTCCAAATCTGCGCAAGATCAATCCGATGCTCAATCCCGAGAAGTGCTTGTTTGAAGTTCCATCCGAAAAGCTTCTTGGGTTCTTTGTATCTCAGCGTGGGATTGAGGAAAATCCCGACAAGATCAAGGCGATTGAGCAGATAGAAGCACCAAGACAAGTCTAAGATGTACGTCGACTTGCCTGCTGCATCGCTACTCTGAGCAGGTTCATCTCCAAATCTGCTGAGCGCGCCCTGCCTTTTTTCAAAATCTTGAAGAAGGTAGGTCCAATGAAATGGACTTCGGAAGCGGAGGCAGCGCTGCAGGATTTGAAGAGGTACTTCTCCTCTCCGCCGATACTAGTCGCACCTAAACCACAAGAGCCGTTGTTGCTATACTTAGCGGCAACAAATCAAGTGGTTAATGCTGTGTTGGTAGCGCAGAGAGAAGTTGATGAAGAAGCAGCGGCAACGGCAAGCCCGTCAAGCGATGAGCTGGGGTCTTCCCCGACAAGGTCTAGTGCCGACAAGGCAGGATTTGCAGAGTTGAATGAAGCAGCGCAGAGGAAGAAGATGGTGCAGCGCCCAGTTTATTTTGTCAGTTCCATTTTGCAGGGGGCTAGGTCAAAATATTCTGGCATGCAGAAGTTGCTCTTCGGCCTCCTCATGGCCTCGAGGAATCTGCGCCATTATTTCCAAGCGCATGAGATTACCGTCGTCACTCGCTTCCTATTGCAACGAATTTTACGAAATCCAGATGCGACCGGCAGGATTGTGGAGTGGGCGTTGGAACTGTCAAGCTTTGGTCTCAAGTTTGAAAGCACTTCAACCATTCAGAGCAGAGCCTTGGCGGAATTCATTGCAGAATGGACCCCAACGCCAGACGAAGAAAGTCAAGAAACAACTCTCCCCGGCAAGGAGACAGATCGAGAGTGGATTATGTATTTTGACGGTGCTTTCTCGCTGCAAGGCGCCGGTGCTACCGTGCTGCTTGCCGCACCCACCGGAGAGTACCTCAAATATGTAATTCAGATGCATTTTCCCTGGGAGAGATCAACAAATAACACTGTAGAATATGAGGGACTGCTTGCCGGTCTCAGGATCGCGGTGGACCTCGGAATCAAGAAGCTCATCATCAGAGGTGATTCACAGCTTGTCATCAGGCAAGTTAATAAAGACTATCAGAGCCCGTTGATGGAAGCATACATAAATGAAGTGAGGAAATTGTAGGAGTGCTTTGATGGCCTGTAGATAGAGCATGTTCCTCGAGCAGAGAATATCATTGCTGATGACATGTCAAAGCGTGCTGCCCTCAAGTTACCTGTGGAACCAGGTAATTTTGTGCTCCAATTGACTCAGCCATCCGTGACACCATCAGCGGGGCAAGATAATCGAAGGAAGTTGAGTTCTGGCCTGTACTTTCCGGCAGAGCTCCCAGAAGCTGCCGGCAAGGAAGCTGCCGGGAATAACGACAAAACTGTCAAGGAACAACAGGCTCGGGCAGGGCCTCGAGCCCTTGCCGTTGAGACAAACGTTCCCGCGGCGGAGGACACGCCTTTAGTCCTTGCTGTCGAGCCCCAGGCTCCAGCATGGGCACAGCAGATCGTCCAGTTCCTCCAAACAGGGGAACTCCATCACCAAGGCAACATAAGCAACAGAAGTTGAGTTCCAGCCAGTACTTTCTGGCAAAGCTCCCAGAAGCCACCGGCAAGGAAGCTGTCGGGAACAACGACAAGCTTGTTGGGGAGCAACAGGGACTGGCGAGGCCTCAGGTCCTTGCCGTTTAGACAAACGCTCCCGCGCCAGAAGATATGCCTTTAGTCCTTGCTGTCGAGCCTCACGCTCCGGCATGGGCACAACACATCGTCCAGTTCCTCCAAACAGGGGAACTCCCCGAAGAGCAGGAAGAAGCAGAGAAAGTAGCCCGTCGGTCTAGTGTGTACCAGTTCGTGGATGACGTCCTGTACAGAAAAAGATAGAACAGCGTGAAATTGAAGTGTATTCCTCGGGAAGATGGGCTGGAGCTGTTGGCAGAGATACATGGAGGCATATGTGGCTCCCACATAGGCTCAAGGGCTCTTGTTGGTAAGGCATTCCAGCAAGGTTTCTTCTGGCCCACTGCCCTCCAGGATGCAACTGCACTAGTAACCAAGTGTGAAGCATGCCAGTTTCATTCGAAGAAATTGCATTAGCCACCTCAGGCTCTTCAGACAATCCCTCTTTCCTGGCTATTTTCGGTCTGGGGGCTCGACATATTGGGCCCTTTCCCCCATGCAACCGGGGGCTTTGAGTACTTGTATGTCACAATCGACAAGTTCACAAAGTGGTCGGAAGTGGAAGCAGTGAGAAAGGTGACTGCACAGTCAGCCGTCAAGTTCTTCAAAGGACTAGTTTGCCGTTTTGGTGTGCCGAACATGATCATCACCGACAACGGCACACAGTTCATGAGCCACACCTTCATGCAATATGTCCAAGACCTTGGCAGCAAAATTTGTTTTGCTTCTGTTGCTCACCCGAGAAGCAACGGCCCAGCGGAAAGGGCAAATGCTGAAGTGCTGCGCGGCCTCAAGACAAGAACTTTCGACAAGCTGAAAAAGTGTGGAAGACACTGAATTGATGAGTTGCCGACGGTTCTTTGGTCAATCAGAACAATGCCAAATCGAGCCACTGGCCAGACACCCTTCTCCCTAGTGTACGGGGCAGAAGCAGTTCTCCCCACAGAACTCATATATGGGTCACCTCGAGTGCTTGCTTATGATGAGCTTGAGCAAGAGTAGTTGCGGCAAGATAACGCCACGCTCCTTGAGGAGGATCGTCTTCAGGCTGTTGTGTGAGCTGCATGCTACCAGCAAGCCTTGCGCCGCTATCATAGCCGCAAGGTTCATGCCCGAAGTCTTGAGGAAGGCGACCTTGTTCTTCGGCGTGTTCAGTCGGCCAAGAATTCCAACAAGTTGACGCCAAAGTGGGAAGGCCCTTATCGGGTAGTACGAGTCACCAGGCCTGGCGCAGTCCGCCTGGAGACCGAGGATGGCGTTCCAGTGTGCAATTCCTGGAATATCGAACATCTTCGTAAGTTCTATCCATAAGGCGCGGTTGCCAGGTCTCCCGGCAACCACCTTTTGTACAAGTATTGCCAGCAAGGCATGTAATCCTTTGCGCAAAGCCAGGTGCAGACCCTGTGCATAATTAAATAAACTTAAGTGTTTTACAATTCTTGTCGATTTTCATGTTAATCTATATGCATGTTTGTCTGAAATATTGTATTACACTTGCTTCCGGTAAGCGTTAACAAACTGCCAAGGTTCCATATCCTTGTTTTCTCTTCTTTCTTTTTCTCAAAGGATAGAAGGCTCCTTCGCGTGCAACTTTGCCGGGGGCAGTGATGGTATGGATACCAACAGGCGACGTTCAAGATTGACATCTTGCCGGAAGGAATACATCAACAAAAAGCTAAGTTGCAGGACTTTGAGTAAATTTGTTTTACTTTAAGGTTATTTTCCTTGAATGATTTTTGCCTTTATATGGAAAACCTGCATGCGAAGGAACCTCTTGTCGTGATCGGTTGCGCCCTTACTCTGTTTCGAGTCCGCTCAACAGTTTAGGTGGCTGCGCTGAAAACGTCAAGATATCTTGTCGGTAGCGACACCTCCAGCAGGCCGCTAAAGACCCGCATCTAGCGCTCGCGGTAGGACACGCGCATCGGCAAGTTGCCAATAAGCGTAGGGCACGTTACATACAGTAAGAAATCAGACAAGGGAAATAGCGTGCGTTCATTCAAAACATAGCAAGTTATAATACATTGGTGGTTGCCACGATTCTAACTTAAGATGAAACTTTCTTTTACATGGAATGGTGGCGACGAGGGGAAGCGAAGCGGCTAGTCCCTATGCTGTCCCTCGACCCTCTTGACTTGGTCCACCTTGTCAACGATGGGTGTGACAAGTTCTTCGAGTGCCTTGAGATCGACGTTCTTCGGCAGGCGGTCAAGGACGTTGGTAAGGTTGATGCCGGGGTTCCTGTGCACCACCTTGATGAGCACCTTAAGGAGGATGGCCCGGTAGAGTTTGCGGGATTCGTTGGCCACATGGGTCGCTCGCTCAGAACAGAGCAGCTTCAAGGCATCGATGATGCCCTCGAAGAACATGGTCAGCTTGGCACTCGAAGACACCCTGTCGTCGGAGGAGTAGTTGAAGTTCTGCAAGCCCTTGATGGACAGCTCTACTTCAATCCTTTCCGCGACGTCGACAAGGTGGTCGGTCCAAATCTTCACGCATTTCTCAAAATCGTTATAAGAGGCGGCGAAGCTCTTGAGAAGGTCCTTCTCATTTTGAAGGTCCTTGATCAAAGCCTTCTCGCGAGCCTTGCCATCTGCCAGGGACTGCTCCAGCATGGTTAGCTTCAAAGTTAGATCAGCGATGGATTCTTTGGCTGAGGTGAGCTCTTTGATCTTGTCGGACATGGAGGTCTGCATCTCCGCCAAGCTGTAGAGAGTCTTCTCTCTATCGGCTTTGAGTGTCGAGAGCTCCTTGCCATCTTCCTCAAGGTCCGCCTCTAGCCCCTTTACTCTATCGCCCAGCTCGTTCTTGGCGGCTTCGGCGGCATCGATGGCTTCCTTTAACTTGCCGGCGTGATCTACAGTCAGAGCTTCAAGCGTCTCCTTGTGTTTTTGCTCCAACTCCTGAGTCCACCGCGCGACAAGCCTGTCGATCTCCTCGTCCTTGCTGTGGAGCTTGGCGGCAAGTGCCTCCTCGCGAGTAGCAAGGTCTTCTTCCTGAGCGTAAAGCCCGACACAGAGTTGTGTTAGGCGAGCTTCCTCTGCAGTGGCCCGCTGCGCGACCTCTTCCTGTGCCTTCTCAGCGTCAGACTGCTTCAAGAGGAACTCGTTCCAACTCTGGCTCAGTTGTTCCCGGCCAGTCATCAGCTCCTGGAAGGCCTCGGTATACCAGACTTGCGTTTCTGTAATGCGCTTCTTGAAATCTGCTTCCGCTGCTTCAGTAACTGCTGCCCTGGAGTCCAGCTTCTCTTTTCGGGCGCTGTGAAGGGCCTGGAGCTTCTGAAAGTTGTTGTTCATGGCTTGGAGGAGCTATTCTTCCTCGGACCTACTACTGCTGGCGCATGGCTTGCCAACAATCTTGAGTCCGGCAGGAGTGATGACGTCTTCATAAAAATATTCCCCTTCAGTTGGCACCCCAGTGCTTGCCGTCCCTGGTATGCTGACGAACAGGTTGTCGCCAACCCTAAGGTATCTTCTTGACGGTTGATCCTCGACGACCGTCTCGCTGGCGAGTGGGGACTCTGTGACCGGTGCAGCACCAGGCGCTCCTATTGTGGGAATGCCATTAGTATGGTCACCGGTCTCCTTGCCGGTCCTCTCAGCAAACCTCTTGGCGGTTTCCTCCTGTGCATCCATGGCGGATTCGTCAGCAGCAATCTTGTCGGCCTCGGCGGCAGCATCTTTGACGGGCTCCTCGATGACGATATCAACATCCATTTGTTCCATCAAGGGAAGATCTGAAGACCAGGGAAAGAAACAAGATGAGACCGAGGTTGAACTTCAAGAAGACAAAAATACAGAAAGAATGGCAGATACTCAGAGGCAAGTGGTTTACCTGTGTCGAGCTGTTGAGAGGTGGTTTCTCCTTTCCCGGCAAGATTAGTTGCCGATGTAGGACTGCCGGTGCCCGTACTTGCCGGCTCCTCTTCAACATGGATGGGCTCGCCAGTGGAAGCCCTTGCCGAGGATTCACCTCTGGGCGGCGTGGTTGACGGGGGCGGCACGTCAGGGACGGCCTCCGATGGCTCTCCTTGTTGCCGTTCTTCTCCTACAAGCCCGGTGATGTCAGTAGCAAATATTAACACCTCAACGCTCGCCAGCAGAAAATGAGTAGTGGACTCACGCTGGGGGCTGGGTTGGGGGCTGTGAGGAGAACTGAGCTCCGGGCTGATGACGATGAGCTCTGGTGCATCCATGGTGCTTGCCGGGGGCTCGTCACCCGTTGAAGTCTTTGCCCTCTTCGCCATCCTTTGCGCTAAAGTTTTTATATCACTGCGGAGACAGGTTGAAGCAAGATAGATGAGTTAAGCAAAATCAGAAACTCAGAAATAGAAGATACGACAGGACCCTTACTCTTCTCTCTCCGGGCTAAAAGTGGAGAGGCCGAAGTTGACCTCCTCGACAGTGTTTGGGCGAGGAGGTGGAGGAGGGGTCCTGGGTCGCTTGGCTGTGGCAGGAGTAGTGGATTGATGTGATCCTGCTGCTCCAGCTGCTGGTGCTGCTATATGAGACGCCCCCGCCGCTCCAGTTGTTGCCGCGGTCGTGCATCTCGTACGTCGCACGGGTGGCTGTTGAGCTTCTTGCCGCTGCGCAGCCTTGCCGGCCGCCTTCTTTTCGGGAACTTCACCGCTCGAGGAGGGTTGATTTGCTGGGATGCTAGAGGCAGCTTTTTGAAGAATGTGTTTCTTCTTCTCTGGAGCTGGGGTCTCCTTGTGCAGCTGTCCCTCAGCTGTGTCCTCGACAGAAGGGCCCCCGGCAGCCATGTCGCTCTGTTCCCCGGCAGTCTCATAATGCCCGGTAGGGTCTTCTTCAGAAATTACTTCTGCTTCACTGTTTTCCTCTTCCGTGAAGCGAACGCTGCCAGCCTCCGTGGCAAGATTCGCCTCTTCCGCCCTGGTGGCAATGTATGCCACCTCTTCATCAGTGGTGGGGTGGATAAGATTTGTCTCTTCCCGGATGGCTCTCTCCGACAGATTGTCGAAGAACTCCTATGCGCACTCTATAGATTGCTCGACCCAAGTTCCATCAAGGCTGTGAGCATTACACATCGGCACCATGGCGATGATTGAGGTCAGAGCAGAGTTGTTGCACAGAGGAATTATGCTCGCCGGCAACTTATATTTCCCGTCGGGCCTAAATAGTTTGTGGCAAAGGGTTGTGTGCTGCATAACCGTCAAGTTGTTGTTCAAACCTGGACACAGCCTCATGATATCTGCCGCATTCCGAAATTCCCAGGCTAGTCTCCCTTTGTTATGCAGAGGGGCGATGCGGCGGCGAAGGAAATCAGCGCCAACCATTTCTATTGTCATCCCGGCAGCCTTGAGGCGATGGATTCTGGTAATTGCAATTGTGAGCTTTGCATCTTGAGGATCGAGGGAACTCCAGTTATTGCCGCGAACCACTTTCGTTCGTCGGGGCAGACAGAAAGGATGGAAATCCTCCTCCTTAATCTAGCACCATTCGCCCCGCCATTCTTCCCACTTGCTACGGTAGAGCCCTTTTGGGTATATCTCCTTATTCCAGGCCCTTGGAATCCAGCTGATAGAACCAGAAAGGGCCTCTCCTTTCTCGATCCGGGGAACGAAATAGTATCAAAAAAGGGCTGTGCTGGGGATTACTCCGGCAAAGTTTTCACAGAGATGGGCAAAGACTGACATACATGTCATGGCATTCGGAGTGAAATCCAAGAGATGGAAGCCGTATGTGTACATGATGTAGTTGAAGAAATCAGAAAACGGAGGGCAGAGCCCGCAATAAAAGTATGCAACAAAGAAAAGGAATTTATCAGGGCCGCCCTTGGAGGAAGCAGGATTCACGCGAGTGGTGGGGTGATCTTTTGTCTCCCTCCCCCACATGCATAGGTACCGGTCCTTCAGAGCGCTCTCATCGAACATCGGGGCGAAGACGATGTGTTCCTTCTGCATCTTCACCAGCTCACTCTCCTCGACGGCTTTCACCTCTTTACCCTTGCTCGCTTTGGGCGGCATGGCGACTATGGAAGCAGAGACCGAGGATGATGAGGGCGTGGAGGTGGCGGATGGAAGGGAGAGGCTCTGCTTTGAGTTTGAGGAAGAAGATGACGGCGGTTTCCAGATTGGAAAAGATGGGAGGTAAATGAGCGGCGCCTCTGCGGATTCCTTTTTATGGGGAAGGCACGGGGCTGCCTCCTTTCTAATCAATGTAAATGCGCTTTTGCGAGCGCACTACTACTGTGGTTGTTCCACATGTTCCCACGTCACGCGTTTAGTACATGCCGTGGGGAAGCGCGGTAAACAAGATAATTACAGCTAACTCATGCCACGTGTGCCCGTGCACTGTTTGGGCCTAGCCCAACAACGCCTCGCACCCGTGTATGGCCTAGGCCCGAGGGCTCCTGTCGGTGTACTAAAGTTTGGTTCCTTTAGTACCCCATACTTGTGCATGGGCGGTTGTAGCCATACCAGTGGCAAGGCCTGCCGGGGGACAGCTGGAAGCAAATGCAAGACTATCAAGGAGGCATTCGAGCCAATGATCAGAAGAAAGAAGACCGAGGGCTTGGCTCCCAGCAAGATGCTTGCCGGGGGAAGCCCAAAGGCCAGATCCCGAGCAAGACTTGCACCCGGCAAGGTTCCGTCACTCTGCCACCGCTCCAGCGTAGCGACCAGCCTATCATTTGGGTTTTGTCCTCCTGGATGCGTGTCATGGCACTAGTGGTGGACGAGCTTAAGCGGTGCTAATGGGATGGCCCCTTTTTCCGTCCCCAAGAAAGTAAGGACACCTAAACGGACACCTTAATGGAGCATTTAATGCATTTGTCCTAAATTGTTTGTGATAAGCATGTAAACACTGTAGCAACTTTACACCTCTTGTATGTACTGTACGCCACCGTTGGTGACCCCTTGGACGTATAAAAGGAGGCCCAAGGTGTAGCTACAGGGGGGAGGACCTTCTGGCCCATTCTGCATGCGTAGCTGCTGTTTGAACGTACTGTTCATCGCAAGCGCTACTGGAGCTTGGGCTTAAACACCTACAATAAATCAAGGCAGGGATAGGGTTTTACGCTTTTCAGTGGCCCGAACCTGGGTAAAAATCCCTCACTTTGATCATTGGATCTGCTCTTTGTGCATACCTCTCTCCCAGCCGAACCGTACAAGGGATCCACGCGGTCCCATAGGTGTCGTACGCCGACACTCAAACATCGGGAATCTTGGTTTTTAAATCCCCGTAAATCCAAAACTCACCAGAAAATCATGAAAGTTGGCATGGTGTCACGACATGGCACATATATGTCGTGGTAAAAAAATTGTCCAATTTGGGCCAAGCTTTATTACAAACCTCTTACAAACCAGAGCCTCTCGCAAGAACCCTCGTGGTTTCGATAGGGAAACGTGTCCCACTTGTGGGCGAAACGATAATCGTTCCCTCTTCTCGCCTTGTATTTTCTTCTACAGGCAACATGGAACAACGGGAGATTCACGCTGAACTTTGAAATTATTCAAGGATTATTTGACCTTTTTATACATTAATTGAGTTTTCTAGGCATTTAATGTCCATAATTCAAATCTGAACTACAAATACATGCTCCAGTGCACCAAAATGGCAAGAAAAATCGTACATGTGTCCTTGGGTGCATGTTTAGGTCCCATGGAAGGAATGGGAATGAATTCAACCATCTCGGCATCCTGGCTCGGCCTCAAACATTGCGAATCTCGGTTTTTAAATCTCCGTAAATCCAAAACTCACCAAAAAATCATGAAACTTGGCATGGTGCCACGAGATGGCACATGTATGCCATGGTAAAAAAATTGTTCAATTTGGGCCAAGCTTTATTACAAGCCTCTTACAAACCGGAGCTTCTCGCAACCCTTGTGGTTCCGGTAGTGAAACATGCCCCTCTTGTGGGCGAAACGATAATTGCTGCCTCTTCTCGCCTTGTATTTTGTTTTCTACAGTCAACATAAAATAACAGGAGTGTCGTGCTGAAATTTGAAACTATTCAGGGTTCATTTGGCCATTTTATATATTAATTGAGTTTTTGAGGCATTTAATATCCATAATTCAAATTTGAACTACAAGCACATGCTCCAATGAAGCAAAATGGGTGGAAAATCGTACATGTGTCCTTGGGTGCATGTTTCGGTCTCATTGAAGGAATGGGAATGAATTACACATGTCTCTTCATCCTGAAACATTGAGAATCTCGGTTTTTAAATCCCAGCAAATCCAGAACTTTCCCAAAACTCTTGAAACTTGGCATGGTTTCATGACATGGCACATATATGCAGTGGTAAAAAAATCGTCCAGTTTGAGACAAGGCACACACATTAATAGCCAACGAAGTCCTTTTGAAACAAATAGCTGACATGTTAATATCGCAAACGGTTGTATTATATGAACCGTGTGTGTTCCCGTAACCATGTAAGTGCAGCCACGCGTCCCTCTTTTCTTATGGGAGAGTACTACCTCGGTCCTCGTTCATTGGTCATCTTTGTATTTTGTGCCAAAATTTAACCATAGTCGGTGTCATGTGTGCAGCTGTTTGATTAGACGAGACGAGCGTGAGAAGTCCGCCATGTAGGCTCGACGAGACACGTGCGAGCAGTCCTCCATGCAGACACGACAGGACGGGTGTGACCTTGATGAGGACATCAATACCATTCCTTCAATGAGAATACTGGACCAATTACTAGAGCTCGCACACGCCAATTGAATTACCAGGTACTTTTGTTTCTTGGTGACAATTCTAATGTTCATGAGAATATGATGCTGCCTAAATTGGATACATTTGTGTTGATTACTAATGAAGGGCCTAGCATGGACAAGAGGGATGAACACTGGAGCAGGATCAAGCATGGAAATGAAGCCGCGTGTGAAGGGATCCAGAATGGCGTTTCTAGTGCATATTTGTGATGACCTACAAGGACATGGACGAAATATACAAGATGCCCCTTCATAAATTTTGTCCATAGCTTATTTTAGGTGCTGCGCCACCTTATTTTTGGGCCAGGCCCATGTAATTTTGAAATACTTAAGTATAGGCTATTTTTAGAGTCCGTATGTGTGGAGAAACAAAGTTAGGGTTGGTTTCGGAGCCCTCCTACAAGGGGCCATGAAATTCCCCCTACTCCTCCAAATATACAGCCCTTAGGGCGTCGTTTAGACTTTTGGTTTTATTTAGATTAAAAGTTCACAATAGCTGCAACTTCGCGTACTTTGTTTGTGTTCAACGACCAGACCAAGACGTCATAGAACCCCACTTGGATCAATAAAGCTTTCATCTTCTATTCGCAATATTCAGATTGCAATCTCAGTTTCTTGCTTGTTCTTCTTTTGCTTGCAGGAAATAGACCCTAGTGGTAAGGTTGATCATGCTCCGGCGTGGTCAATAACCTCTCGGAGTTGGTTTAGCGATTGCTAAGGCGCGATGTCCTGACACGTTCATAGTTGGATCATCAAAGTCTACTCCTCCGAAAACGATAATCACCATCTCATCGAAAGACAGGACACCTTTGCCTCTATCAAGTGGTATCAGATTTCCAGGTTGCTCTGTGATATTTTACAGTTTTTCGTAGTTTAGATCGAGTTTGTTCTTCATACCTATAGTCCACGAAAAAGCTAAAAAAATTAGGGTTAGTTCATCATATCCGAACCAGTCTGAGCCTTTGCATAATCTTTTCTGTATTTGCTTTGTTGAATTTTGCAGTTGCATCATCGTGTCAAGTTGCTGGTCTTAGCGTCTAGTCCCTTAGAGTTTTGAGTTCTATTCATAGGTTGTCACGCCGCTGCTGCACCATCGTTATCACCGCTGCCGTATACCACCATCGTCATCACCACTGCCATATACCACCATTGTCGTCACCACTTCCATATACCACCATCATCATCACCGCTGCCATATACCACATATCCACCGCCATCATGCTAATCCGAGTCCACCTCCATCACAGATTCGCCACCAGTTCGTGTTCCACCACCCTACATATATCCACCACCAGTCCGAGTTTCCACCAGATTCATCTCCGCCACCAGTCCTAGTCCGAGTCTAGTACTTGTTTGTTTGTTTTTGATTTCCAGATCACGCCATACTCCGAGTCATGACCAAGTTTGGAAAATTCTAGCTAGGTAGTTTTTAGACCATTTGTAGACTTTAAAAAAAAAGTTGTTGCGAAGCAAAAAAAAGAGGAAAAAAGTGCAAAAAAATGAAAAAAAAGAAGAAAAAA
This sequence comes from Thinopyrum elongatum, assembly GCA_011799875.1. Classification (NCBI taxonomy): domain Eukaryota; kingdom Viridiplantae; phylum Streptophyta; class Magnoliopsida; order Poales; family Poaceae; genus Thinopyrum; species Thinopyrum elongatum. Next base: position 371,569,409 of record CM022303.1, read on the forward strand.
CCGATTCAGAGTGTGCTCCTTCCTTGTTTACGTGCAGCGCCATGATTTTGTTAGTGTTCTAGGCACGCGTCTCTAGCATGGTCTAGCCTAGGACCAGCACAGTACCGTCGTTGAGCGTTTATTCAACTTTGCATCTCTGAATTGATTATTGCTAACATTTTTGCTACCATATCATAAGCCTTCCCAGCTCCACATACATCTACATCGTGCATTTGACACCACCTAACAATCACTCTCTCCAAGCTTTGAGAGTTTTGACTACAACGGTTGCCGATCACCACCTACTGCTGGGTAAGAACTGGTAAGAATTTGAGATTTGCTTGACGGATTTATGACACCCCCCACCACCACTTTTTAGTAGTATGTAGGATCATATTCTTGTGTGTTTCTATTGCTGCTAACCATGGCAGGACCACAAGTCGACGAGATTGACTGGGAGAACATGACGAAGAAGGAGCTTCATGATAAATTTCAGCAAATGTTGAGTCAACAGGTGGAAGACGTGATGGCCAGCTTTGGAAAGGCACTGGAGAGGATTGATGATGTTGAGAAGACAATTGACACTAAGTTGGACGCCATGTTCGATGAAGTACTCGCAAGTCTACCACAGCCACCACCCGCATCTACTACAGCATTGCAACAACATCAACAACCACCTCCAAGCCGCGATCCAGCAGGGCGAGCACAGCGTGTTCCCCTTGAGCCAGGACAAACTTTCGGTGCTGCTGCTACTGGTATTGATGCTTCTGTAGCTCCTGCTCCTACTGCAGAGGTGGAGGACTATTATGAGGATGTGGTTGATCAAAATCAGAACTACGTGCAACCACCAGCACCAGGTTGACCTCATGCATATAATCGCAACGGTAGGGCTGCAGCACCACCTCAGGTATGAGATTATGACCATATTCCTAAGCTGAAACTGAATATTCCACCGTTTGAGGGTAGATACATTCCTGATGTATATCTTACTTGGGAGTTAGAAACTGAAAAACGTTTCACATGCTTACAATATCCTGAGGATAGACGTGTTGCTGCTGGTGTTTGTGAATTCACTAGTTTTGCTTCTATTTGGTGGTCTGAACATTGTAGATTATATCATGATAATATCCCTACTACTTGGGCTGCTTTAAAAACTACTATGCGTACTCGTTGGGTTCCACCATTGTCGGTGTACTAAAGCTTGGGTCCTTTAGTACCCCATAATTGTGCACGGGCAATTGTAGCCGTACCAGCGGCAAGGACTGCCGGAGGACAGCTGGAAGCAAATGCAAGATCATCAAGGAAGTGTTCAGGCCAATGATCAGAAGACAAAAGACCGAGGGCTTGGCTCTCGGCAAGATCCTTACCGGGATGGCCCGTGAAGACCCGGCAAGATCCGCATCCGGCAAGGTTCCGCCACCCTACCACCACTCTAGCGTAGTGACCAGCCTGTCATTTGGGTTTTGTCCTCCTGGTTGCGTGGCATGGTTCTAGTGGTGAACGGGCTTAAGCGGTGTTGATGGGACGACCCCTTTTTCCGTCCCCAAGAAAGTAAGGACACCTAAACGGACACCTAGACAGAGCATTTAATGCGTTTGTCCTAAATCGTTTGTGATAAGTGTGTAAACACTATAGCTACTTTACACCACAATGTATGTACTTAACGCCACTATTGGTGACCCCTTGGACGTATAAAAGGAGGCCCAAGGCATAGCTACAGGGGAGAGGACCCTCTGGCCCATTCTGCATGCGTAGCTGCAGTTCGAACGTACTGTTCATCGCAAGCGCTCCTGGAGCTTGGGCTCAAACATCCACAATAAACTAAAGAAGGAGTAGGGTATTACGCTTCTCAGCAGCCCGAACATGGGTAAAAATCCCCTTGCGTTGAACGTTGGATCTGCTCTTTGTGCATACCTCTCTCCCTGCCGGACCATAAAGGGATCCACGCAATCCCATTGGTGTCGTACACCGACATCTTTGGCGCGCCAGGTAGGGGGAGAGGTTGCGCGAACCTGATCTAGTAATCAGCGCGTCAGTTTCTTGATCGTTTTCGTCGCCATGGCCCCCAAGAAGAAGGGTTTGGTGGCGGTTGGTCCATCCGCGTCTGGTTTGCCCGTGCCTTCACGGACGGGCGACGGCATGGACGCAGGTGGAGGAGGTGGAGGTCTTGAGCTTCCACGACGTTCTAGCGACCAAAGCCAGGCGAGCGGCGTCGTTCGCAGTGGCGATAACAACCCGCACGCTGCCACATCCAAGGACGGAGCTGTGCTGCCTACGGGTGGCGCGGCGAACTCCAAGGATGGGACGACGCCTTCCAGGACACCCGCGCCGGTGCATGTGCTGCGGCCTTCTCAGGTCGCGCGCGACGAATAGCGCCGTGACATCGGTGGTTCTAGGCGTCCCTAAGGAAAGGCCCCTGCGCATCATTCCTGAGATGCACGCGACCAACATGCACGCCAAGATGCTGGTGGAAGCGCGGTGCGGTCGTGGGATAGTGATGGAGCTCCTTCTAACACAGTTAGGAGTCAGAGCATCTCACATACCTCACACATCTCGCCGCCGCCTACACCAGCAGAAGATTTGGCGCGAGTGCTGCTGCTTCTCGATTTCCCTCCCGCTCCGGAGAAGCTCGAAGAATGGAGAGCTGCTATTCAAAGCCTCATCGCCTTCGCCAACGGAGATGGACCGCAGCAGGCGGAGCCTTCGCGGCGGCGGTCCATCGAGCAATGCGTGCTGATGGCGAAAAGACTGGAGGTGGGACAACTACGATGCACTATCCTCCACGACGACAACAGCGGTCGCTAGCTTGGTGGATCGATGGTTGTGATGAAGATTCCACGGCGTCGTCCGATCCACGAATGCGTCGCGATCAACGTCAAGTTCTTCGGGAATGAAGCAAAGAAGATGCTCGAACTACCATCGAGTGGTGACGGGAAGCATGCCATCAATCTGTTAGGCGCACAGGGCCTACTGTCGACAAGCCTGCGCCAGGGAATCATGGTGACCTGCCTTATGAGGTGGGGTGTCCAGCATTTACCCGTGAGCTACGGCGAGTCCAGTGGCCCAATTCCTGAACATTCAAGCCGGAGGTCCCGGAGAAATACGACGGCAAGACTCACCCGTCGGAGTTCTTGAGCATCTACACCATCGCGGTGCAGGCTGCCGGAGCTCGAGGCGACAAGATACTCGCCAACTACTTCCAGTTGGTGCTTAAGCCCAACGTCAGGTCATGGTTGATGCATCTCCCAGAGAATTCCATTTCTTCCTGGTCAGACCTGTGTCATCAGTTTGTTGGCGCCTTTGTCGGAGGCCACCAAGCTCCTGGCCAGGCAAATGATTTCCATCTCATCCCCCAGAAGGAGGGCGAGCCCTTGAGCAAGTACATACAGAGATTCAGCCGCGTACAGTACAATATCCCAGATGTTCATCTTGCCGCTGTTATTAGCGCGTTTCATCAGAACATGCGCAACCGCAAGATGCGGGAGGAGCTGGCGATGACCAAAGTCAGGGATGTTGCCGAGCTCTATGCTCTGGTCGATAAGTGCGCTCGAGCTGAAGAGGGAAGGAGGCTCCCCGGCGAGGATGCCAGCGTAGGGATCGACTCTGAAGGAGAAGACGCCGCCGCCCAGACAAGGAAAGGTCGATGGCGTAATAGGAAGCATAAGGGCAAGGCTGTGCTTGTTGTCGAGGAATCCGGCAACCCCGGCGCTGCCAAGAAGGCCAAGGTTGATGGCCCTGACAAGGATGTTGCCGGGTGTCCCTCCTGCTAGGCCTTGGTGGCTGTCGACAAGCCAGAGGGCTCCGACAAGCAATACTGCAAGATCCATCGCACTAAGGGCCATGATATCCAGAACTGCCGACAAGTTGAACAGCTTGTCGAGAGGCAGAAAGCTGAGTATGAAAGGCGAGACAAGGAGAAAGCCCAAGGTGGTGCTGAAGGGTCTGGCAAGAAATGCGGCGGCTGAGGAGGTCACCGCGGCAAGGCTAAGCAACAGAAGGAGAGGCCCGCTCGAGGCCGTGACAAGGAAGAGGGGGGTGAATATGACAACGAAGAGGACGACGACTCCAACGAGCATGAGTTTCAAAAGGCTACAGAAGCTATGTGCCTTGACGGAGGCACCTCACTACATTCTTCTCACCGCCAACTTAAATAGTGGGTGCGAGAGATTAATGCGGCGGAGCCGTCAGTCGATGCCCGTAAGCCTCTGAAATGGTCCAACACGCCCATCATTTTTGACATTGAGGATCACCCTGATCGCACAACAGCGGTGAGGTGTTTGCCATTGTTGGTTTCACCAACGATTCGCAACCTCAAGGTGACAAAAATGTTAGTTGGCGGTGGGGCCGGTTTGAATCTGATCTCGCCTAGAATGATCAAGAGGTTGCAAATTCCTGATGAAGATCTCAAGGAAACGGGCACGTTTCAAGGGATCAATCCAGGAAGGAGCCAACCAAAGGGTAAGATCACATTGCCGATGACATTTGGCAGTGAGCTGAACTATAGAACAGAAAAGATCGTTTTCGACGTCGCCAAGATTCCGTTGCCATATAACAGGATTCTCAGCCGTCTAGCACTGGCCAAGTTCATGGCGGCCTTGCACTACGCTTAAGAGCGTCATCACTGTCAACTTTGACAAGAAGCATGTGCTTATCTGCGCTGACCAACTCTATCGGGAGGCAGTTGCAGCATCTGCCGCCAAGGCACTTGCTCCTGCCACTGAAGCTTTTGGGGGAAAAGAAGAAGACCGGCAAGACCTCTAGCACAAACTCCGGCAAGCACACCTCTTCGAAGTGCTGCGCTCCCGTCGAGGATGTGCCGGAGAGCTCCACCGGCAAGAGCAAGAAATCCATGGCAGCTCCACCAGAAACCAAGAAGGTGCCTGTCAAGGAGGATGGTACGGGAGGAACTTTCACCATAAGTTCCACCCTCGATGACAAATAGGAAAGCGCGCTTGTTGCTTTCCTGCGGGCGAATATCGATGTGTTTGCATGGCAACCATCTGATATCCCCGGTGTTCCCAGGGAAGTAATTGAGCACCATCTTGCTATATGTCCTCATGCATGGCCCGTCAAGCAAAAGGTTAGGAAGCAATCCATGGAACAGCAAGAATTTATTGCCGAAGAAATCAGGAACTTGGAAGCGGCAGGTTTGGTGAGAGGAGTGCTCCATCCGACGTGGTTAGCCAATCCAGTTGTAGTGCGCAAGGCGAATGGAAAATGGAGGCTGTGTATTGACTATACAGATATCAACAAAGCCTGTCCAAAAGATCCTTTCCCCTTGTCGCGCATCGACCAGATTGTGGACTCCACTGCTGGCTGCAATCTGCTGTCGTTTCTTGACGCTTATTCAGGGTACCATCAGATTTTCACAGCAAAGGAAGATGAAGAGAAAACCGCATTTATCACCCTATGTGGTGCGTATTGTTTCTTACGTATGCCTTTCGGGTTGAAAAGTGCTGGTTCAACATTTGCAAGAGCGGTCCAGATTGGTTTTGAGCCCCAGCTACATAGAAATATGGAAGCTTATATGGATGACATAGTGGTTAAAACCAAGGACGAAGCAACACTCATAAAAGATTTGGAAGAGACATTTGCAAATCTGCGCAAGATCAATCTAAAGCTCAATCCCGAGAAGTGTGTGTTTGGCGTTCCATCCGGCAAGCTTCTCGGATTTTTTTGTATCTCAGCGTGGAATCGAAGCAAATCCCGACAAGATCAAGGCGATTGAGCAGATTGAAGCACCGAGACACGTCAAAGATGTGCGTCGACTTGCCGACTGCATTGCTGCTCTGAGCAGGTTCATCTCCAAATCTGCTGAGCGTGCCCTTTCCTTTTTCAAAATCTTGAAGAAGGCAGGACCAATGAAATGGACTCCGGAAGCGAAAGCAGCGCTGCGGGATTTGAAGAAGTACCTCTCCTCTCCGCCAATACTAGTCGCACCTAAACCACAAGAGCCATTGCTGCTATACCTAGCGGCAACAAATCAAGTGGTTAGTGCTATGTTGGTAGCGCAGAGAGAAGCTGATGAAGAAGCAACGACAACGGCAAGCCCGCCAAGCGACAAGCTGGGGTCTTCTCCGGCAAGGTCTGGTGCCGACAAGGCAGGATTTGTAGAGTTGAATGAAGTAGCACAAAGGAAGAGGATGGTGCAGCGCCCAGTTTATTTTGTCAGTTCCCTTTTGCAGGGGGCTAGGTCAAGATACTCTGGAATGCGGAAATTGCTATTCGGCCTCCTTATGGCCTCGAGGAAGCTGCACCATTATTTCCTAGCGCATGAGATTACCATCGTCACTCGCTTCCCGTTGCAGCGAATTTTATGAAATTCAGATGCGACCGGCAGGATTGTGGTGTGGGCGTTGGAATTGTCAAGCTGTGATCTCAAGTTTGAAAGAACTTCAACAATTCAGAGCAGAGCCTTGGAAGAGTTCATTGTAGAATGGACCCCAACGCCAGACGAAGAAAGTCAAGAGATAACTCTCCCCGGCAAGGAAACATATCCAGAATGGATTATGTATCTTGATGGGGCTTTCTCGCTACAAGGCGCCGGTGCTGGCGTGCTGCTTGTCGCACCCACCAGAGAGCACCTCAAATATGTAATTCAGATGCACTTTCTCTGGGAGAGATCAACAAACAACACTACAGAATACGAAGGGCTGCTTGCCGGTCTCAGGATCGCGGTGGATCTTGGAATTAAGAAGCTCATTGTCAGAGGTAATTCACAGCTTGTCATCAAACAGGTGAACAAAGATTATCAGAGCCCATTGATGGAAGTATATGTAGATGAAGTGAGGAAATTGGAGGAGCGCTTTGACTGTCTGCAGACAAAGCATGTTCCTCGAGCGGAGAATGACATTGCTGATGACCTGTCAAAGCGTGCTGCCCTTAAGTTACCTGTGGAACCAGGTACTTTTGTGCTCTGATTGACTCAGCCATCCATAACACCATCAGCAAGGCAACATAAGCAACAGAAGTTGAGTTCTGGCAAGTACTTTCTGGCAAAGCTCCCAGAAGCCACCGGCAAGGAAGCTGCCAGGAACAACGAAAAGCTTGTCGGGGAGCGACAGGCTCCGGCGAGGCCTCAGGTCCTTGCCGTCGAGACAAACGCTCTCACGGTAGAAGATATGCCTTTAGTCCTTGCTGTCGAGCTTCAGGCTCCGGCATGGGCACAACACATCGTCTAGTTCCTCCAAATAGGGGAACTCCCCGAAAAGCAGGAAGAAGCAGAGAAAGTAGCCCGTCGGTCTAGTATGTACCAGTTCGGGGATGACGTCCTGTACAGAAAAAGACCGAACGACGTGAAATTGAAGTGTATTCCTCGGGAAGATGGACTGGAGCCGTTGGCAGAGATACATGGAGGCATATGTGGCTCCCACATAGGTTCAAGAGCTCTTGTCGGTAAGGCATTCCGGCAAGGTTTCTTTTGGCCCACTGCCCTCCAGTATGCAACTGCACTATTAACCAAGTGTGAAACATGTCAGTTTCATTCGAAGAAATTGCATCAGCCAGCTCAGGCTCTTCAGACAATCGCTCTTTCCTGGCCATTTTTGGTCTGGGGGCTCAACATATTGGGCCCTTTTCCCCGTGCTACCGTGGGCTTTGAGTACTTGTATGTCGCAATCGACAAGTTCACAAAGTGGCCGGAAGTGGAAGCAGTGAGAAAGGTGACAGCACAATCAGCCGTCAAGTTCTTCAAGGGACCAGTTTGCCGTTTTGGTGTGCGAAACAGGATTATCACCGACAACGGCACACAGTTCACGAGCCACACCTTCATGCAATACGTCCAAGACCTTGGCAGCAAAATCTGTTTTGCTTCTGTTGCTCATCTGAGAAGCAACGGCCAAGCAGAAAGGGCAAATGCTAAAGTGTTGCGAGGGCTCAAGACAAGGACTTTTGACAAGCTGAAAAAGTGCGGAAGATGCTGGATTGATGAGTTGCCGGCGGTTCTTTGGTCAATCAGAACGACACCAAATCGAGCCACTGGCCAGACACCCTTCTCCCCAGTGTACGGGATAGAAGCAGTTCTCCCCACGGAACTGATATACAGGTTACCTCGAGTGCTCGCTTATGATGAGATTGAGCAAGAGCAGTTGCGGCAAGATGACGCTACGCTCCTTGAGGAAGATCATCTTCAGGCTGCTGTGCGAGCTGCATGCTACCAACAAGCCTTGCGCTGCTACCATAGCCGCAAGCTTCATGCCCGAAGTCTTGAGTAAGGCGACCTTGTTCTTCGACACGTTTGGTCAGCCAAGAATTCCAAAAAGTTGATGCCGAAGTGGGAAGGCCCTTATCAGGTAGTACGAGTCACCACGTCTGGTGCTGTCCGCCTGGATACCTAGGATGGCATTCCAGTGAGCAATTCCTGGAATATCGAACATCTTCGTAAGTTCTATCCATAAGGCACGGTTGCTGGGCCCCCCAGCGACCACCTTTTGTACAAGTCTTACCGGCAAGGCATGCGATCCTTTGTACAAAGCCAGGCTCAGGCCTTGTGCATAGTTGAATAAACTTAAGTGTTTTACAATTCCTGTCGATTTTTATGTTATTCTATATGCATGTTTGTCTGAGATATTGTATCACACTTACTTCCGGTAAGCGCTAACGAACCACAAAGGTTCCATATCCTTGTTTTCTCTTCATTCTTTTTCTCAAAGGATAGAAGGCTCCTTCGCGTGCAACTTTGCCGGGGGGATTGATGGTATGGATACCAACAAGCGACGTTCAAGGTTGACATCTTGCCGGAAGGAATACAACAACAAAAAGCTAAGTTGCAGAACTTTAAGTGAATTTCTTTTTTACTTAAAGGCTATTTTCCTTGAACGATTTTGGCTTTTGTATGGAAAACCTACACGCGAAGGAACCTTGTCATGATCGGTTTTGCCCTTACTCTATTTCGAGTCCGCTCAACAGTTTAGGTGGCTGCACTAAAAACGTCAAGATACCTTGCCGGTAGCGACACCTGCAGCAGACTGCTAAAGACCCACATCTAGTGCTCGCGGCAGGACACACACGCCGGCAAGTTTCCAATAAGCATAGGGCACGTTCCATACAGAAAGAAATTCGACAAGGGAAATAGCATGCATTCATCCAAAACATAGCAAGTTATATTACATTGATGGTTACCATGTTTCTAACTAAAGATAAAATTGTCTTTGACATGGAATGGTCGCGGCAAAGATGAAGCGAAGTGGCTAGTCTCTGCGCTGGCCTTCGACCCTCTTGACTTGGCTAACCTTGTCGACGATGGGCGCGACAAGCCCTTTGAGTGCCTCAAGGTCTGCATCCTCCGGCAAGTTGTCGAGAACGTTGGTGAGGTTGATGCTGGGGTTCTTGTGCACCACTTTCATGAGCACCTTGAGGAGGACGGCCTGGCAGAGTTTGCGGGATTCGTTGGCCAGATGGGTTGCTCGCTCAGAATGGAGCAGCTTCAAGGCATCGACGACACCCTCGAACAACATGGTCAGCTTGGCACTCGGAGACACCCTGTCATCGGAGGATTAGTTAAAGTTCCACAGGCCCATGCTGGACAGCTCTGCTTGAAGCCTCTCTGCAACGTTGACAAGGCGCTCGGTCCAGGTCTTCACGCCTTTCTCAAAATCATCGTAAGAGGCAGCGGCGCTATTGAGCAGGTCCTTCTCGTTCCGGAGGTCCTTGATCAAAGCTTTTTCTCAAGCCTTGCCGTCCTCCAGGGATTTCTCCAGCGTGGCCAGCTTCAGAGTTAGATCAGCGATGTATTCTTTGGCTGAGGTGAGCTCTTTGATCTTGTCGGACATAGAGGTTTGCATCTCCGCCAAGCTGTAGAGAGTCTTCTCTCTGTCGGCTTTGAGCGACGAGAGCTCCTTGCCATGTTCCTCGAGGTCCGCCTCTAGCCCTTTTACTCTATCACCCAGCTCGTTCTTGGCGGTCTCTGTAGCTTCAGCAGCATCGATGGCTTCCTTTAACTTGCCGGCGTGATCTATAGTCAGAGCTTCAAGCATCTCCTTGTGTTTCTGCAGCAGCTCCTGGGTCCGCTGTGCGACAAGTTTTTCGATCTCCTCGTCCTTGCCGCGGAGCTTCGCAGCAAGTGCTTTCTCACGAGCAGCAAGGTCTTCTTCCTGAGTGTCAAGCCTGACACGGAGTTGTGTTAAGCGAGTTCCTCTGCAGCGGCCCGCTGCGCGGCCTCTTCCTGTGCCTTCTCAGCGTCAGACTGCTTCAAGAGGAACTCGTTCCAACTCTGGCTCAGTTGTTCCCGGCCAGTCATTAGTTCCTGGAAAGCCTCGGCATACCAAACTTTCATTTGCTTGATGCGCTTCTGGAAATCTGCCTCTGCTGCTTCAGTAACTGCTGCCCTGGAGTCCAGCTTCTCTTTCCGGGCGCAGTGAAGGGCCTGGAGCTTCTGAAAGTTGTTGCTCATGACTTGGAGGAGCTGTTCTTCCTCGGACCCGCTGGTGCTGGCACGTGGCTCGTCAACAATTTTGAGCCCGGCAGCGGTGATGACATCTTCATAAAAAATTTCCCCTTCAGTTGGCATGCAAGTGCTTGCTGTCCTGGTATGTTGATGAACAGGTTGTCGCCAACATTGAGGTATCTGCTTGGTGGGGGGGGGGGGCCTCGGATGTTGACGATTGATCCTCGACAGCCGTCTCGCCGGCAAGCGGGGACTCCGTGATCGGTGTAGCGCCAGGCGCTCCTGTGGGAGGAATGCCATCAGTATGGTCGCTGGTCTCCTTGTCGGTCCTCTCAGCAGGCCTTTTGGCGGTTTCTTCCTGTGCGTCCTTGGCGGCTTCGTCAACAGCAATCTTGTCGGCCTCGGCGGGAGCATCCTTGGCGGTCTCCTTGATGACGATGTCAACATCCATTTGTTCCATCAAGGGAAGATCTGAAGACCAGGGAAAGAAACAAGATGAGACCGAGGTTGAAGTTCAAGAAGACAAAGATACATAAAGAATGACGAATATTCAGAGACAAGTGGTTCACCTGTGTCGGGCTGTTGAGTGGTAGGTTCTCCTTTCCTGACAACTTTGGTTGCCGATGTAGGACTGCCAGTCGCTGTACTTGTCGGATCCTCTTCGACACGGATGGGCTCGCCAGTGGAAGCCCTTGGCGGGGATTCACCTCTGGGCGGCATAGTTGACAGGGGCAGCACATCAGGGACGGCTTCCGATGGCTCTCCTTGTTGCCGTTCTTCTCCTACAAGCCTGGTGATGTCAGTAGCAAAAATAAATGTCTCCACGCTGCCAGCGAAGAAATGTGTAGTGGACTCACGTTGGGGGCTGGGTTGGGGGCAGCGAGGAGGACTGAGCTCCAGGCTGATGATGATGAGCTCTGGCGCATCCATTGAAGTCTTTGCCCTCTTCGCCATCCTTTGTGCCAAAGTTTCTATATCACTGTGAAGACAGGTTGAAGCAAGACAAGTATATTAAGTGAATCAAGAATTCATAAGTTAAAAGATCCGACGGGACCCATACTCTTCTCTCTTCGGGCTAAAAGCGGAGAGGTCGAAGTCGACCTCCCCTTCAGTGTCCGTGTGAGGGGGCGGAGAAGGGGTCCTAGGTCGCTTGGCTGTGCCAGAGGCGACGGGTCGATGTGAGCCTGTTGCTCCGGCTGTTTGCGCTGTCGTATGAGATGCCCCCGCCATTTCAGTTGTCGCCGCGGCCGTACATCTCGTACGTCGCGTGGGCTGCTGTTGAGTTTCTTGCCGCTGTGCAGCCTTGCCGGCCGCCTTCTTGCCGGGAACCTCACCGCTCGAGGAGGGTTAATTTGCTCGGACACCGGAGGCAGCTTTCCGAAGAACGCTTTTCTTCTTCTCTGGAGCTGGGGGCTCCTCGTGTAGCTGTGTCCTCGACAGAAGGGCCCCCAGCAGCCATGTCGCTCTGTTCCCCCGCAGCCTCATCCTGCCCGGCAAGGTCCTCTTCGGACATTATTTCTGCTTCACTATTTTCCTCTTCCGTGAAGCCAACGCTACCAGCTTCCGCGGCAAGATTTGCCTCTTTCGCCCTGCTGGCGATGTACGCCACTTCTTCATCAGTGGTGGGGCGGATAAGGTTTGTCTCTTCTCGGATGGCTCTCTCCGATAGATTGTCGAAGAACTCCTGTGAGCGCTCTGCAGATGGCTCGACCCAAGTTCCGTCAATGCTGTGAGCATTGCACGCCGGCATCACGGCGATGATTGAGGTCAGAGCAGAGTTGTTGCACAGAGGAATTATATTCACTGGTAACTTATATTTCCCGTCGGGCCTAAACAGTTTGTGGCAGAGAGCTGTGTGCTGCATAACCGTCAAGTTGTTCAAACCTAGACGCAGCCTCATGATGTATGCCGCATTCCAAAGTTCCTAGGCTAGTCTCCCTTTGTTATGCAGAGGGGCGATGCGGCGGCGGAGGAAATCAGTACCAACCATTTCTATTGTCAGCCTGGCAGCCTTGAGACGGTGGATTCTAGTAATTGCAATTGTGAGCTTCTCATCTTGAGGATCGAGGGAACTCCAGTTATTGCCGTGGACCACTCTCGTTCGTCGGGGTAGATAGAAAGGCTGGAAATCCTCCTCCTTGATCCAGCACCATTCGCCCCGCCATTCTTCCCACTTGCTATGGTAGAGCCCTTCTGGGTATATCTCCTTATTCCAGGCCCTTGGAATCCAGCTAATAGAACCGAAAGGGCCTCTCCTTTCTCGATCCGGGGAATGAAATAGTGGCGGAAGAGGGCTGTGCTGGGGATTATTTCGGCAAAGTTTTCATAGAGATGGGCGAAGACTAACATACATGTCACGGCATTCGGAGTGAAATCCAAGAGACGGAAGCCGTATGTGTACATGATGTCGTTGAAGAAATCAGAAAATGGAGGGCAGAGCCCAGAATAGAAGTATGCGATAAAGAAATGAAATTTATCTAGGCCGCCCTTGGAGGAAGTAGGATTCACGCGAGTGGTGGGGTGAGCTTTCGTTTCCCTCCCCTACATGCACAGGTACCGGTCCTTCAGAGCGCTCGCATCGAGCGTCGGGGCGAAGATGACGTGTTCCTTCCGCATCTTCACCAGCTCCCTCTCCTCGATGGCTTTCACCTCTTTACCCTTGCTCGCTTTGGGCAGCATGGTGGCTGCGGAAGTAGAGACCGAGGACGATGAGGGCGTGGAGGCGGCGGATGGATGGGAGAGGCTCTGCTTTGAGTTTGAGGAAGAAGACGGCGGCGGTTTCCAGATTGGAAAGATTGGGAGGTAAATGAGCAGCGCCTCTACGGATTCCTTTTTATGGGGAAGGCGCGGGGCTGCCTCCTTTCTAATCAATGTAAATGCGCTTTCACGAGCGCACTGTTACTGTAGTTGTTCCACGCACATTCCCATGTCGCGCGTTTATTACGCGCCGTGGGGAAGCGCGGTAAACAAGATAATAACAGCTAACTCCTGCCACGTGTTCCCGTGCATTGTTTGGGCCTACCCCAACAATGCCTCCCACCCGTGTATGGCCTAGGCCCAGGGGCTCCTGTCGGTGTACTAAAGCTTGGGTCCTTTAGTACCCTCATACTTGTGCACGGGCAGTTGTAGCCGTAAGAGCGGCAAGGCCTGCCGGAGGACAGCTGGAAGCAAATGCAAGATCATCAAGGAAGTATTCAGGCCAATGATCAGTAGACAGAAGACCGACGGCTTGGCTCCCGGCAAGATCCTTGCTGGGATGGCCCACGAAGACTCGGCAAGATCCGCATCCGGGAAGGTTCCGCCATCCTGCCACCACTCCAGCGCAGTGACCAGCTTGTCATTTGTGTTTTGTCCTCCTGGTTGCGTGGCATGGTTCTAGTGGTGAACGGGCTTAAGCGGTGCTGATGGGACGGCCCCTTTTTCTGTCCCCAAGAAAGTAAGGACACCTAAATTGACACCTAAATGGAGCATTTAATGCGTTTGTCCTAAATCATTTGTGATAAGTGTGTAAACACTGTAGCTACTTTACACCTCAATGTATGTACTAAACGCCATTGTTGGTGACCCCTTGGATGTATAAAAGGAGGCCCAAGGCGTAGCTACAGGGGGGAGGACCATCTGGCCCATTTTGCATGAGTAGCTGCTGCTCGAACGTACTGTTCATCACAAGCGCTCCTGGAGCTTGGACTCAAACATCCACAATAAAGTAAAGCAGGAGTAGGGTATTACGCTTCTCAGCGGCCCAAACCTGGGTAAAAATCCCCTTGCGTTGATCGTTGGATCTGCTCTTTGTGCATACCTCTCTCCCTGCCGGACCGTAAAGGGAACCACGCGATCCCATAGGTGTCGTACGCCGACAACCATATTATCAACGTGAATTACTTCAAAAACTGCAACGTTTTAGACAAGGAAAAAATTCTGTAGAGGAGTATTATCAAGAATTACAAACTGGCATGATTAGATGTGGTATTGTTGAGGATAATGAAGATATGCTTGCACGTTTTATGGATGGATTAAATAGAGAGATTCAGACCATTTTAGAGTATATGGAGTATAACAATATCACTCATTTATACCATCTAGTTTGCAAAGCTGAACGTGAAGTGCAGGATCGACAGGCATTGGCGCGGACTAATTTTTCTGCAGGTTGACCTTCATCATGGACACCATGTGCATCTTCTACTTCCACATGTTCTGCTGCACCGGCACCTCCATCAGCTGCCACCTCCAGCCGTGATACAAGAAAGCAGGCACTACCACCACTATCTACCAAGAACACACCTACCGGGCCTGCACAGAGCTCTTCTTCATCCATGGCATCAACAGGGCACACACATGATATTATTTGCCGTCGATGTAAGGGTAGAGGTCATTTTGCGAGAGATTGCTAATCTCCACGTGTTATGATTGCTACTGAGGATGGTGGGTATGAGTCCGCTAGTGACTATGATGACGATACTTTGGCTCTTATTATAAGTGAAGAACACGGTGGAGATGATTCTGATAATGAGATGCAATACATGGCTGCTGAAGATGCTGACAGGTATGAAATTTTAGTTGCTCAACGTGTTTTGAGTGTGCAGGTCACACAAGCTGAGCAAAACTAGAGTCATAATTTGTTCCATACAAAGGGAGTTGTGAAGGAACGTTTTGTTCGAGTCATCATAGATGGAGGGAGCTGCAACAACTTGGCTAGCATGGAGATGGTGGAGAAGCTATCTCTCACCATAAGACCACATCCACATCCTTACTACATCTAATGGTTCAACAACAGCGGCAAGGTTAAGGTAGCACGTACTGTTCGTGTGCATTTTAGTATCTCTACATATGCTGATTATGTTGATTGTCATGTGGTACCCATGCAAGAATGTTCCTTATTACTTGGTAGACCATGACAATTTGATAAAAAATATGTACACCATGGTAGAAACAATTAGTATACACTTGTTCATAAGGATAAACATATTACTTTGATTCCTATGTCTCCTGATTCCATTTTGAAAGATGATATTAATAGAGCTAATAAAGCAAAACAGGAGAAAAATAAGAGTGAAAATCAGATTGTGGCAAAAGAATTTGAGCAACAAATGAAGCCTAATAATAAACCATCTAGTGTTGCTTCTAAAATTAAATTGAAAAGTTCATGTTTACTTGCCAATAAATATGATATTGATGATCTAGATTTCAGCAAATCTGTTTGCTATGCTTTTGTGTGCAAAGAGGCATTATTTTCATTCGAGGACGTGCCTTCCTCTTTGCCTCCTGCTGTCATTAACATTTTGCAGGAGTTCGCTGACGTCTTTGCACAAGACGTGCCACCGGGATTACTACCTATTTGAGGGATTGAGCGTCAGATTGACTTAATTCCCGGTGCTTCACCGCCAAACCATGCGCCATACCGTACACATCCAAAGGAGATGAAGGAGATTATGTGTCAAGTACAGAAGCTGCTCGATAAAGGTTATATACGTGAATCTCTTAGTCCTTGTGATGTTCCTATTATACTAGTGCCTAAAAGGGTTGGTACATCGTGTATGTGTGTTGATTGTAGAGGCATTAATAATGTTACTATTCGTTATCATCATCCTATTCCTAGGCTAGATGATATGCTTGATGAATTGAGTGGCTCTACAATATTCTCCAAAGTTGATTTGCGTAGTGGATACCATCAAATTCATAAGAAATTGGGAGATGAATGGAAAATGGCATTTAAAACTAAGTTTGGATTATATGAGTGGTTAGTCATGCCTTTTGGGTTAACTAATTCACCTAGTACTTTCATGAGATTAATGAACGAAGTTTTATGTGCTTTCATTGGATGATTTATGGTAGTCTATTTTGATGATATACCAATTTATAGCAGATCTTTGGAGGAACATTGGGAACATTTATGTTGCACTACGTGATGCATGTTTGTTTGGTAACCTTGGGAAGTGCACCTTTTGCACCGACTGAGTGCCTTTTCTTGGCTATGTTGTTACTCCATAGGGAATTGAAGTTGATAAAGCCAAGATTAAAGCTATTGAGAGTTGGCCGCAGCCCAAAACGGTCACACAAGTGAAGAGTTTCCTTGGCCTCGCTGGTTTCTATAGGCGTTTTGTGAGAGATTTCAACACCATTGCTGCACCTCTCAATGAGTTCACAAAGAAGGATGTGCCTTTTTTTTGGGATACCGCACAGGAAGAAGCCTTCACGGTATTGAAAGATAAGTTGACACATGCTCCTTTACTCCAACTTCCTGATTTTAATAAAACTTTTGACCTTGAATGTGATGCTAGTGCAATTGGATTAGGAGGTGTGTTATTACAAGATGGCAAACCTATTGCATACTTTTCTTAAAAATTGAGTGGGCCTAGTATGAACTATTCTACTTATGATAAAGAATTATATGCTCTTGTTCGGACCTTAGAAACATGGCAACATTATTTATGGCCCAAAGAATTTGTTATACATTCTGATCATGAATCTTTGAAACACATTAAAAGTCAAGCAAAACTGAATCGTAGACATGCTAAATGGGTTGAATTCATTGAGACTTTCCCTTATGTCATTAAACACAAGAAGGGTAAAGAAAATGTTATTGCTGATGCATTGTCTCGTCATTATACTATGCTTTCACAACTTGACTTTAAAATATTTGGTTTGGAGACCATCAAAGATCAATATGTGCATGATGTTGAATTTAAAGATGTATTGCAGAATTGTAAAGATGGGAGAACTTGGAACAAGTTCGTCGTTAACAATGGATTTGTGTTTCGTGCTAACAAGCTATGCATTCCAGCTTTGGCATCAAGAAGACGGAGGATGTACTTGCTACACATTTGTTTTGGCCAAAGATGAGATGGGATGTTGAGCGTTTTGTTGCTCGCTGCACTATATGTCAAAAAGCTAAGTCACGACTCAATCCTCATGGTTTATATATGACTTTGCCTGTACCTAGTGTTCCTTGGGAGGATATATCTATGGACTTTGTTTTAGGTTTACCTCGAACAAAGAAGTGGAGGGATAGCATATTTGTTGTCATGGATAGATTTTCGAAAATGGCAAACTTTATACCATGTCATAAAAGCGACGATGCTGCTAATGTTGCTGATTTGTTCTTTCATGAAATTATTCGCTTGCATGGTGTGCCAAATACAATTGTTTCAGATCATGATACTAAGTTTCTTATCCACTTTTGGAGATGTTTATGGGCTAAGTTGGGGATTAAAATGCTTTGTAGTACTACTTGTCACCCCCAAACTAGTGGATAAACTGAAGTAGTCAATAGAACTTTGTCTACTATGCTTAGGGCTGTTTTGAAGAATAACATGAAAATGTGGGAAGAATGCTTGCCTCATATTGAATTTGCTTAAAATCATTCGCTGCATTCTACTACTAAGATGTGCCCTTTTGAAATTGTGTATGGTTTCCTATCTCGTGCACCTATTGATTTGTTGCCTCTTCCATCTTCGGAGAAGGTTAATTTTGATGATAAATAACATGTTGAATTGATCTTAAAAAGGCATGAGTTAACTAAGGAGAACATTGAGCGTATGATTTGTAAATATAAACTTGCTGGAGGTAAGGGTTGAAAACGTGTTGTGTTTGCACCTGGAGATCTTGTTTGGTTACATTTGCGTAAGGATAGATTTCCTGATTTGCGCAAATCAAAGCTAATGCCATGTGCTGATGGTCCTTTTAAGGTGTTAGAGAAAATAAATGATAATGCATATAAACTTGAGCTGCCTGCAGATTTTGGGGTTAGTCCCACTTTTAACATTGCAGATTTAAAGCCTTATTAGGGTGAGGAAGATGAGCTTCCGTCGAGGACGACTTCATTTCAAGAAGGGGAGGATGATGAGGACATCAATACCATTGTTACACCCACAGCCCCTATTGTAATACATACTGCACCAATTACTAGAGCTCACGCACGTAAATTAAATTACCAGGTACTTTCGTTCGTTGATAATGATTAAAATTTCATGAGAATATGATGCTGCCTAAATTGGATACATTTGTCTTGCTTAGAAATGAAGGGCCTAGCTTGGACAAGAAGGATGAACATTGGAGCAAGATCAAGCATGGAGATGATGGCATGTGCAAGGGAAACAAGAATGGAGTTACAAGTGATGATTTCAGGACTTTGAAGCCACCATAATGAGTGCATGAAGCCTTGGACGAAATATACAAGATGCCACTTCATAAATTTCGTCCAAAGGCTATTATAGGTGCTGCGTCACCTTATTATTGGGCCAGGCCCATGTAATTTCAAAATACAGAAGTATAGGTGTCGTCGGAAACCACGGCCACCTATGGGGCCATGGGCCCCTTTTGGTTCAGCAGGGGACTGAGCACGTTGCACAAAGAGCGGAGGAGCGCAACACAGCGTGGCAGAGATCACACAGGCAGTTTTACCCAGGTTCGGGCCGCCGCGAGGCGTAAAACCCTACTCCTGCTTTGGTGGATTGATGGTGGATGGTGGTGGAAATGCAGCGCTCTTGCCCGACAGGGTTGCCTCGGGGCGAGAGCAGCTACGCGCGTATGAGTGTACAAGTGTCCGAATCCTTTCTATGTTTGCCATGGGCCTCCTTCTATAGATCAAGGGGTCACCACAGTGGCAAATTAGTCATTGTGTACTGATTAGATAGCGAACAGTGTTATCATATCTACTCTACAGACATAGCAGTACACATTAAATGCGCCGCTTAGTGTCACATCATGGCCTGCCCGGCACGCCTTGCCGGGCTGTTTGGCCACCTTCTCTCCTGTATGCATGACACATCGCTGGACGGGTGTCATGTGGAGGTGATTCCTGTAGGAAATGGCTACCATGTGGCAAAAGGTAGCCACTTAGTCACTTTGGGGCTTGACACCACACTGATCGATGACTTGCGTCGTTGTGAGGTGGGGTGGTGAAGCCTTGGCGGGGTGTTTTGCCTTCGTAGGACCCGGCAAGCATGTCGGGGCGGTCTTGAGGCTTGATTCCGGGGCAACCTTGACCTCGCCAGGCTCTCCTGCCCGGCAAGGGAGGTTTTCCCTTAGCGGTATCTTGCTCCTTGGCTTGACTTGGTCTTCTCATTCTGCCCTTTGATTCCTCAAAGAGCCTATCTCTTCATCTTGGCCTTGTCTTGGATGTTGCAATCTTGCTCTTGGGCCTGTGCACAGTCTAGGCAATAGACCTAGGGTTTGTTGTACCGATAGGTGTCGGTGTACAAAGTATTGGGCCACTAGTAACCCGTACTTGTACACGGGCAGTATTGGGCCACTAGTACCCCATACTTGTACACGGGCAGTTGTAGCCATCCTCGCGGCAAGGCTTGCCGGGGAACAGTTCGAGGTTGATTCAAGCCATCAAAGAAACCATCCAGTCAGAGATCTGAGGATCAGTAGATAAGGAGAGCTGGAATCCGAAGGCCAGCTTTCCCGGCAAGATCTTGCGGGGGTGGCCTGCGGAGCCCGGCAAGGATCGGTGCCCGGCAAGGCTCGGCGCCCGGTAAGGCTTGGCGCCCGGCAAGGCTTGGCGCCCGGCAGGGCTTGGCACCCGGCAAGGTTTTGTTGCTGTGCCACCACTCTAGCACAGCGACAAACCCGGCATTCTGGGTCCTTCTTTGGATGCGTGGCGATGCGCCAATGGGGGAGAGCTTAAGCGGTGCTGATGGGATGGCCCTTTTTTCCATCCCCAAGAAAGTGAGGACACCTAAACGGACACCTCACGATGCATTAAATGCGTTCATCCTAATCCATCAGGAGTTAGGTATGGTAACGCTGTAGCTACTTTACACCTCAATGTATGTACATTTTGCCACTGTGGTGACCCCTTTGAGCGTAAAAAAGGAGGCCCAAGGCAACTGCTACAGAGGAGGAGAACTTCTGGCCCATTCTGCATGCGTAGCTGCTCTTTGAATGTACTATTCACAGCGAGCGCTCCTGAAGGCTGGGCTCACGAACACTAATAAGAACACAAGGCAGGAGTAGGGTTTTACGCTGATCAGCGGCCCGAACCTGGGTAAAATCTTCCCGCGTCGATCGTTGGTTCTGCTCTTTGCGTATCCCTCTCCCCCCGCCGAATCGTAAAGGGGTCCTTTGTATCCCATAGGTGTCGTACCCCGACATCTTTGGTGCGCCAGGTAGGGGGATTGAAGGTTGCGTGAACATGATCTAGTGATCGGCGCCTCAGTTTCTTCATCATCTTGCCGCCCAAGAAGAAGAGCGCCGCGACGGCACAACCGTCCACGTCCGTTTAGCCTACGCCTTCGCGTACGGGCGACGGCGTGGGTGCAGAAGGAAGAGGACTATAACCCCCACGGCGTTCTGGTGATCCGAGCCAGGCGAGCGGCATCGTTCGTAGTGGCAGTGGCAACCTGCACGCCGCTGGATCTAGAGACGGCGATGTGTTGCCTACGGGTGGCACAATGGATTCCAGAGATCGGAGGGCGCCTGTTGGAGCTCCTGCGCCGGCCCAAGCATCACGACCTACCCAGGTCATGCATGATGAGCGACGTCATTGCGCTGGTGGTTCAGGGCCTCCCCATGAAAAGATTTCTGCGCATTGATCCCAAGATGCGCGGGACCAGCATGCACACCGAGCTGCCGGCGGAGGTGGCGCGCAGTCGCGTGACCGTGGTGGTGCTCCTTCTAATATGGTTAGGAGTCAGAGCACTTCACGTACCTCGCACCTGTCGCCGCCACCTATGCCAGCGGAAGCCTTGGCACGTGCGCAGCTGCTCCTCGATTTTCCTCATGCCACGGAGAAGATGGAGGAGTGGCGAGCTACTATCCAGAGCCTTATCGGCTTCGCCAACAAAGATGGACCGCAAGAGGCAGGGCCCTCGCAGCGAAGGCACGTCGATCCGGCGTGAGCCAATGTGGAGAAAACCGGAGGTGGTGCAACCACAGTGCACTCCCCTCCGCGGCACCAGCGGCGGCCGACAACCCAGCAGGTCGACCGCCGTGAAGAAGTTTCCATGGCGTCATCCGATCCACGGATGCGCCGCGATTAGCATTAAGTTCTCTAGGAACGAGGCAAGGAGGATGCTCGAACTACCATCGAGCGGCGACGGGAGGTGCGCTATCAGCCTGATAAGCGCGCAGGGCCGGCTGTCGACGAACCTGCGCCAGGGGACGTAGGAGACTTGCCTTATGAGGTAGGGACTCCAGCGTTTACCCGTGAGCTGCGGCAAGTCCAGTGGCCCAATTCCCGAACCTTCAAGCCGGTGGTCCCGGAGAAATATGATGGTAAGACCCATCCCTCGGAGTTCCTGAGCATCTACACCATTGCGGTGCAGGCTGCAGGGGGCCGAGATGACAAGATACTTGCCAACTACTTCCCGTTGGTGCTCAAACCCAACGTCAGGTCGTGGTTGATGCATCTGCCGGAGAATTCTATTTCTTCCTGGTCAGATCTGTGCCATCAGTTTGTTGGCGCCTTTGTTGGAGGCCACCAAGCTCCTGGCCAAGAGAGTGATTTGCATATCATCCCTCAGAAGGAGGGCGAGTCCCTGCGCAAGTTTATGCAGAGGTTCAGCCGGGTGTAGTACAATATTCCTGGCGTTCACCCTGCCGCTATCATTAGCGCGTTTCACCAAAACATGCGTAACCGCAGAATGCGGGAAGAGCTGGCAAGGAACAAAGTCAGGAGTATTACCGAGCTGTATGCTCTAGCCGATAAATGCGCTCGAGCTGAAGAGGGGAGGAAACTCCCTGGCGAGGCTGTTGGCGCGGCGGGCGAATCCGAGGAAGAAGATGCCGCGGCCCCGTCAAGGAAAGGCCGGCGGCGAAACAGGAAACGCGAAGGCAAGGCCATGCTTGCTGTCGAGGAATCCGACAACCCCGGCGCCGCCAAGAAGGCCAAGGTTGGTGACCCCGGCAAGGATCTTGCCGGGTGCCCCTCCTCTCAGGCCTTGGCGGCTGTCGACAAGTCGGAAGACTCCGGTAAGCAGTATTGCAAGATCCATCGCACCAAGGGCCACGATCTCCAGAACTGCCGGCAAGTTGAACAGCTTGCCGAGAAACAGAGGGCCGAATATGAAAGGCGAGATAAGGAGAAGGCCCAAGATGGTGCTGACGGATCCGGCAAGAAGCGCGGTGGCCGAGGGGGACGCCGCGGCAAGGCCAAGCAACAGAAGGATAGGCCCGCTCGGGGCCGAGACAAAGAAGAAGATGATGATGAAGAAGATGATGAATCCAGTGAGCAAGAATTCCAGAAAGCTACAGAGGCCATGTGCATCGATGGAGGTGCCTCGCTGCATTCTTCCCACCGTCAACTCAAACAGTGGGTGCGGGAAGTCAATGCGGCAGAGCCATCCCCAGATGCATGTAGGCCCCTGAAGTGGTCCAACACACCTATCATTTTCGACGGCGAGGATCACCCTGATCGCACAACTGCGGTCGGGTGCTTGCCATTGTTGTTCTCGCCAACGATTCGCAACCTCAAGGTGACGAAAATGCTAGTTGACGGTGGGGCCGGCCTAAACTTAATCTCACCGGATGTGCTCAAAAAGCTCCAAATTCCCGACGAGGACCTCGAAGAAACGGGTACGTTTCAAGGGGTCAATCCGGGAAGAACCCAGACCAAGGGCAAGATTGCGCTGCCGGTGACATTTGGTAGCGAGCTCAACTACAGGACCGAGAAGGTGGTGTTTGATGTCGCCAAGATCCCCATGTCATAGAATGGGATCCTTGGTCGGCCAGCGCTGGCTAAGTTCATGGCGGCATCACACTATGCGTACAACATTTTGAAGATGCCTGGGCCGTTGAGCGTCATCACTATCCATTCCGATAAGAAGGATGCGCTCATTTGTGCCAACCAACTTTACCGGGAAGCAGTTGCAGCACCTGCCATCAAGGCACCTGCTCCTTCCGCTGGAACTCCCGGGGGAAGAAGAAGACTGGCAAGAATCTTGGCGTGAACTCCGGCAAGCGCACCTCCTCGGAGTGCTGCGCTTCCGTCGAGGATGCACCAGAGAGTTCCACCGGCAAGAACAAGAAATCCAAGGCTGCTCCACCGGAGACCAAGAAGGTGCCCGTCAGGGAGGATGAAACGGGTGGAACTTTCACCATAAGTTCCACCCTAGATGACAAATAGGAAAGCGCGCTCGTTGCCTTCCTGCGGGCGAATGTTGACGTGTTTGCATGGCAACCGTCTGACATCCCCGGTGTTCCCAGGGAGGTAATTGAGCACCACCTTGCTGTCTGTCCTCATGCGCGGCCCGTCAAGCAAAGGGTCAGGAAGCAAGCCTTGGAGCGGCAAGAATTCATTTCCTAAGAAATCAGAAAGCTAGAGGCGGCAGGATTGGTTAAAGGAGTGCTTCATCCAACCTGGTTGGCCAATCCGGTTGTAGTGCGGAAAGCGAATGGGAAATGGAGGCTTTGTATCGATTATACAGATATCAATAAAGCCTGTCCAAAAGATCCCTTTCCCTTGCCACGCATCGACCAGATTGTGGATTCCACCGCTGGTTGTGATCTCCTGTCCTTCCTTGATGCCTATTCAGGGTATCATCGGCTTTTTATGGCAAAAGAAGATGAAGAGAAGACCGCATTTATCACCCCATGTGGTACGTATTGTTTTATACGAATGCCTTTCGGGTTGAAAAGTGCTGGTTCGACATTTGCGAGAGCAATCCAAATTGGTTTTGAGCCTCAACTCCATAGAAATATGGAGGCGTATATGGATGATATAGTGGTCAAAACCAAAGACAAAGCGATGCTCATTCAAGATTTAGAAGAAACATTTGCAAATCTGCGCAAGATCAACTTGAAGCTCAATCCTGAGAAGTGCATGTTCGGTGTTCCTTCCGGCAAGCTCCTCGGATTTATTGTATCTTGCCGGGGAATCGAAGCGAACCAAGACAAGATCAAAGCTATTGAGCAAATTGAAGCGCCGAGACGCGTCAAGGATGTGCGTCGTCTTCCCGGCTGTGTTGCTGCTCTATGCAGGTTTATTTCCAAATCTGCTGAGCGCGCCCTGCCCTTTTTCAAAATTTTGAAGAAGGCAGGTCCAATGAAATGGACTCCGGAGGCGGAGGCTGCGCTGCGAGATTTGAAGAAATACCTTTCCTCTCCGCAGATGCTAGTCATGCCTAAACCACAAGAGCCGTTGCTGCTGTATCTGGCAGGAACAAATCAAGTGGTTAGTGCTGCGCTAGTGGCGCAGAGAGAGGCTGATGAGGAAGCAACACCAGCGGCAGGACCGCCAGGTGACGCGGCAAGATCTTCCCCGGCAAGAGTTGTTCCCGGCAAGACAGGATCTGCGCAAACAGAAGAACCAGTGCAGAAGAAGAAGGTGGTGCAGCGCCCAGTTTATTTTGTTAGCTCTCTTTTACAAGGAGCTAGGTCAAGATATTCTGGTGTACAGAAGTTGCTTTTCGGCCTTCTTATGGCCTCGAGGAAGCTGTGCCATTATTTTCAAGCACATGAAATCGCCATCGTCACTCGCTTTCCGTTGCAACGGATTTTGCAAAATCCAGAAGCAACCGGTAGGGTCGTGGAGTGGGCGTTGGAGTTGTCGAGCTTTGGCCTCAAGTTTGAAAGCACTTCGACGATTCAGAGTAGGGCCTTGGCGGAGTTCATTGCAGAATGGACCCCAACACCGGACGAAGAGGCTCAGGAAACAACTCTCCCCGGCAAGGAAATCGATCAGCAATGGGTTATGTACTTAGATGGGGCTTTCTCGCTGCAAGGCGCCGGTGCTGGCGTGCTGCTTGTCGCACCCACCGGAGAGCACCTCAATTACGTAGTCCAAATGCATTTTCCCCGGGAGAGTTCGACCAACAACACTGCAGAATACGAGGGTTTGCTTGCCGGTCTCAGGATCGCGGCAGACCTTGGTATCAAAAAGCTCGTCATCAAAGGCGATTCACAACTTGTCATCAGGCAAGTTAACAAGAGTTATCAAAGTCCATTGATGCAAGCCTACGTGGATGAAGTGAGGAAAATGGAAGAGCGCTTTGACGGTCTGCAAATGGAGCACGTTCCTCGTGCCGAGAACAGTGTTGCTAACGAACTG
The DNA here is from genome assembly GCA_011799875.1 of Thinopyrum elongatum. Taxonomy (NCBI): domain Eukaryota; kingdom Viridiplantae; phylum Streptophyta; class Magnoliopsida; order Poales; family Poaceae; genus Thinopyrum; species Thinopyrum elongatum. The sequence continues at coordinate 371,594,764 of CM022303.1, forward strand.
TCAAAGCGTGCCGCCCTCAAGTTGCGTGTGGAACCAGGAACTTTTGTGCTCCAATTGACTCAACCATCCGTGGCGCCATCGATGCGGCAAGAAAAGAGAAGAAAGTTGAACTCTGGTCAGTACTTCCCGGCAGAGCTCCCCGGAGCCGCCGGCAAGGAAGTTGCCGGGATCGACATGCCTGCCGGGGAACAACAGGATCCGGCAGGGCCTCAGGCCCTTGCTGTCGAGACAAATGTTCCCCCAGCGGAGGAGATGCCTTTAGTCCTAGCCGTCGAGCCTCAGGCTCCAGCATGGGCGCAACACATTGTCCATTTCCTTCAGACAGGAGAACTCCCGGAGGAACAGGAAGAAGCAGAAAGAGTAGCCCGTCGGTCTATTATGTACAAGTTCGTCGATGACGTCCTATACAGAAAGAGACCAAACGGTCTAAAATTGAAGTGCATTCCTCGGGAGGATGGGCTAGAGCTGTTGGCAGAGATACATGGAGGCATATGTGGTTCTCACATAGGATCAAGAGCACTTGCTGGGAAAGCATTCCGGCAAGGTTTCTTATGGCCCACCGCTCTCCAGGATGCAATTGCACTAGTCACCAAGTGTGAAGCGTGCCAGCTGCATTCGAAGAAATCACATCAACCAGCTCAAGCTCTTCAGACAATCCCTCTCTCCTGGCCATTTTCGGTATGGGGGCTCGACATACTGGGCCCTTTCCCCCATGCTACCGGGGGCTTTGAGTACTTGTACGTTGCTATCGACAAGTACACAAAGTGGCCGGAGGTGGAAGCAGTGAGGAAGGTGACAGCACAATCAGCCGTCAAGTTCTTTAAAGGGATAGTTTGCTGTTTCGGTGTACCCAACAGGATCATCACTGACAACGGCACGCAGTTCACAAGTCTCACCTTCATGCAGTACGTCCAAGACTTTGGCAGCAAGATTTGTTTTGCCTCTGTTGCTCACCCGAGATGCAATGGCCAAGCAGAGAGGGCTAATGCTGAAGTGCTCCGCGGTCTCAGGACCAGGACTTTTAACAGACAGAAAAAGTGCGGAAGATGCTGGATTGATGAGTTGCCGGCGGTTCTTTGGTCAATCAGAACGACACCAAATCGAGCCACCGGCCAGACGCCCTTCGCTCTGGTCTACAAAGCGGAAGCAATTCTCCCCACAGAACTCATGTACTGATCACCTCGAGTGCTCGCTTATGATGAGCTTGAGCAAGAGCAACTGCGGCAAGATGACGCTGTGCTCCTTGAGGATAATCGTCTTCAGGCTGTTGTGCGAGCTGCACGCTACCAGCAAGCTTTGCGCCGCTACCATAGCCGCAAAGTTCATGCCCGAAGCCTTGAGGAAGGCGACCTTGTTCTTTGGCGGATTCAGTCCGCCAAGAATTCAAACAAGTTGACGCCAAAGTGGGAAGGCCTTATCGGGTAGTACGAGTCACCAGGCCCGGCGCTGTCCGCTTGGAGACCGAAGATGGCGTTCCAGTGAGCAATTCCTGGAATATCGAACATCTTCGCAAGTTCTACCCATAAGGCGCGGTTGCCGGGGGCTCCCGACAACCACCCTTTTGTACAAGTCTTGCCGGCAAAGCATGTGATCCTTTGTACAAAGCCAGGCGCAGACCCTGAGCGCAGATGAATAAATTTAAGTGTTGTACATTCCCTTATTGATTCCCATGTTCATATTTATATATGCATGTATGTCTAAGATGTTGTATAACACCTACTCCCGGTAAGTTCTAACGAACCGCCAAGGTTTCATGTCTTTATTTTCTCTTCTTTCTTTTTAAAAGACAGAAGGATTCCTCGCGTGCACATTTGCCGGGGGGGAAGGAAGATATGAGTACCAGTTGGCGACGTTCGGAATCGACGCTTGCCAGAGGAAGGATAGCGACAGAAAGCTAAGTTCTAAAAACTTAAAACAAGTTTCTTTTATTACAAAGTTATTTCCTTGGACGATTCTGACTCTTGTATGGAAAATCTGCACGCGAAAGAACCCTTGTTGTAATTAGTTGCGCCCTTATTTTGTTTCGAGCCCGCTCAACGATTTAAGTGGCTGCACTGAGAACGCCAAGGAGTCTTGCCGGCCGCTGCGCCTCCAGCAGGCTGCTGAAGTCCCGCACCCAACGCTCGCGGCAGGTTGCGCGCCGGCAAGTTTTTCAGTAAGCGTAGGGTGAACTCCATACATAAAGGAATCAGACAAGGAAAATAGCAAGCATGAACCTAAACATAGGCGAGTTATATTACATTCATGAGCTGCCGCAATTCTAACTTGAGACTTAATTGTCTTTTACATGGAATGATGATGGCAAGAAAAGGCGGAGCACTTAATCCCTGCGCTGGCCTTCGATCCTTTTGATGGAGTCCACCTTCTCAAGGATAGGTGCGATAAGTTCTTCAAGCGCCTCGACATTTGCGTCCCTTGGCAGATGGCCGAGCGCGTTGGAGAGGTCGATGCCGGGATTGCTGTGCACCACCTTGATAAGCACCTTGCAAAGGATGGCCCGGCAAAGCCGGCGAGTCTCGTTGGCCAATTGGGTCGCCCGGCTAGACTGGAGCACCCTCAAGGCATCGTTGATGCTTTCAAAGAACATCGTCAACCTGGCACATGAAGATATCCTTTCCTCAGAAGAATACCTGAAGTTCGACAGGCCCATGGTTGACAGTTCTGCCATAAGCTTCTCCGCAGCGGCGATGAGACGTCCAGTCCAGATCTCCACCCCCTTCTCGTAATCAATTTGGGCGGCGGCAGCGCTCTTGAGCAGGTTCCTCTCTCCTTGGAGATCCTTGAGCAGAGCCTTCTCACGGGCCTTGCCGGCCTCGAGAGACTTCTGCAACGTCATCAGCTTCAATTCCAGAACTGCAATAGCATCAGCCGCATTGGAGAGCTGCTTGGTTTTGTTGGACAGGGCAACTTGCATCTCCGCCAAGGAGTGGAGGGTTTTTTCCCTATCACCTTTGAGCGTCGAGAGCTCCTTGCCGTGCTCTTCGAGATCTATTTCCAGCTTCTTTACCTTGTCGCTCAGCTCGTTCTTGGCAGCCTCTGCAGCTTCGGCAGCATCAACGGCCTCCTTGAGCTTGCCGGCGTGACTTGCAGTCAGAGCTTCGAGAGCCTCTTTATGTTTTTGTTCCAGCTCCGGGGTCCGCCGCGCGACAAGCTTCTCGATATCTTCATCTTTGCTGTGAAGTTTGGCGGTGAGCGCCTGCTCACGTGCGGTGAGATCTTCCTCATGAGCATCAAGAGCAACGTGGCGCCCCGTCAGGAGGGCATCTTCAGCAGCAATCCTTTGAGTAGCTTCATCCTGCGCCTTCTCCATATCAGATTGCTTCAGGAGGATCTCTGTCCACAGTTGGCTCACCTGTTCCCGGCCAGCAGTCAGCTCTTGGAGGGCCTCGGCGTACCAGGTTTGCATTTGTTAGACGCGCCTCTGGAAATCTGCCTCGGCCGCCTCGACGACTGCCATTCTGGAATCCGCTTTATCTTTCCGGGCGCGGTGGAGAGCCTGGAGCTTGCGGAAATTCTCGCCCATGGCCTGAAGGAGCTGATCCTCTTCAGATTTGCCGCTGCTAGCGCTGGGATCGTCAACAACCTCGAGCCCGGCAGCAGCGATGATTTCTTCATCAAAAACTTCTCCTTCGGCTGGTGCCCCAATGCTGGCCATCCCCGACAAGTTGACAAACAGGTTCTCGCCAACCTTGAGGTATTTGCTGGATGAGGGGCCTTCAGATGTTGATGGTTGGTCTTCAGCGACCGCCTCACCAGTGGCAGGGGGCTCCGTGGCCGGTGCAGCGCCTGGCGCTCCTGTGGCAGGAATGCCGTCAGTACGGTCATCAGCCTCCCTGTCGCCCCCTTCAATAGGTTCCTTGGCGGGTTCCTCCTGTGCAGTCTTGGCGGCCTCCCCGTCAAGAGCACCACCAGCCTCGACAGTGTCATCCTTGGTGGCCTCGCTGGCAGCGATCCTGTCTGCTTCGGCAGCGGCGTCCCTGGCGGTCTCCTCGATGACAACGTCGACATCCATGCGTTCCATCATAGGGAGCTCTAAAGGACGAAGGAGGAGAACTGAATAAGATCAAGATTGAAGTTCGAAGGGACCAAAGACAGAGAGATAAGGGAAAAAATAACAAGCATTCTGAGGCAATCGATTACCTGCGTCGAGCTGTTGAGAGGTGGCCTTGCCCCTCCCGGCAACTTCGGTTGCCGGGGGAGGGTTGCCAGTGTCCATGCTTGCCGGCTCCTCCTCAGTTAAGATGGGCTCGTCCGTAGGATCTCTTGCCGGGGACGTGCTTGTGGGCGACGTGGTCGATGGAGGTGGCACGACGGGGACGTCTTCCGACAACTCCCCTTGTCGCTGTTGTTCTCCTGCGAGCCCAAAGATATCAGCGGCAAGAATGGAAGCCTCAGCACCCGCCAGCAGAAAAAGAACAGTGAACTTACGCTGGGGGCTGTGCTGGGGGCTGCATTGAGGACTGGGCTCCGGGCAGACGACGACGGTTTCTGGCACGCTCGTGGAGCCTGCCGGGGGCTCGTCGCCCGCGGAAGTCTTTGTCCTCTTCGCCATCCTCTCCAGCAAGGTTTCTGCATCACTGCAGAGACAATACAAGCAAGTCAGTAAGATCGATCCAAGATTGGAATATAAAGGCTGTGGCAAAGTACTCACTCTTCTTCTTCTCGCTCCCGACTAAAGTCGGAGATGTCAAAATCGGCCTCCGCTGCGATGTCTGAGTGGGGAGGCGGAGGAGGGGTCCTAGGTCGCTTGGCTGTGGTAGGCGCCGAGGCAGCTTCCGGTACGGTAGTGCGAGACACCCCTGCCGCCCCAGCAGTGGCCGCTGGTGTGGGTCTTGCATGCCGCGCAGGTTGTTGACGAACCCCTTGCCGCGGTGCAGTCTTGCCGGCCACTTTCTTGCCGGGAGCCTCACCGCTCAAAGAAGGCTGGCTTGCCGGGAAGCCAGATGCAGCCTTCCGAAGAACGCGCTTCATCTTCTTTGGGGCTGGGAGCTCTTCTTGCGGTTCTTCTTCGGCCGTGTCCTCGTCGGACGTGCTCTCAGCGGCTGTGCTGCTCTGTTCCCCGACAGCTTTGTCCTTCCCGACAGGTTTTACCTCCACTACTACCTCTGCATCGCTGGTTTCCCATTCTGTGAAGCCAACACTGCCGGCCTACGCTGCAAGATTTGCCTCCTCCACCCTATTAGCAATGTAAGCTACTTCTTGGTCGGTGGTGGCTCGGATGAAATCTGTCTCTTGCCGGACGGGTCTCTCCATCAAGTTGTCAAAAACTTTCTGTGCTTCCTCCTCGGTTGGCTCAGCCCAAGTCACGTCAAGACCGTGGGCGTTGAACATCGGCATGAAGGCGATGATTGACCCCAAGGCGGAGTTGTTGCACAAAGGGACAATCCTTGCCGGCAGCCGATGCTTATCTTCGCGCTGGAATAGTTTTTGGCGGAGAGCGCCAAGCTACATAGTGGTTAGATTATTATTCAACCCGGGGCGCAATCTCATGATATCTGCCGCATTTCGGTATTCCCAAGCTGGCCTTCCCCTATTCTGCAAGGGGGCAATGCGGCGGCGGAGAAAGTCGAAGCCAATCATCTCCATCGTCAGCCCGGCAGCTTTCAGGCGAAGAATCCTGGTGGTGGCGATTGTGAGCTTTTCGTCGTCAGCGGCAAGACTGCTCCAACCACTGCCACGGACCGCCTTCTGTTGCCGGAGCAGACAAAATAGATGGGGATCTGCTTCCTTGATCCAGCACCATTCAGCCTGCCATTCGTCCCACTTTTCGCGGTAAACTCCTTCTGGGTATATTTCCTTATTCCAAGCCCTTGGAATCCAGGCGATAGAACCAGAGAGGGCCTCTCCTTTTTGGATGCAGGGGAAGAAGTAATGGCGAAAAAGAGTAGTGTTGGGAATCACTCCGGCGAAGTTTTCACAAAGATGGGCAAAGATGGACATGCACAGTACCGCATTCGGCGTGAAATCGAGAAGATGAAAGCCGTATGTGTACATGATATCATTGAAGAAGTCGGAAAATGGGGGGCAGAGCCCGCAATAGAAATACGCGGCGAAGAAGGGGTATCTATCCGACCCACTTTTGGAACAAGGACCTGGAATCACGCGTGTGGTGGGGTGAGCCTGCGTCTCCTTCGCCCACATGCATTGGTACCGCCTCTTCAGAGCTTCTGCGTCAAGCGACGGGGTGAAGACGGCACACTTCTTCCGCATCTTCACTAGTTCGCTCTCCGAAACATCGGCTTTCGCCTCCTTGCTCTTGCCCTTGCTAGCCTTGGGCGGCATGGCGGCTGTGAGGGCGGAAGCCGGGGGTGAAGCGAGCGTGGAAGCGGTGGGCGGAAGAGGGAAAGCTTTGCTCTGAGCTCGAGAGGAGGAAGGCGATGGCGACGACCAGATTGAGAAGAAGAGGGGGGTAAATAGGCTTGCGCCTCTGTGGCTTCTCCTTTTTATGGGGAAGGAGTGGGGCCGCCTCTTTTACTCCCCAATGTTAATACGCCTCTGCAGGCACGTTGCAGTCGCAGCCTTTGAGGCATGCTTCCCACGTCGCGTGTTCGGCGCGTGTAGTGGGGCGCACAGTAAACGAGATATTTACGAGCAGTTAATCCCTGCCACGCGTGCCCGTGCACTGTTTGGGCCTAGCCCAACAATGCCTCGCACTCGTGTATGGACTAGGCCCGGGGGCTCCTGTCGGTGTACTAAGTATTGGGCCACTAGTACCCCGTACTTGTACACGGGTAGTTGTAGCCATCCTCGCGGCAAGGCTTGCCGGGGAACAGTTCGAGGTTGATTCAAGCCATCAAAGAAACCATCCAGTCAGAGATCTGAGGATCAGTAGATAAGGAGAGCTGGAATCCGAAGGCCAGCTTTCCCTGCAAGATCTTGCCGGGGTGGCCTGCGGAGCCTGGCAAGGATCGGTGCCCGGCAAGGCTCGGCGCCCGGCAAGGCTTGGCGCCCGGCAGGCCTTGGCACCCGGCAAGGTTTTGTTGCTGTGCCACCGCTCTAGCACAGCGACAAACCCGGCATTCTGGGTCCTTCTTTGGATGCGTGGCGACGCGCCAATGGGGGAGAGCTTAAGCGGTGCTGATGGGATGGCCCTTTTTTCCATCCCCAAGAAAGTGAGGACACTTAAACGGACACCTCACGGTGCATTAAATGCGTTCGTCCTAATCCATCAGGGGTTAGGTATGGTAACCCTGTAGCTACTTTACACCTCAATGTATGTACATTTTGCCACTGTGGTGACCCCTTTGAGCGTATAAAAGGAGGCCCAAGGCAACTGCTACAGAGGAGGAGAACTTCTGGCCCATTCTTCATGCGTAGCTGCTCTTTGAACGTACTGTTCACAGCGAGCGCTCCTGAAGGCTGGGCTCAGGAACACTAATAAGAACACAAGGCAGGAGTAGGGTTTTACGCTGATTAGCGGCCCAAACCTGGGTAAAGTCTTCCCCCGTCGATCGTTGGTTCTGCTCTTTGCGTATCCCTCTCCCCCCGCCGAATCGTAAAGGGGTCCCTTTGGATCCCATAGGTGTCGTACCCCGACAACAGGAGCCCCCAGGCCTGGCCCGAATGAGCTGCCGGGTGTCGCCGGGGTAGGCCCTAACTTGTGCACATGCGAGGGGGAAATAGCCGCTTGCCTTTTGAGATCTTCTTTGCTTCTTAATTAATCTAAGCCCAGGTCAGTTTCCGGTTCTTCCACCCGTCGCGTAACGCCAATTGCAGTGGTGGAGATAATGGGCCACGATGCATGGAGTTAGCCACGTCCCTTGTTCATGGGGCGGTAACTGCCACCCCACTATCCCTCCCCGGTCCAAGTGCTTCTGCCACATGTATTGCATGCATTGCGCAAGGTTGGTGGCGGATGCGGAGGGTGCGGGAATGAGTGCCATGGCAGAAAGCCAGGGGTCATGGATTGGTGTAGGGGGTCAGCCTTGATTCTTCGAGCCGTTAATGGCGAGGAGGAGCCTGACTGGCCGAGCGGGGCGGCCACCTCCACGAAGAAAATACAGCCCCCTGCCACGCCCGCCTATAAAAAAGGGGGCGTGGTGCGAGTTGTTCCTCCACACCTCCGTCCTTCTCTGTTTCTGCAGTTGCCCACGTCTGTCATGGTGAGAGGTCAGGGGTCCGGTCCTCCTCAAGTGGCGATGAGAACTTTAGCTCGACAGTGTCTCCCTCCTCCCTCCGAAGATGAGGGGACAGAGCCCGTGACAAGGGGAGGTGGGAGGGGACGAGGTCGAGGCCTTCGTGGCGCACGGGGCTGAGGAGGACGGGGTGGCGTTCTAATTGCGCCCATGCCGGCCGCCCTCCCCCGATGGAAGGCCATGTTGGAGACCAGCCTCTGGAGTTTGTGATTAGGATGTATAAGCCTCCGTGCGGCCGCCTTCATCTCCCCACCCCATTCGCAAGGGTGATGGAGCTCGAACAGCCGCGTGCGTTGAGACTACACATGAGGGGCTACGAGAATGGCAGCCTACGTGTGGATGTGGATTTCCCCGCCCCTCATGTCATGTACTTCCGCCATGGCTGGAAGACCTTTGCCCGCGCCCATAGCTTGTCGGAAGGGCACGTCTTCCATTTTAAGTTAATGGAGGCCGATTTCCTTTCCGTCATGGTTTTCGGGAGCTCGGGTGCTCGTTTAGGTTGCTGCGCGGAGAGCTCGACCGACGACGAAATCTCCTCCTCGAGTGATAGTGACGAGGAGGACAGCGACGGTGATGATGATGGCATCGGCCGGTAGGGCGACAACTCTGACTCCGGCTGAGCACCAGCCGCACCGTCATCCTCAGGTGGCGGCACCATCATCTGCACCTGCGTCTCCCCCTGGCAAGGTGATTTCCCAGGGAGTTGGATGTAGGGGTGGGGGTGGTGCCCTGGCTCCTGCAGCAGCCTTCCAGCTGGACCCCGGTAGGCTTCTTCACGGGCTGCAGCTTCGTTCGCCCTGCCGTGTCCTGCTGGCCCTGGTGGTGGCGGTTGGCGGGTCATCTCCGCCGATCTCTTCACCATCACCTTTGCTCGCACCCTCCCGCTCTCACCAGGTTCGTCGTCAAGGGACCCGACGGGGTCAGGCTGGGCTCCTACCCAGGCGCTCCTTTTGCCCTCTGCACCTCCTGCCGCAGTGCCTAGAAGGGGAGGGGTAAGAAAGGGCATTATGGGGCACTTATCTTTTTTCAATCTAAAATATGTAGGCACTTGCCAAACTTTAGTTCAAATTATGTAATCTCTTTTATCCATGTTTGTGTTCTGTAAGGTGTGTACTTGTTGATCAACATATTAATGAAAAAGATAAACCTTGCCGGGCACTTGCGCATGTAACATGTCCATGCAGAGGGGGAATGCCTCTATACGCTCAAGTAAACAAGTTTTTCCCCGGTAGGCTTATCCTGCCGGTATCCTCAAGTTGCTGCCGCGGGGCTGGGCCTGCCGGACACAAATCGTGAATAGGGACTAGCCCCCCGCCAACTTTCTAGCCGAAGGCCACTACAACCTCCCCGACCGAAGCAACGTTCGAGTCAAGGGACGGGAGCACCTAAGTTTCCAAAGCAGCGAGGTTTTCCGATGAACAAGTTTTTTATTTACAGAATGCGTATGGATAAGAGAGAGAACTTATCTGTTTGGGCTTGCCGAGGATCACAATGTAGGCTTGTCTTCTCTTCTCCTTTTCGGGACTGAATCCACGGTAGGAGCATGCAGCTTGATGCAGATGAAAATGATGCCTCATGCGATCTTATCTACATGAACATGCAATGCTCATGATATGCTTATGCATGCATGCAATTTGTCGGGGGGCCCCAGCGCTTCATTTATTTCTCTGTTGCTCAGGGTCTGCGCCTAGCTTTGTACAAGGGGTTACATGCAACAGAGGCAAGGCATGTACAAAAGGGTGGCTGCCGGGCAGGGCCCGACAGCCGCGCCTTACGGGTAGAACTTGCGGAGATGCTCAATATTCCATGAGTTCTACAACTGAATGCCATCTCCGGTCTCCAGACGGACTGCGCCAGGTCTGGTGACTCGTACTACCCGGTAAGGGCCTTCCCACTTGGGCGTCAACTTGTTTGCACCCGTGGTGGACTGAACGTGCCTAAGGACAAGGTCGCCTTCCTCAAAACACCGGGCATGAACCCTGCGGGTGTGATATCGACGCAGGGCTTGTTGATACCGTCTGGCACGCGTAGCAGCCCGGAGACGGTTCTCCTTGAGTAGCACAGTGTCATCACGCCGGTGCTGATCTTGCGCTACTTCATCGTAGGCAAGCACTCGAGGTGACCCGTAAATGAGTTCCGTGGGGATAACTGCTTCTATCCCATAGACTAGGGAGAAGGGAGTCTGCCCGGTAGCCCGATTTGGTGTCGTTCTGAGGGACCAAAGAACCACCGGCAGCTCATCGATCCACCGCCTGCCACACTTCTGCAGCCTATTGAATGTTCTCGTCTTGAGTCCTCGCAACACTTCAGCGTTTGCCCTCTTAGTTTACCCGTTGCTCCTTGGATGGGCCACAGAGGCGAATGAGATTTTGCTTCCGAGGGCATGAACGTATTGCATGAAGGCGCGACTCGTGAACTGGGTGCCGTTATCAGTGATGATCTAGGCAGGAACTCCGAAGCGGCACACCAATCCTTTCAAGAACTTGATAGCTGACTGAGCAGTCACCTTTCTCACGGGCTCTACTTCCGGCCACTTTGTAAACTTGTCGATTGCAACGAACAAGAATTCATAGCCCCCAGCTGCACGGGGGAAAGGGCCGAGGATATCGAGCCCCCAGACCGAAAACGGCCATGACAAAGGGATTGTCTGAAGAGCTTGGGCAGGCAAGTGGATATTCTTGGAATGGAACTCGCAGGCTTCACACTTGGTGACAAGCTCGACCGCATCTTGGAGGGCTGTGGGCCAGTACAATCCTTGCCGAAAAGCTTTCCCAACCAACGCCCTTGATCCAATGTGGGAGCCGCACATACCCTTGTGTATCTCTGCCAGCAATTCCTTTCCTCCTTCCCGGCCAATGCACTTCAATTTCACACCGTCAGGCCTCCTTCTGTAAAGTGTGTCGTCAATGAATGGATACATACTGGCCTTCCGGGTTACTCTTTCAGCTTCTTCTTGCTCTTCGGGAAGTTCTCCAGTTTGGAAGAAATGCACTATGTGCCGTTCCCAAGGCGGAGCCTGTGGCTCGGCAATGAGGACTAACGGCACCTCCTCATTCGTGAGAGTGCAACCCTCGACCGCGAGGACCGGTGGCCTGGCGGGAGGATGCAGCTCAGCGACCGAAGGGGAGATGTGCCCGACAAGCTTTCTGCCGGGATCCTTGGAAGGTTCTACCGGGAGAGGCTTGCCGGAGTCTAGTTTCCTCCTCTTTATGGCCATTTTTGCCGAGGATACGGAGGGCTAAGTCAGATGGAGAACAAAAGTTCATGGTTCCACAGGGAGCTTTTGTGTAGTGCACTTCGACAGATGATCAACAATGCTGTTTTCTGCATGAGGTACGTGCTCTGTTTGCAATCCGTCAAAGCGCTCCTCCAACTTTCTCACTTCCTCAACGTATGCCTCCATCAATGGACTTTGGTAATCCTTGTTGACTTGTCTCACCACAAGTTGCGAATCTCCGCGGATGATCAGCTTCTTAATCCCCAGTTCTGTTGCAATTCTGAGCCCGGCGAGGAGCCCTTCATACTCTGATGTACTGTTCGTAGCCTCCTCCCAGGGAAAATGCATCTGGACGACGTACTTCAGGTGCTCTCCGGTGGGAGCAACAAGAAGCATGCCAGCCCCTGCACCTTATAGGGAGAAGGCACCATCGAAATACATGATCCATTCTTGGGGCACTTCCTTACTGGGGATAACTGTCTCCAATACCTCTTCGTCAGGAGTTGGTGTCCATTCTACAATAAACTCTGCCAATGCTCTGCTCTGAATGGTTGATGTGCTCTCAAACTTCAAACCAAAGCTGGATAACTCCAAAGCCCACTACACTATCCTGCCGGTAGCCTCAGGGTTTCAGAGTATTCGTTGCAAAGGGAAATGGGTGACAACTGTGATCTCATGGGCTTGGAAGTAGTGGCACAATTTCCTTGGGGCCATGACAAGGCCAAAGATCAATTTTTGCACACCAGAGTACCTGGATCTAGCCCCCCTGCAACAGGGAGCTGACGAAGTATACTAGGCGCTGCACCACTTTCTTCTTTGCCGTGACCAGAGAACTGCTTCCGCTGCTTTACTCATCTCCATCTTGATCCGCATCTGACCTTGCCGGGGTGTGCTCACTTTCCTCCCTGGAAGGGACACCAGCTACGTCTGCTGCTCCATCCACTTCCCTCTGCGCCACCAATGCTGCACTAACCACTTGATTAGTAACCACGAAGTATAGCACCAACGGCTCTTGAGATTTTGGAGTGACCAAAGTGGGCACAGACGAAAGGTAGGCCTTCAAATCTTGTAGTGTAGCGTCTGCCTCTGGGGTCCACTCCATGGGCCCTGCCTTTTTCAAAATCTTGAAGAACGGCAAGGCACACTCAGCAGACTTGGAAATGAATCTGCTAAGCGCGGCAACACACCCAGTCAAATGCCTCACGTCCTTGACTGTCTTGGGTGCTTGAATCTGCTCAATAGCTTTGATCTTGTCGGGGTTGGCCTCTATTCCCCGGTGGGACACAAAGAAGCCAAGTAGCTTGCCGGAAGGAACACCAAACACACACTTCTCCGGGTTTAGCTTCAAGTTTATCTTGCGCAGATTAGCAAACGTCTCTTCTAAATCCTGAATGAGGGTTGATCTGTCCTTGGTCTTGTCCACAATATCATCCATGTAAGCCTCAACATTTCTGTGCAACTGTGACTCAAAACCAATCTGGACTGCTCTTGCGAAAGTGGACTCGGCGCTCTTTAACCCGAAAGGCATCTGCACAAAGCAGTATGTGCCACATGGGGTGATGAACACGGTCTTCTCTTCGTCTTCCTTGGACATGAAGATCTGATGATACCCAGAGTAGGCATCCAGGAAGGAAAGCAGGTCACACCTGGAGGTGGAATCCACAATCTGGTCAATGCGCGGCAAGGGAAATGGGTCCTTTGGGCATGCCTTGTTTAGATCCGTAAAATCTATCCACAGCCTCCACTTCACATTAGCTTTGCGTACCACCACAGGATTTGCTAACCAAGTTGGATGTAACACTCCTCTAACCAGACCAACTGCCTCAAGTTTCTTGATCTCCTCGGCAATAAACTGTTGCCGCTCCAAAGCTTGCTTCCGGACCTTCTGCTTGACGGGCCGGGCATGTGGGCAGAGAGCAAGGAGGTGCTCGATTACCTCCCTGGGAACACCGGGGATGTCAAATGGTTGCCAGGCAAACACATCAACATTCGCTCGTAGGAAGGCAACACGTGCGCTTTCCTATTTGTCATCGAGGGTGGCGCTGATAGTGAAAGTACCATCAGCGCCAGCCAGCCCTGCCGAGACCTTTTTCATAGCGCGTGCAGAAGACTTGGATCTCTTGCTATTGGAACTCTCCGGTGAGCCATCAACAGGCGCAGCATACCCCGAAGAGGTATGCTTCCCGGATTCCTTGCCGGCGTCCCTGTTAGGCTTCTTCTTTCCATTACTTTCCTTGGCGGGGATTGCAGCTTCAGTGGCCTTTGCCGCGACTGCCTCCCAGTACATCTTGTCCACAACAATAATTGCGTCCTTCTTGTCTGATGGAATGGAAATGACACCCGCCGACCCTGGCATCTTCAAGGTGATGTAGGCATAGTGGGATGCCGCCATGAACTTGGCCAGAGCTGGGAGACCAAGGACTCCGTTGTATGGCAATGGGAGGTCAACCACATCAAACACGATCTTCTCAGTCTGGTAATTCAACTCTCCCCCAAATGTCACCAGCAACGTGAGTTTCCCCTTAGGACGACTCCTGCCGGGGTTGATTCCTTGAAACATACCAGTAAATTTGAGCTCTTCTTCTGCTATCTGGAGTTTGCTGGTGACCTTTGAAGAAATCAGATTCAACCCAGCCCCGCCGTCAACCAACATCTTTGTGACTTTGAGGTTGTGGATTGTTGGTGATACCAACAACGGCAAGCACCCTACCGCGGTGGTGCGGTCAGGGTGGTCCTCTTCGTCGAAGATGATGGGCGTGCGGGACCACTTGAGCGGCCTTCGAGAGTCTGCCGCTGGCTCCATGGCATTGACTTCACGCGCCCACCGTTTAAGTTGGCGGTGGAAAGAGTGCAAAGATGCACCCCCGTCAATGCACAGGGCGTCGGTGGCTTTCTGGAATTCCTGCTCGCTTGTTTCCTCTTCATCTTCTCCATCACTCTCATCGTTGCAATCCCCCTTCTCACGGCTTCTGGCGGGTTTCCCTTGATTCTAAGGAGCCTTGCCAGGGAAGCTTGCTCCGCCACCCCGGCCCTTTCCACCAGCGCCATTCTGACCTTTCTCTTTGTCTCGCTTCTCATATTCAGCCCTCTGCTTCTTGACAAGCTGCTCAACCTGATGACACTCCTGGAGACCATGACCCTTGGTCCGATGGATCTTGCAATATGGGCCCTCGCCATTCCCAGCCTTCTCGGCAGCCGTGGCTTCCCGGCAATCAGTGCACGCAGCCACTTCCTTGCCAGTATCTCAGCCCTGGCTTTCTTGCCGGTACTAGGGATGGCCGATCCCTCAACGGTCATCACTGCTTTATCTGATGAGGACATCAATACCATTGTTACACCCACAGCCCCTGCTGCTATACATACTGGACCAATTACTAGAGCTCGCGCACGCCAATTGAAATACCAGGTACTTTCGTTTCTTGGTGACAATTCTAATGTTCATGAGAAGATGATGCTGCCTAAATTGGATACATTTGTGTTGATTACTAATGAAGGGCCTAGCATGGACAAGAGGGATGAACACTGGAGCATGATCAAGCATGGAGATGAAGGCGCACGCGAAGGGGTCCAGAATGGCGTTTCTAGTGCATATTGGGCACTTTGAAGCCTCCGTGATGACCTAAAAGGACATGGACAAAATATACAAGATGCCCCTTCAGAAATTTCATCCATAGCTTATTTTAGGTGCTGCGCCACCTTATTTTTGGGCCAGGCTCATGTAATTTCGAAATACTTAAGTATAGGTTGTTTTTTAGAGTCCGTATGTGTGGGGAAACAAAGTTAGGGTTGGTTTCGGACCCCTCCTACAAGGGGCTACGAAATTCCCCCCTACTCCTCCATATATACAGCCCTTAGGGCGTCATTTAGACTTTGGATTTTGTTTAGATTAAAAGTTCACCATAGCTGCAACTTTGTGTACTTCGTTTGTGTTCAACGACCAGACCAAGACGTCACAGAACCCCACCTTGATCAATAAAGCTTTCATCTTTTATTCACAATATCCAGATTGCAATTTTAGTTTCTTGCTTGTTCTTCGTTTGCTTGCAGGAAATAGACCTTCGTGGTCAGGTTGATCGTGCTCCGGCGTGGTCAATAACCTCTCGGAGTTGGTTTAGCGATTGCTAAGGCGCGACATCCTCGCATGTTCATAGTCAGATCATCAAAGTCTACTCCACCAAAAATGATAGCCACCATCTCATCGAAAGACGGGACACCTTTGCCTGTATCAAGTGGTATCAGATTTCCAGGTTGCTCGGTGAGATTTTACAGTTTTTCATAGTTTAGATCGACTCTGTTCTTCATACCTACACTCCACGAAAAAGCAAAAAAAAAATACGGTTAGTTCATCATATCCGAACCAATCTGAGCCTTTGCATAATCTTTTTAGGGTTTTTGCTTTGTTGAATTTTTGGTTGCATCGTCGTGTCGAGTTGCTGGTCTTAGCGTCTAGTCCTCTAGAGTTTCGAGTTCTGTTCACAAGTTGTCACGCCGTCGCCGCACCATCGTCATCACCGCTGCCATTATACCACCATCGTCATCACCGCTGCCATATACCATCATCGCCATCACGCTAATCCGAGTCCACCTCCCTCATAGATTCGCCACGAGTCCATGTTCCACCATCCTACATATATCCGCCACCAGTCCGAGTTTCCACCAGATTCATCTCCGCCATCAGTCCTAGTTCGAGTCCAGTATTTGTTCCTTTCTTTTTTATTTCCAGATCACGCCATACTCTGGGTCGTGACCAAGTCGGACTCCCCAACTTTCGTGCTACCCGCAGTAGAAAAATAGTTCCAGTTTAAAAAAAAGTGAAAAAAAAATTCAGAGTGTGCTCGTCCTTTGTTTACGTGCAGCATCGTGATTTTTGTTAGTGTTCTAGGCGCGCGTCTCTAGTACGGTCTAGCCTAGGACCAGCACAGTACCGTCGTTGAGCGTTTATTCAACTTTGCATCCCTGAATTGATTATTGCTAACCCTTTTTGCTACCATATTATAGGCCATCCCAGCTCCACATACATCTACATCGTGCGTTTGACTCTTCCTGGTAATCACTCTATCCAAGCTTTGAGAGTTTTGACTACAACGGTTGCCGATCACCGCCTGCTGCTTGGTAAGAACTGGTAAGACTTTGAGATTCGCTTGACGGATTTGTGACACCCCACCACTTTCTAGTAGTCTATAGGATCATATTCTTGTGTGTTTCTATTGCTGCTAACCATGGCAGGATCACAAGCCGATGAGATTGACTGGGAGAACATGACGAAGAAGGAGCTTCATGATAAATTTCAACAAATGGTGGGTCAACAGGTGGAAGACGTGATGACCAGTTTTGGAAAGGCCATGGAGAAGATAGATGGCATTGAGAAGGCGTTCGAAACAAAGCTCGATAACAAGTTTAATGAATTGCTCGCGCGTCTTCCACAACCACCGCCCGCTGCACCTGTCGCACCTCTACAGCAGCAACAACAACAACAACATCGTCTTCCAAATCAAGTGGGACGAGCGCTGCATGTTCCCCTTGAGCCTGGTCAAACTTCTGGTGCCACTGTACCTACTGTTGATGCTTCTATTGCTCCTGCTGCTACTGCAGAGGTGGAGGACCATTACGAGGATGAGGTTGATCAAAATAAGAACTACGTGCAACCACCAGCACCACCACCACCAGGTCGTCCTCATGCATATCATCCCAATGGTAAGGCTGCACCACCACCTGAGGTATGATATCATGACCATCTTCCTAAATTAGAATTGAATATTCCACCATTTGAGGGTAGATATGTTCCTGATATATATCTTACTTGGGAGTTAGAAACTGAACAATGTTTTACATGTTTACAATATCCTGAGGAGAGACGTGTTCCTGCTGCTGTTTGTGCTTTCACTAGTTTTCCATGTGTTTGGTGGTCTGAACATTGTAGATTATATCCTATTCCAGCTACTTGGGATGCTTTGAAAACTGCTATGCGTACTCGTTGGGTTCCACCATATTATCAACGCGAATTACTTCAAAAATTGCGGCGTTTAAGACAAGGAAAAAATTATGTAGAAGAATATTATAAGGAATTACAAACGGGCATGATTAGATGTGGTATTGTTGAGGATAATGAAGCTATGCTTGCACGTTTTATGGGTGGATTCAATAAAGAGATTCAGACCATTCTAGAGTATAAGGAGTATAATAATATCACTCGTTTATTCCATCTTGCTTGCAAAGCTGAACGTGAAGTGCAGGATCGACAGGCATTGGCGCGAACTAATTTTTCTGCAGGTCGATCTTCATCATGGACACCGCATGCCTCCTCTACTCCCACACGTCCTACTGCAGCACCACTTACTTCAGCCGCCAATTCCAACCGAGATACTAGAAAACAGGCACCACCACCACCATCTGCCAGGAGTAATCCTTCTGGGCCTGCCCAGAGCTCTTCTTCATCTATGGCATCAACAGGGCACACACATGATATTATTTGTCATCGTTGTAAGGGTAGAGGTCATTATGCGAGAGAATGCCAATCTCCGCGTGTTATGATTGCTACTGAGGATGGTGGGTATGAGTCCGCTAGTGACTATGATGAGGTGACTTTGGCTCTTATTACAAGTGAAGAACACGGTGGAGATGATTCTGATCATGAGACGCAATACATGGCTCCTGAAGATGCTGACAGGTATGAATGTATAGTTGCTCAACGTGTTTTGAGTGTGCAGGTCACACAAGCTGAGCAAAATCAGAGGCATAATTTGTTCCATACAAAGGGAGATGTGAAGGAACGTTCTGTTCGCGTCATCATAGATGGAGGGAGCTACAACAACTTGGCTAGCATGGAGATGGTGGAGAAGCTATCTCTCACCACAAGACCACATCCACATCCTTACTATATCGAATGGTTCAACAACAGCGGCAAGGTTAAGGTAACACATACTGTTCGTGTGCATTTTAGTATCTCTACATATGCTAATTATGTTGATTGTGATGTGGTACCCATGCAACCATGCTCCTTATTACTTGGTAGACCATGGCAATTTGATAAAAATTCTGTACACCATGGTAGAAACAATTAGTATACTCTTGTTCATAAGGATAAACATATTACTTTGCTTCCTATGACTCCTGATTCTATTTTGAAAGATGATATTAATAGAGCTAGTAAAGCAAAACAGGAGAAAAATAAGAGTGAAAATCAGATTGTGGCAAAAGAATTTGAGCGACAAATGAAGCCTAATAATAAACCATCTAGTGTTGCTTTTGAAATTAAATTGAAAAGTGCAAGTTTACTCGCCACCAAATCTGATATTGATGAGCTAGATATAAGCAAATCTGTTTGCTATGCTTTTGTGTGCAAAGAGGCATTATTTTCATTCGAGGACATGCCTTCCTCTTTGCCTCCTGCTATCAATAACATTTTGCAGGAGCTCGCTGACGTCTTTCCACAAGACGTGCCACCGGGATTACCACCTATTCGCGGGATTGAGCATCAAATTGATTTAATTCCCGGTACTTCGCTGCCAAACCGTAGGCCATACCGTACCAATCCAGCGGAGATGAAGGAGATTATGCGTCAAGTACAGGAGCTGCTCGACAAAGGTTATATACGTGAATCTCTTAGTCCTTCTGCTGTTCCTATTATACTAGTCCCAAAAAAGGATTGTGCGTCGCATATGTGTGTTGATTGTAGAGGCATTAATAATATTACTATTCATTATCGTCATCCTATTCCTAGGCTAGATGATATGCTTGATGAATTGAGTGGCTCTACAATATTCTCCAAAGTTGATTTGCATAGTGGACACCATCAAATTCGTATGAAATTGGGAGATGAATGGAAAATAGCTTTTAAAACTAAGTTTGGATTATATGAGTGGTTAGTCATGCCTTTTGGGTTAACTAATGCACCTAGTACTTTCATGAGATTAATGAACGAAGTTTTACGTGCTTTTATTGGACGATTTGTGGTAGTTTACTTTGATGATATATTGATTTATAGCAAATCTTTGGAGGAACATTTGGAACATTTACGTGCTGTTTTTATTGCTCTACGTGATGCACGTTTGTTTGGTAACCTTGGGAAGTGCACCTTTTGCACCGACCGAGTATCTTTTATTGGCTATGTTGTTACTCCACAGGGTATTGAAGTTGATAAAGCCAAGATTAAAGCTATTGAGAGTTGGCCGCAGCCCAAAACGGTCACCCAAGTGAGGAGTTTTCTTGGCCTTGCTGGTTTCTATAGGCGTTTTGTGAGAGATTTCAGCACCATTGCTGCACCTCTCAATGAGCTTACAAAGAAGGATGTGCCTTTTGTTTGGGGTACCGCACAGGAAGAAGCCTTCATAGTATTGAAAGATAAGTTGACACATGCTCCTTTACTCCACCTTCCTGATTTTAATAAGACTTTTGAGCTTGAATGTGATGCTAGTGGAATTGGATTAGGAGGTGTGTTATTACAAGATGGTAAACTTGTTGCATACTTTTCTGAAAAATTGAGTGGGCCTAGTCTGAACTATTCTACTTATGATAAAGAATTATATGCTCTTGTTCGGACTTTAGAAACATGGCAACATTATTTATGGCCCAAAGAATTTGTTATACATTCTAATCATGAATCTTTGAAACATATTAAAAGTCAAGCAAAACTGAACTGTAGACTTGCTAAATGGGTTGAATTCATTGAGACTTTTCCTTATGTCATAAAACACAAGAAGGGTAAAGAAAATGTTATTGCCGATGCATTGTCTCGTCGTTATACTATGCTTTCACAACTTGACTTTAAAAAATTTTGTTTGGAGACCATCAAAGATCAATATGTGCATGATGCTGATTTTAAAGATGTAATGCAGAGTTGTAAAGAAGGAAGAACATGGAACAAATTCATCCTGAATGATGGATTTGTGTTCCGTGCTAACAAGCTATGCATTCCAGCTAGCTCCATTCGTCTTTTGTTGTTGCAGGAGGCGCATGGAGGAGGATTAATGGGACACTTTGGCGTGAAGAAGACGGAGGATTTACTCGCTACACATTTCTTTTGGCCAAAGATGAGACGGGATGTTGAGAGTTTTGTTGCTCGCTGCACTACATGTCAAAAAGCTAAGTCACGACTCAATCCTCATGGTTTATATATGCCTTTGCCTGTACCTAGTGTTCCTTGGGAGGATATATCTATGGATTTTGTTTTAGGATTACCTCGAACAAAGAAGGGGAGGGATAGCATATTTGTTGTCGTGGATAGATTTTCGAAAATGGCACACTTTATACCATGTCATAAAAGCGATGATGCTGCTAATGTTGCTGATTTGTTCTTTCGTGAAATTATTCGCTTGCATGGTGTGCCAAATACTATTATTTCAGATCGTGATTCTAAATTTCTTAGCCACTTTTGGAGATGTTTATGGGCTAAGTTGGGGACTAAATTGCTTTTTAGTACTACTTGTCACCCCCAAACTGATGGACAAACTGAAGTGGTAAATAGAACTTTGTCTACTATGCTTAGGGCTGTTTTGAAGAATAATAAGAAAATTTGGGAAGAATGCTTGTCTCATATTGAATTTTCTTATATTCGTTCATTGCATTCTACTACTAAGATGTGCCCTTTTGAGATTTTGTATGGTTTTCTACCTCGTGCACCTATTGATTTATTGCCTATTCCATCTTCGGAGAAGGTTAATTTTGATGCTAAACAACTTGCTGAATTGATCTTAAAAATGCATGAGTTAACTAAGGAAAACATTGAGCGTATGAATGCTAAATATAAACTTGCTGGAGATAAAGGTAGAAAACATTTTGTCTTTGCACCTGGAGATCTTGTTTGGTTACATTTGCGTAAGGATAGGTTTCCTAATTTGTGCAAATCAAAGCTAATGCCACGTGCTGATGGTCCTTTTAAGGTGTTAGAGAAAATAAATGATAATGCATACAAACTTGAGTTGCCTGCAGATTTTGGGGTTAGTCCCACTTTTAACATTGCAGATTTGAAGCCTTACTTGGGTGAGGAAGATGAGCTTCCGTCGAGGACGACTTCATTTCAAGAAGGGGAGGATGATGAGGACATCAATACCATTGTTACACCCACAGCCCCTGCTGCTATACATACTGGACCAATTACTAGAGCTCGCGCACGCCAATTGAATTACCAGGTACTTTCGTTTCTTGGTGACAATTCTAATGTTCATGAGAATATGATGCTGCCTAAATTGGATACATTTGTGTTGATTACTAATGAAGGGCCTAGCATGGACAAGAGGGATGAACACTGGAGCAGGATCAAGCATGGAGATGAAGGCGTGCGCGAAGGGGTCCAGAATGGCGTTTCTAGTGCATATTTGAAGCCTCCGTGATGACCTACAAGGACATGGACAAAATATACAAGATGCCCCTTTATAAATTTCGTCCATAGCTTATTTTAGGTGCTGCGCCACCTTATTTTTGGGCCAGGCCCATGTAATTTCGAAATACTTAAGTATAGGTTGTTTTTTAGAGTCCGTACGTGTGGGGAAAGAAAGTTAGCGTTGGTTTCAGACCCCTCCTTCAAGGGGCCACGAAATTCCCCCTACTCCTCCATATATACAGCCCTTAGGGCGTCGTTTAGACTTTGTGTTTTGTTTAGATTAAAAGTTCGCCATAGCTGCAACTTCACGTACTTCGTATGTGTTCAACGACCAGACCAAGACGTCACAGAACCCCACCTTGATCAATAAAGCTTTCATCTTTTATTCACAATATTCAGATTGCAATTTCAGTTTCTTGCTTGTTCTTCATTTGCTTGCAGCAAATAGACCTTCGTGGTCAGGTTGATCATGCTCCGGCGTGGTCAATAACCTCTCGGAGTTGGCTTAGCGATCGCTAAGGCGCGACATCCTCGCACGTTCGTAGTTGGATCGTCAAAGTCTACTCCACCAAAAACGATAGCCACCATCTCACCGAAAGACGGGACACCTTTGCCTCTATCATTATCCTTGCGCCTTTTGTTGTGCTTCTTCTTCTTGTTTTTTTGACTGGTGGCCTCGTCATCATCCTTTGAATCGATGTCGATGACATCCTCTTCTCCGGGGAGCTTCCTCCCCTCCTCTATTCGAGCACACTTATCCACCAGAGTGTAAAGCTCCTTCACAGTATTGGGCAATCGAATGTTCATCTTGGAATGTGTCAACGATTGCGCACATCGGACTGGAACACAACTATCACAGCTGCCGGGTGGATGTCTAGAATATTCCTGTGGACTCGGCTGAATCTCTCCATGTATTTCCGCAGGCTCTCGCCTTCTTTTTGCGGGAGAAGCTGCAAGTCGCTAGGCCGCCCCAGTTCTTGATGGCCGCCCGTGAAGGCACCAACAAACTCATGGCACAGGTCAGCCCAGGTCGAAATGGAGTTCTCCGGCAGGTGCATCAGCCATGACCTCACATTTGGCTTGAGTGCCAAACGGAACTAGTTGGCGAATACCTTCTCATCTCTTCCCCCGACAGCTTGAACAGCAATGGTGTAGATGCTCAAGAACTCTGCCGGGTTCAGTCTCCCATCATACTTCTCTGGTATCTCTGGCTTGAACGTGCGAGTGGACAGCCAATGGACTTGCCACAGCTCGCGGGGGAAGGCAGGGCACCTAGCCTCGAAGGGCAGGTACCCACCTTCAGCGAGTGCGGGCTCGTCGACGTCGGGGCCATCGTGCCTGTCGGTCTGGCGGTGGGCGTCGCGGTGTCGCTCGGTGTTGACACGCGTGCCTTCCCTCTGCCCGTCCTCCAGGACTCGCCGTTGGCCTTGACGTGCTCGAGGGTCGAACAAAGCCATCGAGACATCATCGGGTTCTTGGTTGCCCAGCTCCTGCGCCGGCTGCCGCGGAGGGGACTGCACCGTAGGAGTGGCCCCATCCACACGGCCAGCAGCGTGGGCCGTTGTCGCTGCCTAGGGAGGCCCCTACAGGTCATAGAGGGACAGACATACATAACCCAGCAATGATTGTGTCGGTCATCAATGTATGAACCCAAATCGTAGCAAGCTACAAGAACTTAAAGGAACAATGCATGACATTTCCCCGAAGGGACAGACACAGGAATAAAGAAGGATACATGCCGGCCAATCCCAGTGTTCTGGAGCAGTAGCGAACTACTATGGCTCAGTGGAAGCACCAGGGAGCATTTCCCCATAAGAAAGGCTAGCAAAGGCAAACAACTAAGTGTCAAACCCCACACATAGCAATACACATTACACGTACGCATAACATGCAAGTATGTGTTGTAAAACATGGCATCACAACATAACTTAACAACTCATATAAGGATAAAGGCTCAGAAGAACCAACTTGGCATTTATTGCAAGCAGCGGGTCTCATGACCCTTCATACAAAGCATACAAGCAACGGAAGCATAACATATCTGAGTACAGACAACTACAAGTGGAAAAAGGCTAAGAAGCCTAACTATGTACAAGACCATCCCAAGGGTACAAGATCATAGCTGGGATACAAGCTACTCGTCGAAGTCCACGCGAAACTACTAGTGAGACCAAAGTCTCCTCTGCAAAACATAAATTAGGCAAACATGAGTACAAAGGTAGTTAGCAAGACTTACATCAGAACTAATGACATATGCATCAGTATCAAGGAGGGTGTTGTGGAGTTTATGATGCGGAGCATCCTAAGGTCATCCCCATGGACCTACCTACATCTCCCATGACACCACTTGGACCAATGACAAGAGCTCGAGCAAATGCTATCGAAGATAAGGTGAACTCGCTCCTCTCTGAACTTATACATTCTTCATGTGAGACATGGCTACTACCTCAAGCGGAGACCCTATGTGTGATCAGGTACTTAGAGGTAAGCCACGAGGCAACTACATCCAATGGTTAAGACGGCGAGGACTCCAAGTACAAGGAACAAGAAGAGGACCTGCCAAAAAATCTCCAGCCACCGGACGACCACGACTTGTCGGACATCCAACGTCTGAAGCTCCAGCCAGACCAAGTCCCAGCCGGCGAAGTCTAAAGCGGCCGGATGCCTGACGCTCACCGGACGACCGACAACCTACACCACCCGGACGTCCGGCCACCACCAGAAATCCAACACCTGCGGATCAGAGCCAAAACGTCAGAAGTCCGAGCCCCTCCGGACGACCGACGCACCGGGCGTCCTACCCCGACCGGAAATCCGACGTCGCCCATCTAGAGCCAAAACACCGGACGTCCGACAGCTACCGGACGTCCGGATCCCCGCCAGCGACCGGACGTCCGTAACTGTTGGACGACCAACGCCTGTCTGCACACAGCGTGTTGGGCGAGGCCCATGTACCCTTTCTTGACCCTAGACTATATATACTCCTCCTCCCTCTTATTAGGGTTAGCAAAGGATTAGCTCATTTTAGAGATAGAGCTTTGCTCATCCATTCGGTTCTACTCCATCGAGAGACCGCGGCCTATACGGAGAAGATCCATCTATTGGATTCAAGAACCCTTACAGGAAAACCCCTCAAGACCTCCTCTCACAGAAGAACTACCGCCTCTTGTATCGTCCTTTGCTGCATTTGAATCTTGTATCACTCCTTATGTTCATGGATCTAGCACATGTGTGATCGCTCCCGTTGATTTGAGTGTTTCCCCTCGTGTTTCCCCTCGCGTTCTTCGTAGGATCCCCTCCATTTCGTGAAAGATCAGCCCTAGGGTATCCACCCTACATCATATTGGTATCATGAGCCTTGTTTGATCATGAATTTGGAGCCCCTACCCTTGTTTTCTAGCCTTGTTATGTTGATTTTGTCCCAATTTCGAAAATCCCCACCAAAAATAGCCCCAATTTTTTTGCAATTTGTTGGTTTTGATGAAGTTTTGTTGGATTTGATCCATGGATTTGCTTTACCCAAGTGGATCTAGCTTTTCCCCATCATCTCCACCATTTCCACCCACAAATTCGTCCAATTTTGCCCTAAATGTGCCCCTCCACCGTGAACCCTAGAAGTTCATCCCGTGCCTGAAATCGCCCAGGCACCGGACGTCCGACAGTCTCCGGACGTCTGACAACCACCGGTCGTCCGACCACCACCGGACGTCCGAAGAACCCTGACGAAACTGAACATTTTCAGTTCGACCCCCGATCCACTTCCACTTCCGCATACGCACTCCCATACCACTACACCTTCTGCAACCAGCACCGCTTTCCGCAACCACCATCGCCTATACGCTACCAACTCCGATAATTTTGCCACACTTGGGTCATTGAGAATTTGAGTTGCGGTTTCCATTTCCTAACATGTCTCGGCTACTTAGGGACGGTTCGATGACATCACCGCCGCTCATCTTCGTCATCGACCTCGACCACCTCATCATTTTGAGACCATCCACCGTAAGCAAGGACGGTAACATCGACGACACCTTTGTGTACTCCTTGCCATTACATTGATAACCCCATAGCCCATTTTCGCGTCACTTACCTATCGAGACTAGCCTTTGAGTATTGCCGGCAATGTTACTTGTGCACATTATATCACATCATTGGTATACATATCTTGGTATCATCTCTTGTGTCACAAGGTTGTCATCGCATATACCCAATAGCTACCTTGGCTCGTCAAGTTTTGCATGAGAAAGAGCTCAAAAGAGAAAGAGCCAAACAAGCTTTTAAGCAAAAGAGAAAGATAAGCAACTAGGTTTTAAGCAAGAACCATAGCATCATACTACATTAAGATTGTCATACTCGATCATCTTGGATCATATCACCGGAACACCATACATATAACATACTTGGGATAGAAATCGTTGCATTTTTTGCTTTGTAGGTCGTGCACAAGTCTCATATCCGCCTATTGTGCAATCGTGCTAGCGTCTCTCTAGAGTTGTGCAACAAGAGCATTTTCTGTGGATTCCACATTTTGAGCTCATTTTTGTTGCATGACCCCATCTATCTTTCTGTGTGCCACATTTTGCTTGGTCTACTTGTTGCATTTGCAAATTTGTGAATCTTTTCCAACATTATTGAGTCTCACTAACAATTGCAGAAATTTTGTCCACCATCCTAACCAAGCTCAACCAAAGGCTTTATTTGTGTAGGTGTGAGAAATTGACGGGAACCGGTACCAATTGTGCTATTTCCTTGTTACATCATTGAGTGATCTTTGATCCATTCAAAACATCGGTCAAGGTACATTTGGTATAGTTCTTCTCTTTCTTCCACTCACACATTTACTTGGAATATTGGATAGGCCAAGTACTTCTACCAACCCACTCTTCATAGAGCAACACGAGGACCCGGACAACTACGTCACCAAGAACCACCTCTTCGGCGTGCAACAGGCTTTGCATCAAGAACAACAA
Source organism: Thinopyrum elongatum (assembly GCA_011799875.1). Classification (NCBI taxonomy): domain Eukaryota; kingdom Viridiplantae; phylum Streptophyta; class Magnoliopsida; order Poales; family Poaceae; genus Thinopyrum; species Thinopyrum elongatum. The sequence continues at coordinate 371,621,404 of CM022303.1, forward strand.
GCATTGAGCGACCGCATCGAAAACCTCGCCACCGACTTGCGGCATTCCGAGCAACGTACAAGAGACTACTTCGACAAAAAGCTCGACGAACAAAAACAAGAGAGCACTGCAAGAATGGACGAGATTCATGCCTTGTTGGTCAACCGCTCTTCTACCTCATCGTCCTATTCAAGACGAAGTCACTCGAGTCGGCATTCCTATGACACCATCTCCGGTTCAAGTACACCGACGTCGAACACTCTTCATCGAGCCACGTGACAAGCCTGTCAAGAAAAAAGCAATCCTCTACACGGCAATGATCCACAAGAGCAATTCGAAGAGCAAGAACGTCGGCATCATCTCAATCAAGCTACCCTTGCACAAGCATAAGAAAGGAAACGCCAACGCCAACAAGAGGAAGTGCAAGAACGCAAACGACTACGAGAGCAAATGCAAGAGCGAGCATGCCAACACCAAGACGAGCAAGACGCCGAAGCTCTCCGTTAATAACAACAACAACGATGTGAAGCACAAGCCCTTGAGGCGCAACGTGCCCTCCGCGAAACCAATCATGCCGTCGCTGCCCGCAACCGACGTGTTCGTGAAGAAGAAGAAGCTCTTCCTGAGGAAGTACAAGAGCGACGACAACAAGCACGCTTGCACCGACAAGTTCCACAAGCTCCTCCACAAGCTAGAGAAGAACAACACGCTCGACAAGAACCACAAGTTCGTCAAGAGCAACAAGACAATGGAAATCCTCCACGCCAAGAGCAACTTGAGGTTGACAATCCTCCACGTCAAGGGCGTCATCACCCTTGACCACAACACAATGAAGAGCAATGCTACGGCAAGCTCAAGTTCACCATGCCCAAGTTCTCCGGAAGCAATGATCTCGAGGAGTATCTTTCATGGGCATTGAAAGTTGACAAGATCTTTTGTTTGCACAACTATGAGGAAGAGAAGAAGATCGCCATGGCATCCCTTGAGTTCCAAGACTATGTTCTCATTTGGTGGGAGCAAGTCATTGAGCGTCAAGAGGCAAGAGGTGAACCACCCATCACAACTTGGGATCAAATGAAGGATGTCATGAGAGCGCGCTTTGTGCCAACAAACTATAACCGCGACCTCTTCAAGCGACTACAACTCCTCAAGCAAGGAACAAAGAGCGTTGAAGAATACTACAAGGAAATGGAGATCGCCATGATACGAGCCAATGCCACGGACGACGATCCGCAAACTATGGCATGTTTCTTGAATAGCACCCTATCAAGAAGATCGCCGACTTCCAACCTTACTCCAACCTCATCGAGCTAGTGCATCAAGCCACCAAGGTGGAGCGACAAGTGCAAGATGACTTCAAGTATGCCAAATACTCTTCCAAGAACTACGGCTCCAACAACAAAGCTTCAACGACTCCAACGCCTTCTACCTCAACCAAACCTTCTACAAGCAACGACGACAAGTCAAGTTACAAGAAAACTTCGACATCCTCAAGTCGTCCTCCTACTACAAGCAACTTCAAGCCGAGAGCTTCATCGTCTACAACTCCACCAGATGAGACCATCAAGACAAGTTCCATAAAATGCTTCACATGCAGCGGCCGAGGCCACAAGTCTTTCGAGTGTACCAACAAGCGTACCATGATCCTCAACAACGACGACACCTATGACTCCATGAGTGAAGAGGAAATGTAAGCCCTTGAGCAAGTGGCCATGCACCGGCGCGTGAATGAGGATGAAGATGACCAAGTCCTTTGTGACAATGATTCGAGCCCCGCTCTCATTGTCTCCAAGGTCTTGACACTTCAACATCAACAAGACAAAGACCAAAGATGCCATATCATCCACACCAAGGCGGGCATCAATGGAAGGTCCGTGAAGGTCTTCATCGACGGAGGAAGTTGCCATAACTTGGCAAGTGAAGAGCTATGCTCCAAGCTCCAATTGGTCAAGATGAAGCACCCTCGCCCCTACAAGGTCCAATGGCTTAGCGAGTCCAGCACTATTCATGTGGAGTACATGGTTCAAGTTTCCTTAAAGATCGGAGCATATGAAGACACTTTGGAATGCGATGTGGTTACCATGTCCGTTTGCCATCTCCTTGTTGGACTACCATGGCAATTCAACCGCGGCGTCATCCACAACGGACGAACCAATCCCTATAGCTTCAAGATGAAGGGAAAGGAGTACGTGCTACGACCTATGTCACCAAGTCAAGTGATCACCGACAAGCAAGCAGCCACCCATCATGGAGAGAATAGTGAGAGGGTGAGCCACCCAAAAGGGAGTGAGAGCCACAAGCCCAAAATGAGTGCCTCCACGATGAGCGACAAGAAAAACTTAGTGCTATTCGCTACCAAAAGTGAGATGAGAGAAGTGTGTGAGAACCCATTGAGTATTATGCACTATGTCCTCTTGTGCAAGGACGAAGCAACAACAACTAACCACTCTCACAATCTACCTTTAGTGTTATCTTCTCTATTGCAGGAATTCCAAGATGTATTCCCCGACGAGCTACCTCCAGGTCTACCTCCTCTTCGAGGCATCGAACACCGCATCGACCTCATCCCCGGAGCACCTCTTCCTAACAAGGCACCATACCGCGTCAATCTCGAAGAAATCAAGGAGATCCAACGGCAAGTACAACAACTCATCGACAATGGCCATGTACGAGAAAGTTTGAGCCATGTGCCGTCCCAGTAATCCTTGTTCCCAAGAAAGATGGTACATATCGCATGTGTTCAGATTGTAGACCCATCAATGCTATCACCGTTCGCTATAGATATCCTATTCCATGCCTTGATGATATGTTAGATGTGCTTAGCAGAGCCACTATTTTCTGTAAAATTGATCTTAAAAGTGGTTATTACCAAATTCGCATCCAAGATGGTGATGAATGGAAAACCGCATTTGAGATCAAATTTGGCTTATACGAATGGCTTGTGATGCCAATGGGCTTATCTGAAGCACCCGGTACTTTCATGCGAGTCATGCACTTTGTTCCTAGGCCCTACATTGGTGTATTTGTTGTAGTCTATTTCGACGACATACTTGTTTTTAGCAAATCTCTCAAAGATCATGTCACCCATCTTAGAACCGTTTTGCAAACTTTTAGAAAAGAGCTCCTTTATGCTAATATGGACGAATGCCTTTTTGGTGTTGATAAGCTTGTTTTCTTGGGTTTCGTTGTGTCTTCTAAGGGTGTTCATGTAGACGAATCTAAGATCAATGCTATTAAAACTTGGCCACAACCAACCAACTTGCAACAAGTGCGAAGTTTTCTTGGCTTAGCCGGTTTCTATCGTGGATTCGTGAAGGATTTTGGCACCATCGCTTTACCTTTACATGCCTCGAGTAAGAAAAATGCACCATTTGTTTGGGGACCATCTCAAGATACCACATTCAATGAGCTTAAGAATTTTCTTACGCATGCCCCTTTGCTTGCATTACCCAACTTTGATAAACCATTTGAGATACATTGCGATGCTAGTGGTTGCGTCATAGGAGGTGTGTTGACGCAAGAGAAGCGCCCCATAGCTTACTTTAGTGAAAAACTTTCCGGAGCGCAACTTAACTACCCCATCTATGACAAAAAGCAATATGCTTTAGTGAGAGTCTTGCATGTTTGGGAACATTATCTTCGCCCTGATGAGTTCATTCTTCATACGGATCATGAAACGCTTAAGTACCTTAAGGGTCAAACTAAGTTGAACAAGCGACATGCTAAGTGGAGTGAATTAGTTGAGTCTTTTCCTTATGTCATCAAGTATATTAAAGGCAAGTAAAATGTTGTGGCGGATGCACTTTCCCGTAGATGCATGCTTCTTACCAAACTTGAATTGAATGTCATTGGCTTTGAGCACATAAAAGACTTGTATGCGCATGATCCTACTTTTGCTATTCCTTATGCCAAATGTTTTATGCATACATCTTGGGAACGTTATTACATCAAAGATGATTATCTTATGAGAGCTAACAAGCTATGTATTCCTGAGTCTTCTCTTCGTTTGTTACTTTTGCAAGAATCTCATGGAGGACTTATGGGACACTTCGAACATGACAAGACATTTGCTACGCTCTCAAAGAACTACTTTTGGCCCAAGATGTTATGCGATGTCTCACGCTTCACCAACCGATGCTCTACATGTCGTAAAGCTAAGCCTAAAGCTCAATCCCATGGTCTCTATATGCCACTTCCTATTCTGTATCACCCATGGGAAGATACTAGTATGAACTTTGTGCTTGGTTTGCCTAGAACTCGAAATGGCAACGATTCCGTGTTTGTTGTTGTGGACCGATTCTCTAAAATGGCTCATTTCATCCCATGCAACAAGATAGATGATGCTTCACATGTTGCAAATCTTTTTTGTAGGGAAATCTTGTGCCTACATGGAGTACTAAAGACTATTGTCTCGGACCGCGATGTCAAGTTACTAAGTTACTTTTGGAAGACCCTACGCGCCAAGCTCGGAATCAAGCTCTTGTTCTCTTCGGCATACCACCCACAAACCGACGGCCAAACGGAGGTCATGAACCGGACACTATCTACTCTCCTACGCATGTTGATCACGAAGAACATCAATGAGTGGGAAGAGTTTTTACCCATCGCTGAGTACGCCTACAATCGAGTACGACATTCTACTACCGGCAAGTCCCCCTTCGAGGTCGTCTACGGCTTCAACCCGTTGTCACCATTGGACATTCTACCTCTACCACTACAAGAGCGCATCAACATGGACGCAAGTGCACGAGTGAACTACCTCAAGAAGATGCATGAAGATACAAGGCACACCATTGATCGCCAAGTACAATGACTCACGACCAAGTTCAACATCAACAAGAAACCCATTATATTCAACATTGGAGATCTTGTATGGCTACACCTTCGCAAGGAAAGCTTCCCCAACGAACGCAAGTCCAAGCTATGACCACGAGCCGACGGAGACTTCAAGGTGATCGAGCGCTACAAGAACAATGCATACAAGATCGACTTACCACGCGACAAGTACTCCGTGAGCGACATCTTCAATCTCAAGGATCTCTGTCCATACCATGGCGATGAGGCTTTCGATCCGAGGTAGGATGTTTCCCATGGGGGGGGGGGGAGATGATGCGGAGCATCCTAAGGTCATCCCCATGGACCTACCTACGTCTCCCATGACACCACTTGGACCAATGACAAGAGTTCGAGCAAAGGCTATCAAAGATAAGGTGAACTCGCTCCTCTCCGAACTTATACATTCTTCATGTTAGACATGGCTACTACCTCAAGCGGAGACCCTATGTGTGATCAGGTACTTAGAGGGAAGCCACGGGGTGTCGGTGTACTAGAATAGGGGTACCCTAGTACCCCGTACTTGTGCACGGGCAGTAGTAGCATCCCGCGGCCAGGCTTGCGGGAGGAAAGCCAGAGAGAAGCTCAAGATTATTAAGCCATTCAAGAACAAAGTATACAAAGCAAGAGTTAAGGCCCCAGCAAGAGGAGCTTGCCGGGAGGGACAGTTGAGGCCCAGCCTGGGCATTGCTGAAGCAGAGTACTTGCCGCGGCAAGGTACTTCCCCCGGCAAGTACTTGGCTACGGCAAGGTATTGGCTGCGGCAAGATAGCGGCTGCGGCAAGGTACTTGCCCCGGCAAGTTACCTTGCACGGCAAACTATGGGTTGCGCCAAGCTGTCAGGTGCGGCAAGGTCTTGCCGCGGCAAGCGTTACTGTACCACTATGCTACTGTGCTGCTGCTCCAGTGCCTCTGCCAGCGTGGCGCTCTGGGTCCTTCCAAGCGTGTGTGGCAGGGCACTGTGTAGACGGCGGTGCACTGTAGCTAGCGGTGCAGGAGCAGGTGGGATAGGCTTTTCCCACGTCCAAGACGTCCGGGTACATGTATCTGGACAGCAAAGGCATGGGCATTTAATGCCCTTGTCCCCTGCCGTCAGTGGTAGGTAGGACATGTCATCCTGGTAATAGTGGCCTTACTATAGCAGCTTTCCACCTCTACCTTTACTGTTTGCCACCTGTTGGTGACCCCTTTGTGCGTATAAAAGGAGGCCCATAGGCAACGAAGGAGGAGGAACTGAAAAAGGGAGAACTCCAGTATTGTACGCAGCTACTCGGTACTGTAGCGCTCCTGGAGCTAGAACAATCATACAGATAATAAACCAAAAAAAGCAGGAGTAGGGTTTTACGCATCCGTGCGGCCCGAACCTGGGTAAATCTCTCTCGTGCACTATCGTGTTCTTCGCTAGATTTGCTCTTCGTGATACCGTCTCTCCCTGCCGAACATAAAGGGGTCCTTCCCTGGGTCCCATAGGTGATCGCGGATTCGTCCCCGACATCTTTGGCGCGCCAATAAAGCTTGTCCCAAAGACCCATTTCCTTTGCCCCGCATAGACCAGATTGTTGACTCCACGGCAGGATGTGATTTGCTTTCATTTCTTGACGCATATTCAGGGTATCATCAAATCTTCATGGCTGAGGAAGATGAGGAAAAGACCGCATTTATCACACCCTGTGGCACATACTGTTTCGTACGTATGCCATTTGGTTTGAAAAATGCTGGTTCGACATTTGCAAGAGCCGTCCAGATTGCTTTTGAGCCTCAGCTGCACAGAAATGTGGAAGCCTATATGGATGATATAGTGGTCAAAAGCAAAGACAGGGCTACTTTGGTTCAAGATCTAGAAGAAACTTTTGTAAATCTGCGCAAGAGCAACCTGAAGCTCAACCCCGAGAAGTGCGTATTTGGAGATCCCTCCGGCAAGCTTCTCGGGTTCTTTGTGTCTCAACGTGGAATTGAAGCCAATCCTGACAAGATCAAAGCCATTGAGCAAATTGAAGCACCGAAGCGCGTCAAGGATGTACGACGACTTGCCGGCTGTGTTGCTGCCCTCAGTAGGTTTATCTCCAAGTCAGCTGAGCGCGCCCTGCCATTTTTCAAAATCTTAAAAAAGGCAGGTCCATTGAAATGGACTCCGGAGGCGGAGGCGGCGCTGCAAGACTTGAAGAGATACCTCTTCTCTCCTCCAATACTTGTCGCGCCTAAACCACAAGAGAAGTTGTTGCTGTATCTAGCGGCAACCAATCAAGTGGTTAGTGCTGCGCTGGTAGCGGAGAGAGAGGTGGATGAGGAGGCAGTAACTGCGGCAAGCACGACCAGCGACAAGCTGGGGGCAACAAGTTTTGCTGCCGACAAGGATTCATCTGCGCAGTCAGGCGAAGTGATACAAAAGAAGAAAATGGTGCAGCGCCCGGTCTACTTTGTGAGCTCTCTTATGCAGGGCGCTAGGTCAAGGTATTCTGGTGTGCAGAAGCTACTTTTCGGCCTTCTCATGGCCTCGAGAAAGCTGCGCCATTACTTTCAAGCACATGAAGTTACCGTCGTCACTCGCTTCCCGCTGAAAAGGATTTTGCAAAATCCAGAAGCGACGGGCAGGATTGTAGAGTGGGCGTTGGAGTTGTCGAGCTTTGGTCTCAAGTTTGAGAGTACATCAACCATACAGAGCCGAGTTTTGGCAGAGTTTGTCGCAGAATGGACACCAACGCCAGACAAGCAAAGAGTGGCTTATGTACTTTGATGGTGCCTTTTCGCTGCAAGGCGCTGGTGCTGGCGTACTGCTTGTCGCACCCACCGGAGAGCACCTCAAGTACGTGGTCCAAATGCACTTTCCCAAGGAACAGGCGACGAACAATACTGCAGAATATGAGGGGTTGCTTGCCGGTCTCAGGATCGCGGCAGACCTTGGGATCAAGAAGCTTATTGTCAGGGGAGATTCGCAGCTTGTCGTCAGGCAAGTGAACAAGAACTACCAATGCCCATTGATGGCAGCTTATGTAGATGAGGTGAGGAAGTTGGAAGAACGCTTTGACGGCCTACAAATGGAGCACGTCCCACGTGCTGAGAATGACATTGCCGATGATTTGTCAAAGCGCGCCGCACTCAAATTGCCTGTGGAGCCAGGCACTTTTGTGCTCCAACTAACTCAGCCATCCGTGACGCCATCAGTAGGGCAAGGCAGGAAGAGGAAGTTGGCTTTTGGCGACTACTTCCCGGCAGAGCTCCCCGAAGCCGCCGGCAAGAAGGCTGCCAAAGCCAGCGCCAAAGATTCAGAGGGGCAACTTGCTCCGACAAGGCCTCACGCTCTTGTCGTTGAAGCGGGTGCTCCTAGGCTAGAGGCAAAGGGGCAACTTGCTCCGACAAGACTTCAGGTCCTTGTCGTTGAAGCAGGCGCTCCTGATCGAAGCGCTGAGGAGCAAGATGCTCCGACGAGGCCTTGGGCTTCCGTCGTTGAAGCAACTGCTCCCGACAAGCTTGTTGAAGGACAGCACGCTCCAGCAGGGCCCCAGGCTCTTGTCGTTGAGGCGGCTGTTCCCGCCAAGCTCGTCGGGGAACGGCCGGCTCTGGTAGAGCGACGAGCTCTTGCCGTAGGGCCTGATGTTCCCGCAGTAGAAGAAATGCCTTTAGTCCTCGTTGTCGAGCCACAGGCTCCAGCGTGGGCACAGCAGATCGTCCGTTTCCTTCAGACAGGAGAACTTCCCGAAGAGCAGGAAGAAGCGGAGAAAGTAGCCCGACGGTCCAATATGTATCAATTTGTTGATGACATGCTGTGCAGAAAAAGACCAAACGGTGTGAAATTGAAGTGTATTCCCTGGGAAGAAGGACAGGAGTTGTTGGCGGAGATTCATGGAGGCATATGTGGTCACCACATAGGGTCAAGAGCCCTTGTTGGAAAGGCTTTCCGGCAAGGTTTCTTTTGGCCCACCGCCCTCCAGGATGCAACTGCACTAGTAACCAAGTGTGCAGCGTGCCAGTTTCATTCCAAGCAGATTCATCAGCCAGCTCAAGCTCTCCAGACAATCCCTCTCTCCTGGCCATTTTCGGCCTGGGGGCTCGACATCCTCGGCCCCTTTCCCCGTGCCACCGGGGGCTTCGAGTACTTGTATGTGGCCATCGACAAGTTTACGAAGTGGCCAGAAGTGGAAACAGTGAGGAAGGTGACAGCACAATCAGCCATCAAGTTCATCAAGGGAATTGTTTGTCGCTTTGGTGTTCCTAACAGGATCATCACCGACAACGGTACCCAGTTCACGAGCCACGCCTTCATGCAGTATGTCGAAGACCTTGGCGCCAAGGTCTGTTTCACTTCTGTTGCTCACCCCCGAAGCAACGGTCAAGCTGAAAGGGCAAATGCTGAAGTGCTGCGTGGGCTCAAGACGAGAACTTTCGACAGGCTGCGCAAGTGCGGCAAAAACTGGATCGAGGAGCTGCCAGTGGTTCTTTGGTCGATCAGGACGACGCCAAATCGAGCTACTGGCCAGACGCCTTTTGCTCTAGTTTATGGAGCAGAGGCAGTTCTCCCCACGGAACTCGTATACGGGTCACCTCGAGTGCTCGCTTACGATGAGCTTGAGCAAGAGCAACTGCGGCAAGATGACGCTGTGCTCCTCGAGGAGGATCGTCTTCAGGCTGCTGTGAGAGCTGCTCGCTACCAGCAAGCTTTGCGTCGCTACCATAGCCGCAAAGTTAATGCCAGAAGTCTCGAGGAAGGCGACCTTGTTCTTCGGTGCGTTCAGTCGGCCAAGAATTCAAACAAGTTGACGCCGAAGTGGGAAGGCCCTTATCGGGTGAAACGAGTCACCAGGCCCGGCGCTGTCCGCCTGGAGACTGGGGATGGCATTCCAGTGATCAATTCCTGGAACATTGAGCATCTCCGTAAGTTTTTTCCATAAGGCGCGGTTGCCGGGCCCTTCCCCGGCAACCACCTTTTGTACAAGTCTTGCCGCTGTTGCATGTAATCCTTTGTACAAAGCCAGGCGCAGACCCTGTGCATAAATAAAGCTTTTGTATTTCGCAGTTTTTGACGATTTCATGTTTACTTTTGTTTTGCATGATTATCTGACATACTGTGCAGTACAGCCTCCCTGGTAAGCATTAACGAGCCGCCAAGCTCCTATATCTTTATTTTCTCTTCTTTCTTTTTCTCAAAAAGACAGAAGCTTCCCTCGCGCACAAGTTTGCTGGGGGGGATGGGATAATGATATGGACTAGGCGTCGTTCAAAGAAACTTTGCCTTGCCGGGTAGAAGGCAGCGGCAAGCAGTGACAAGACCTTGCCGCGGAGAGATCAGCGACAAAGCTAAGTGCCAAAGTTTGAATAACCAAATTCTTTTTTATTTTCAAGGTTATTTTCCTTGAACGATACTACTCTTTGTATGGAAAACCTGTGCGCGACGGAACCTAAGCGTAATCGGTCGCGCCCTTACCTTGTTTCGAGTCCGCTCAACAACCTAAGTGGCCGCACTGAGCGCGACAAGGTTGCTTGCCGGCAGCGGCACCGCCAGCAGGCTGCTGGAGTCCCGCACCCAGCGCTCGCGGTGATGGTGCGCGCACCGGCAAGTTTCCTATAAGCGTAGGGCAAGTACACACAAAGAAAGAAATTGCTCAAGGGAGATGACATGCATTAACTTCAAAATATTGCATGTTATATTACAAGATAAGTTGCCGCGGCTTAAACATATTGTTCTTTAACATGTCTAACGGCGGCAAGGAGGGAGAAGAATGGGCTCTCTAATTGCGGTGCTCACCTTCGACTCTCTGGATTTGGTCCACCCTCTCCACGATGGGCGCGACAAGGGCTTCTAGTGGCGCGGGGTCGTATCCCTTCGACAAGCTTTTGAAGATGTTGCTGAAGTCGACGCCCGGGTTTCTGTATGCTATCTGCACCAACAACCTCCGGAGAACTCCCCGGCAAAGCCTGCGTGACTCGTCGGCCAGTTGAGCCTTGTGATTGACTTGGAGCTGTTGGAGTGCTTCTACTACTCTGTCGAAGAACTCGGCTAGCTTGACGCTAGTTTGCGTGTTCTTGTCGGTGGAGTACCCGAAGTCCGGCACCTTCAGGGCAGTCAGCTTCTTGTCGATGTCCTCGGCTGCGCTGGCAAGCCTGTCTGTGAAGATCCCCACGTTATCCCTGAACTTCTTGTGGGTTGCAATAGCGTCTTGAAGCAGACCCTTTTCCTTCAGGAGCTCTGCCATTAGAAGCCCTTCGCGCTTTCTGGTGGTGTCGAGCGTCTCCTTCAGCGTGGTCAGTTTCAGCTTCATGTCTGCTCTGGAGTCATTGGCGGCGGCAAGCAGATTGTTCTTCTTGGCTATGGTAACTTGCATCTCCGCCAAAGTGTGGGTCACCTTTGCCCTCTCACTTTCAAGCGTTGAGAGCTTGTCACCATTTGCCTTGAGGGCGGCCTCTAGTCTTGCCACTTTCTCCTCCGTTTCCTTCCTGTTGACTTCTGCAGCAGCGACAGCGTTGGTGGCCTCCACCAACTTGCTGGCGTACTCTTGGGCCAAGGCTTCGATTTCCTTCTGGTGTTTTTGTGCCTGCCCCTGGGTCCGCTCTGCGACAAGTCTTGCCACCTCCTCGTCTTTCTGTCGGAGGGTTTCGGCAAGTTTCCTCTCTCGCTCGGCAAGTTCTTCTTCGTGGGCATCAAGGTCCACTTTCCGTTGGTTCAGATCACCGGCCCAAGCAGACAACTCCTTGGCGGTCTCCTCCTGTTTTTGTTCAATGTCTTGCTTCATCAGGAGGAGGGCCTGCCGTTCTTAGGCCAGCTATGCCCGCTTGGCCTCTAACGCATTAAGAGATCGCGCGCGGACATCCGCCAAGATCTCCGCGCGCCTCAGCATGTCAGCTTCGGCCTTCTCGATGAGCGCCTCCCTGGAAGCTAGCTTCTCCCATCGGGCGCGATGAAGATTCAGCAGCTTTTGAAGCAGTTGCTCCTCTTCAGACGTGCTGCTACTGCTGGCGCCTGGCGCATCCACAAGCTGGAGCCCGGCAGCGGCAAGGATCTCCTCGTCCACAACATCCTCCTCGGTTGGCGCTCTGGAGCCCACCATCCAAGGGAGGCTGACGTAGACGTTCTCGCCGACCCGGACGTATTTGCTTGGCGGAGGCGAGTTGGGCGCTGCCGCCTCATAAGTGGTTGAAGGACCCGTGGTCGGAGTAGCGCCTGGCGCTCCTGTGGCCTCAGGGCCGTCAGTACGACCACCGGCTCCCTCGCCGGCCTCCTCAGCAACCTTCTGGGCGGCCTCAACTTCAGCAGCCTTGGCGGCTTCATCGGTGGGCGCCTTGGCGGTATTATCCTCGGCGGCCTTGCCGGCCTCTTCGGCAGCATTGGCAGTTTCTTCGTCGGCAAGCTTGTCGGCTGCCAGCTTGTCGGCCTTGGCAGTGGCGGCCTTGGCGGCCTCGTCGTTGACGGCCCCTGTGGTGTTCTCCTCGGCAGAAGAATCAATGTTCATTGGCTCCACCGAGGAGGGCTCTGCCAACCCGAGAAGTAAGGCAAAAAGAGCTTCAGGAAGAAATTCAAGAAGACAAAAGAAAGAAAGCAGAAAGAGTTTTGCAGCAAGTGGGTTTACCCGTGTTGAGCTCAAGAGCGGTGGGCTCCCCTCCCCCGTCAACGTTTGTCATTGGGGTGGGGTCGCCAGCGCTGGTGCTTGGCACTTCAGCGCTTGCCGGCTCCTCTTCGTGGCTCGGCTCGCTAGTGGGAGCCCTTACCGGAGATCTTCTCCTTGGCGGTGTGGTCGAGGGGGGTGGTACTTCTGGAGCACCTTCAGATGACTCCACTTGCTGCTCCTCTCCTACACGCCCAAAGATGTCAGTAACAAAATGCTTGTTCCTCAGCGACCGCCGGCGAAAGGTAGTTGAAATACTTACGCTGGGGGCTGCAACGAGGGCTGGGCTCCGAGCTGGTCGGGACGGTCTCAGACGCTCTCCCGGTGGTTGCCGTGGGCTCATCTTCGACGACCACCACGGTCTTGCTCGTGAGACCTTAGCTCTCTTCCTTGTCCTCTCCGCCAAAGTTTCCTCCCTGCAGAAGCAAGGCCGGAGCGCGACAAGTGAGGACAGAAACAAAACCTTACAAAGATTGAGGGTCGCGGCAAGGGAACTTACTCTTCCTCGTCGTCCTCTTCGCTGAGAGCGGAAAAATCAAAGTCCGCCTCCGTGCGAGGAGGGGGAGGAGGGGGAGCTGGGCTCCTTGGCCGCTTGGCGGGCGTAGTAGCAGCGGTTTTTGACGACCCTGCTCCAGTTGCCGGGGCCGCGTGAGACACTCCCGCAGCACCAGCCCTTGCCGCGGTCGAGCGCGTCGAACGGCGCTCCGGCGGTTGTTGAACTTCTTGCCGCTCAGCCACTTTGCCAAGCCTGCGAAGGCATTTCCTCCTCAGAGGGGCTGGGGACTCTGACTGCGGTGGGCTTTCGGTGCCCTCCTCGGAAGAGGAGCCCTCATCCTCCGAGCTGCCTGACTCGTCGGCAGGCTGGCTTGGCCCGACATCCTTGCCGGGTGCGGCGAGCTCGCCCTTCCCGGCAAGCATCCCCTGCTCGGCAAGGCTCTCCTTTTGTGCCTCGTCGAGCTCCGCCAAAGTATAACCAAAATCGCCAGCTTCCCTGGCGAGCCTGTCCTCCTCCACTCTTCGAGCAATGAATTCTATTTCTTGCTCAGTGGTGTTGCGGACGAGCCACTCCTCCACCCGGACCTGCTTTTCGACCGTGGATTCAAAGAATCGCCGCACGTCTTCTTCGAGCGGCACGTCCCAGGTTGCTTCAACGCTGTGCGCATTGCAGAGCGGCATCATAGCGATGATTGCACTCAATGCGGAGTTGTTGCAAAGGGGCACGATGTGCTTCGGCAGCGTGAGCGCCTTGTCGCGCTTCTCTGGATCTGTCTCTTGCTTGAACAGTTCTCGCATGAAAAAGTCGTGCTGCAGAACTGTGAAGTTGTTGATCAGTCCAGGGCGCAGCCGCATGATATCGGCTGGGTTCTTCCAATCAGAGGCCGGCCTTCCTCTCTGCTGCAGAGGAGCAATGCGGCGGCGGAGGAAGTCTGCGCCAACCATCCCTATGGTGAGCCCGGCCTCCCTGAGCCGTATGATCCTGGCAGCGGCAATCTCCAGCTTTTTGTCCTGGGGATCCAGATCGCTCCAGTCTGTGCCACGCGCTGCTGGGGTCTTGCGAAGCTCGCAGTATGGTGGCGGCTCGTCGTCAATGATCCAACACCATTCAGACCGGATTTCTCCCCATCTTGGGCGGAGATCCCCCTTCAGATAATGCTCCTTGGCGCCCAATCTTGAAACGAACGAGACGCCAACAGTGAGAGGCTCCCCCTTTTCAGCACGGGGAGTGAAGTAATGCCTGAACAGCGCGGTGTTGGGTGCGACGCCGATGAAGTTCTCGCATAGATGCGCAAATATTGCCATGGTAGATACGGCATTCGGTGTGAGATCCAGCAGCCGGAGGTTGAAGGTGTACATGACGTCGCTGAAGAAATCCGAGTACGGTGGGCAGAGCACGCACCAAAAGTAGCAAGCGAAGAAGGGGTACTTGCTCACTTCGCTCTCGTCGGTGGCTGGGCGAACGCGGGTGGCCGGATGCGCCTTGATCCTCGCGGCCCACATGCCTTGGAACTTGGCCTTCAGATCCGCCCCCGTGAGCGTCGGAGCGAAGAGCGCGTACTTCTGCCTCTTCATCTGCGCCTGGGTCTCCGTCCTTGAGGACTTCCCCGTCTTCCCCTTTTCTCCTTTGGGAGGCATGGCGAAGGCGGAGCTGAGGACCGAGGGAGATGCGGACGCGCGCGGTGGCGGAGGATTGGGAAACCGCTTTTGTTTTAGAGCGGAGGAAGAAGAAGGCGGAGATTTGGAGATCGAGAATGGTGAGAGGGGTGTGCGAGTGCTTCTGCAGGTCCCTCCTTTTATGCGGAAAGATGCGGAACCATCCGCCCCTTCGCCATTCGAGATGGCTGCGCACGCTTCCCACGCTCCGCGTTCAACGCGCGACGTGTGGGAGAGCGTGCAATTAAACAGCATAGGGACGTTTTGGCTTATCCTAGCCACGCGTGCCCGTGCACTGTTTGGGCCTGGCCCAACAATGCCCGGCACATTGTGTGGCCCAGGCCCGGGGGCTCCCGTCGGTGTACTAGAATAGGGGTACCCTAGTACCCCGTACTTGTGCACGGGCAGTAGTAGCATCCCGCGGCCAGGCTTGCGGGAGGACAGCCAGAGAGAAGCTCAAGATTATTAAGCCATTCAAGAACAAAGTATACAAAGCAAGAGTTAAGGCCCCGGCAAGAGGAGCTTGCCGGGAGGGACAGTTGAGGCCCAGCCTGGGCATTGCTGAAGCAGAGTACTTGCCGCGGCAAGGTACTTCCCCCGGCAAGTACTTGGCTGCGGCAAGGTATTGGCTGCGGCAAGATAGCGGCTGCGGCAAGGTACTTGCCCCGGCAAGTTACCTTGCACGGCAAACTATGGGTTGCGCCAAGCTGTCAGGTGCGGCAAGGTCTTGCTGCGGCAAGCGTTACTGTACCACTGTGCTACTGTGCTGCTGCTCCAGTGCCTCTGCCAGCGTGGCGCTCTGGGTCCTTCCAAGCGTGTGTGGCAGGGCACTGTGTAGACGGCGGTGCACTGTAGCTAGCGGTGCAGGAGCAGGTGGGATAGGCTTTTCCCACGTCCAAGACGTCCGGGTACATGTATCTGGACAGCAAAGGCATGGGCATTTAATGCCCTTGTCCCCTGCCGTCAGTGGTAGGTAGGACATGTCATCCTGGTAATAGTGGCCTTACTGTAGCAGCTTTCCACCTCTACCTTTACTGTTTGCCAACTGTTGGTGACCCCTTTGTGCGTATAAAAGGAGGCCCATAGGCAACGAAGGAGGAGGAACTGAAAAAGGGAGAACTCCAGTATTGTACGCAGCTACTCGGTACTGTAGCGCTCCTGGAGCTAGAACAATCATACAGATAATAAACCAAAAAAAGCAGGAGTAGGGTTTTACGCATCCGTGCGGCCCGAACCTGGGTAAATCTCTCTCGTGCACTGTCGTGTTCTTCGCTAGATTTGCTCTTCGTGCGACCGTCTCTCCCTGCCGAACGTAAAGGGGTCCTTCCCTGGGTCCCATAGGTGATCGCGGATTCGTCCCCGACACGGGGCAACTACATCCAACAGCCAAGACAGCGAGGACTCCAAGTACACTAAACAAGAAGAGGAGCTGCCAGAAAATCTCTAGCCACCGGACGACCAAGACTTGTCAGACGTCCGACATCTGAAGCTCTAGCCAGACCAAGTCCTAGTCGGCAAAGTCTGCAGCGGCCGGACGCCCGACGCTCACCGGACGACCGACAACCTACTGCACCCGGACATCCGACCACCACCAGAAATCCGACGCCTGCGGATCAGAGCCAAAACATCAGAAGTCCGAGCCCCTCCGGACGACCGGTGCACCGGACATTCGACCCCGACCAGAAATCCGACGTCACCCATCTAGAGCCAAAACGCTGGATGTCCGACAGCTACCAGACGATCGGATCCTCACCAGCGACCGGACGCCCGGTAACTGTCGGACAACCGACGCCTGTGTGCGCACAACGTGTTGGGCCGAGGCCCATGTACCCTTTCGTGACCCTAGACTATATATACTCCTCCTCCTCCCTCTTATTAGGGTTAGCAAAGGATTAGCTCATTTTTGAGATAGAGCTTTGCTCATCCATTTGGTTCTACTCCATCGAGAGACCGCGGCCTCCATGGAGAAGATCCATCGATTGGATTCAAGACCCCTTACGGGAAGACCCCTCAAGACCTTCTCTCGGAGAAGAACTACCGCCTCTTGTATCGTCCTTTTTTGCGTTTGAATCTTGTATCACTCCTTATGTTCATGGATCCAGCACATGTGTGATCATTCCCGTTGATTTGAGTGTTTCACCTCGTGTTTACCCTCGCGTTCTTCGTGTTCTTCGTAGGATCCCCTCTGTTTCATGAAAGATCGGCCCTAGGGTATCCACCATACATCAGTTTAGCTGCAGCAAGCCATCTTTGACTCTGTGGTTATCCTGTACTATGACTACGTGTAATTCTTCGAGGTAAGAAAATGCGCACGAGTCCACAAATCACCACAATATTACACCACTATGGATTCTCTCCCGTCTCCGTATGAGAAGGCCATTTTGGATTCTTGAAATTTATTTCAGTTGAACCTATTTGAATTCTATTTGCTGCTAGGGTTTGATCTTTCCCCATTTCAACCTAATTTGAAAATTAGACATGATGCAAACACAAATAGCTAGCCTAGAGCATACTAGAACTAGGGATGTGACAACTCGCCCTCACTCAAAAGAATCTCATCCCGAGATTCAGAAGGCGTCGGAAAGAGAGTGGGGGTACTCCAGTCAAAGATGATCCTCTCATTCCTAAGTAGCTTCTCTCTCAGAAAGATGAGACAACTAAACCTTGAGAAACTTGATGTTCTGAGGTCGACTGACACGCTTTGCTTGATCAAGAATACGAACAGGGTACTCTCGATATGTGAGGTTATCTTGGAGATCAAGCGTTTTGTAGTCCACTCCACGGATGGGATCCGAGAAGCAATGCATGAGCTAAGACGTGGAAGACATCATGGACCCGGGAAAAGATGTGGGGGTAGTGCCAACTAGTAGGCAACCTCTCCTCATTTAGCAAGAATGCGAAAAGGACCAATGTAATGAGGAGCCAATTTGCCCCTGATACCGAATCGATGGGTACCCTTTAGATGGGTATCCCGAAGGTAAGCCTTGTCACCAACTTCATAAGCCACTTCCTTATGACAATGGTCATATTGGCTCTTTTGACGAGACTGGGCTATTTTCAAATTCTCACGAATAATGCTAACTTGCTCTTCTGCCTCCTGGATCATATGCAGTCCAAAGAATTGTCTATCTCCCGTTTCGGACCAGTTCAAAGGTGTTCCACATCTTCATTCATAAAGAATCTCGAAGGGTGATTTCTTGAGACTGGATTGGTAGCTATTGTTATAAGTAAACTCGGTGAAAGGAAGGCACTTCTCCCAATCCATAACGTATGAGATAAGGCAAGCTCTAAGCATGTCTTCGAGAATCTGGTTGACCCTTTCCACCTGACCACTCGACCAAGGGTGGAAAGCGACACTAAAGGAAAGATGGGTTCCCATGGCAGTCTGGAAACTCTCCAAAAATTGAGAAGTGAAAAGACTTCCATGGTCGGAATTGGTCTCTAGTGGAACACCATGAAGTGACACTATTTGAGAAATATATAAGTTAGTGAGCTGACTAGCAGTGATACTCTCTCGAATAGGAAGGAAGTGAGCCACTTTAGAGAGATGATCAATGACTACAAAGATAGCATTATTCCCTACAAAGATAGCATTATTCCCTTTCTTGGTCTTGGAAAAGCCGGTGATGAAATCCATACCTACTTTATCCCATTTCCACTCAGGAATAGCTAAAGGCTGAAGGGTGCCAGCAGGCCTCTGATGCTCGGCCTTAACGTGACGACAAACATCACTGTTAGCAATGAACTCAGCGAATTCTCTCTTCATCCTACTCAACCAGAACCTCTGGCGTAGTTCCTCATACATCTTTGTACTACTGGGATGAATCATGAGAGGAGACTCATGAGCCTCCTTAAGGATCAACTGCTGAAGATGTTGCTTCTTGGGAACTACCAGATGGTTCTCAAATAAAACAGTACCTTGATCATCTATGGAGAAACTACTAGTAACTCCCTAACAATGTGCTCCTTGATTTGGCATATACCCTTATCACGCTTTTGGGTAGCTATGATCTGATCCTCAAGAGTAAGTTTAGCCACCAAAGTAGAAAGGAATGCTTGAGGAGCAATGTGAAGGTTAAGCTTACAGAATTCCTCAAGGAGAAGTGGTTGACCTTGTAACAACATGAGATTGTTACAATAGGACTTACGACTTAGTGCATCGGCCATGACATTGGCTTTGCTTGGGGTGTAAGAAATTCCTAAGTCGTAATCCGTAATCAACTCTATCCAACGTCTCTGCCTGAGATTCAGGTCCCCTTGGGTGAAGATATACTTGAGACTCTGGTGATCGGTGTAAATCTTGCAACGGTTACCAAGAAGGTAATGTTGACATGTCTTAAATGCATAGACCACGGCTGCAAGCTCTAGATCATGTGTAGGATAATTATCTTCATGTGGATGCAACTGTCGAGATGCATAGGTAATCACATGGTGATCCTGCATAAGAATGCAACCTAGTCCCTATCGTGAGGCGTCGCAATAGATAACAAAGTCCTTAGAGAAATCCGGTGGCACAAAAGTATGGGACCAGAAGCCAGGCATCTTTTCAGTTCCTCAAAACTGTGCTCACACTATGGGGACCACTCAAACTTTTTATCTTTCTTGAGAAGTTCCGTGAGAGGTTTGGCCACTTTGGAGAAGTTCTGAACAAAGCGGCGATAATAACTAGCTAAACCAAGAAAACTCCTAACTTGCCTAACCGATTCAGGTGGAGTCCAATCAAGGATGGTCTAAACTCTCTTGAGATTGACCGCAATGCCCTTACCAGAAATCATGTGGCCTAGATAGGTCACTTCTCGCAACCAAAATTCAAACTTGGAGAATTTGGCATAAAGGCGGTGCTCTCTTAGTTTCGCTAACACAAGTCTAAGATGCTCGACATGTTCTTCCTCGTTCTTCGAGTAAATAAGAATATCATCGACATAAACCATGATGAGCTTATCTAAGTACTCCATGAAGGTCGAGTTCATCAAGCGAGAGAATGTAGCTGGAGCATTGGTTAGACCGAAGGACATAATGGTGTACTCGTACTGGCCATAATGAGTGACAAAAGCCGTCTTGGGGATGTCCCTGTTTCTGATCTTGATTTGATGATAGCCTAACCTCAAATCCTTCTTGGAAAAGACTGAGGATCCAGTGAGCTGATCATACAGGTCGTTAATCCTGGGAAGCGGATACTTGTTCTTTATCGTGACCAAATTGACGGGACGATAATCTAAAACCATCCGATCTGTACCATCCTTTTTCTTGACAAAGAGGACGGGGCAAGCCCAAGGAGAAGAACTAGGACAGATGAAACCCTTTTGCAAGGACTCATCAGGTTGCTTCTTACGCTCAGCTATCTCTAAGGGTGCCATCTTATAAGGTCTCCTAGAAATTGGGGCGGTATCTGGGATAAGATCTATGACAAACTCTACATCTCTGTCAGGTGGAATGCCTGGCAGTTTCCCTAGAAACACATCCAGAAAGTCATGGACTATCAGAATATCTTCAAAGTCTGGGAGAGAGCTGGCATTAAGTGAGTAGAGTTGACGCTTTGCAACTCTCTCTAGTGGAGACAGTGACTATCTTGCCAGATTGGTGTGTAAGCTGAACAGACCTGGTGTAACAATCAATCTTGGCTTAATGAGCTGTCATCCAGTCCATACCCAAGATGATGTTAATATTTGTAGACTTGAGGGCTATAAGTGATGCAAGGAATACAAGTCTGTCTACAAGGATTTCATTACCATGGCTTACACTAGAAGTTTGCCATTTGGATCTAGGAGTTTGAATTACTAGTGGAGAGGGCATATCACAAAATGACATGTTGTGCAAGCTGGCATAGCTTTCAGAGATGAAAGAATGAGATGATCCAGTATTGAATAGAACTGATGCTGGATGAGAATTGATAAGGAGCGTACCAAGAACAACGTCAGTATCATCATGAGCTTCAGCAGCTGAGACATGATGCACACGTCCATGTTCAGTGGGAGCTGGCTTGGCACTGGTCATCTTGCCTGATGGCTTACCACGGCCAACTGACTCATCAGACTGGGGTGGAGCATAACTGTCCTAAGAGCAGTCATGTGCATAGTGTCCTGGCTCTCTGCATGTGAAGCAAGTCCCTGAAGTAGGATGTGGACCCGCATTGACAGGCGGTCCACCAATAGGCCTGGGTCCACCAATAGGCCATACGGCTGAACTACGCGAGGCGCGACATAAGATGGCCTCGGTGCATATCCGGGTGGAAGAGCAGAGTTCGGAACCCAAATCTGGCGCTTCTAAGAGCTAGAACCAAAGGAAGATCCCAAATCACGGGTGTGCTTACGAGACTCCTCGTAAGTGAGCTGAGTTGTCTCTGCATTTATGGCCTTGTTCACAAGAGCTTGGAAAGTATCACAATGGTGCAGGTGGAGATCACGACGCAACTTAGGGCTGAGACCCTTATGGAACCTGGCCTGCTTCTTGGCGTCCGTGGACACCTCCTCCATGGCATAACGTGCGAGGTTCTCAAACTCTCTACTATAAGCGTCAACAACCATCTTACCCTGGGTAAGATTACAGAACTCTTCCCTCTTGTGATCGATGAGAGCCTGAGGAATGTGATGCTCGTGGAAGGCCTCAGTGAAATCTCTCTAGATAGGAATCTGGCTAGCTGGAAGCATAGCCTCATAGTTCTGCCACCCAAGACTTCAGGACCCTCCAGGTGATACGTAGCGTAGGTGACCTTGTCACCTTCAGCTACGTTCACGGAACATAACTTATGAGTGATGCTACGGAGCCAGTCGTCTACATCAAGTGGCTCAATGGAATGATGGAAGGTGGGTGGGTGCAAGGTGATGAAGTCATGGATGGTCACTGGCTCGTTGCGCTGATGTGCGGTGTTCTCCTCAATACGTGCTAACAAGCGGTTAGCCTCACACTTGTTCCTCTCAGTCTCTAACATGAACTCTGCCAACGAAGACTGGTCGGGAGGATCCTCATCCCTACCATCTCTGTTGTTCTGGCTACGAGCAACAAAACCTCAGGTAACTGGTGACATCCTGAGAAACCAAATATCATGGGAAAACAAGGACGAAATCAGCATCAACGTAAAGATGTAGAATGTAGCACAAGGGAATTAGAATCTTTCAAATTCCTAGGATAATTTCGGCAGCATAACTGCAGTAAAATGCTCAAAGTGAGACATCCTGCAAAAGATGGGGTAGTATAACAACTCAACATCATCAGTCAAGATTCTATGACAGTACTAATCTACTTGATCGGAGGTACTCGAAAACTGGAATATGACTTTGATCAACCACTCCTTTGAGTCTACGAAATAGTAACCCGTGATTCTGATAGACAGAAGAGAAAGCCTTGTTCCTTAACCCCATAGGAAAGGAGAGGGTGACTCAGATCAGAAGGACATAAGGTATAAGGAGTAAAAAGAGCCTTAGGTTCCCTTCCACAATCAATTCCCCTATATAACTCAGAATTTCTAGACTCGACTTCAACCAGTTTGGCTTGGTAACCCTACAATCAGTTCGGCTCTGATACCAAACTGTCAGGACCCCAATCCTAAGTCACACCGATCTAGCATGTAACACATCATATCACTTTGCGGCTGATAGAGGCGAAGGTGTCTTGATGTTTCGGTGAGATAGCTATCGTTTTCTGTGCGAGTCGACTTTGACGATCCGACTACAAACGTGCAAAGACATCGCGCCTTAGCAAATGCTAAACCAACTTCCGAGGGGTTATTAACCACGCCGGAGCATGATCAACCTTACCACGAGGGTCTATTTCCTACGAGCAAATGAAGAACAAGGAAAAAACTGAGATTGCAATCTGGATATTGTGAATATAAGAGGAAAGCTTTATTGATAAAAGTGGGATTATGTGACGTCTTGGTCTGGTCATTGAACACAAACGAACTACGCGAAGTTGCAGCTGTGGTGAACTTTTAATCTAAACAAAACACAAAGTCTAAATGACGCCCTAAGGGCTGTATATATGGAGGAGTAGGGGGAATTTCGTGACCCCTTGTAGGAGGGGTCTGAAACCAACCCTAACTTTGTTTCCCCACACATACGGACTCTAAAAACAACCTATCCTTAAGTATATCGAAATTACATGGGTCTGGACCAAAAATAAGGTGGCGCAGCACCTAAAATATGCTATGGACGAAATTTATGAAGGGGCATCTTGTATATTTCGTCCATGTCCTTGTAGGTCATCACGGAGGCTTCAAAGTGCTCAAATATGCACTAGAAACGCCATTCTAGATTCCTTCACGTGCGCCTTCATCTCCATGCTTGATCCTGCTCCAGTGGTCATCCCTCTTGTCCATGCTAGGCCCTTCATTAGTAATCAACACAAATGTATCCAATTTAGGCAGCATCATATTCTCATGAACATTAGAATTATCACCAAGAAACGAAAGTACCTGGTAATTCAATTGGCGTGCGCGAGCTCTTGTAATTGGTCCAGTATGTATAGCAGTAGGGTCTGTGAGTGTAACAATGGTATTGATGTCCTCGTCATCCTCCCCTTCTTGAAATGAAGTCGTCCTCAACGGAAGCTCATCTTCCTCACCCAAATAAGGCATCAAATCTGCAATGTGAAAAGTGGGACTAACCCCAAAATCTACAGGCAGCTCAAGTTTATATGCATTATCATTTATTTTCTCTAACACCTTAAAAGGACCATCAGCACATGGCATTAGCTTTGATTTGCGCAAATCAGGAAATCTTTCCTTATGCAAATGTAACCAAACAAGATCTCTAGGGGCAAACACAACATGTTTTCTACCCTTATCTCCAGCAAGTTTATATTTAGCATTCATATGCTCAATGTTCTTCTTAGTTAACTCATGCATTTTTAAGATCAATTCAACATGTTGTTTAGCATCAAAATTAACCTTCTCTGAAGATGGAAGAGGCAACAAATCAATAGGTGCATGAGGTAGGAAACCATACACAATTTCAAAAAGGCACATCTTAGTAGTAGAATGCAGTGAGCGATTATAAGCAAATTTAATATGAGGCAAGCATTCTTCCCACATTTTCTTGTTATTCTTCAAAACAGCCCTAAGCATAGTAGACAATGTTCTATTGGCTTCTTCAGTTTGTCCATCAGTTTGGTGGTGACAAGTAGTACTAAAAGCAATTTAGTCCCCAACTTAGCCCATAAACATCTCCAAACGTGGCTAAGAAATTTAGTATCAATATGAAATGATAGTATTTGGCACACCATGCAAGCGAATAATTTCACGAAAGAACGAATCAGCAACATTAGCAGCATCATCGCTTTTATGACATGGTATGAAGTGTGCCATTTTAGAAAATCTATCCACGACAACAAATATGCTATCCCTCCCCTTCTTTGTTCGAGGTAATCCTAAAACAAAATTCATAGATATATCCTCCCAAGGAACACTAGGTACAGGCAAAGGCATATATAAACCATGAGGATTGAGTCGTGACTTAGCTTTTTGACATGTAATGCAGCGAGGAACAAAACGCTCAATATCCCGTCTCATCTTTGGCCAAAAGAAATGTGTAGCAAGTATATCCTCCGTCTTCTTCATGCCAAAGTGTCCCATTAATCCTCCTCCATGTGCCTCCTGCAACAACAAAAGACGAATGGAGCTAGCTGGAATGCATAGCTTGTTACCACGAAACACAAATCCATCGTTAACGACGAACTTGTTCCATGTTCTCCCTTCTTAACAATTTTGCAATACATCTTTAAATTCAGCATCATGCACATATTGATCTTTGATGGTCTCCAAACCAAATATTTTAAAGTCAAGTTGTGAAAGCATAGTATAACGATGCGACAATGCATCATCAATAACATTTTCTTTACCCTTCTTCTGTTTAATGACATAAGGGAAAGTCTCAATGAATTCAACCCATTTAGCATGTCTACGGTTCAGTTTTGCTTGAATCTTAATGCGTTTCAAAGATTCATAATCAGAATGCAACAAATTCTTTGGGCCATAAATAATGTTGCCATGTTTCTAAGGTCCGAACAAGATCATATAATTCTTTATCATAAGTAGAATAGTTCAGACTAGGCCCACTCAATTTTTCAGAAAAGTATGCAACAGGTTTTCCATCTTGTAATAACACAACTCCTAATCCAATTCCACTAGCATCACATTCAAGCTCAAAAGTCTTATTAAAATCAGGAAGTTGGAGTAAAGGAACATGTGTCAACTTACCTTTCAATACCGTGAAGGCTTCTTCCTGTGCGGTACCCCAAACAAAAGGCACATCCTTCTTTGTAAGCTCATTGAGAGGTGCAGCAATGGTGCTAAAATCTCTCACAAAATGCATATAGAAACCAGCGAGTCCAAGAAAACTCCTGACTTGTGTGACCGTTTTGGGTTGCGGCCAACTCTCAATAGCTTCATTCTTGGATTTATCAACTTCAATTTTCTGTGGAGTAACAACATAGCCAATAAAAGATACTCGGTCGGTGAAAAGGTGCACTTCCCAAGGTTACCAAACAAACGTGCATCACGTAGAGCAATAAAAATAGCACATAAATGTTCCAAATGTTCTTCCAAAGATCTGCTATAAATCAGTATATCATCAAAATAGACTACCACAAATCGTCCAATGAAAGCATGTAAAACTTCGTTCGTTAGTCTCATCAAAGTACTAGGTGCATTAGTTAACCCAAAAGGCATGACTAACCACTCATATAATCCAAACTAAGTTTTAAATGCTATTTTCCATTCATCTCCCAATTTCGTATGAATTTGATGGTATCCACTATGCAAATCAACTTTGTAGAATATTATAGAGCCACTCAGTTCATCAAGCATATCGACTAGCCTAGGAATAGGATGATGATAACGAATAGTAATATTACTAATGCCTCTACAATCAACACACATACGCGATGTACCATCCTTTTTTGGCACTAGTATAATAGGAACATCACAAGAACTAAGAGATTTGCGTATATAACCTTTGTCGAGCAGCTCCTGTACTTGACGCATAATCTCCTTCGTCTCCTCTGGATTGGTACGATATGGCGCACGGTTTGGCAGCGAAGCACCGGGAATTAAGTCAATCTGATGCTCAATCCCTCGAATAGGTTGTAATCCGGGTGGCATGTCTTGTGGAAAGACGTCAGCGAACTCCTGCAAAATGTTAGTGATAGCAGGAGGCAAAGAAGAAGGCATGTCCTCGAATGAAAATAATGCCTCTTTGCACACAAAAGCATAGCAAACAGATTTGCTAAAATCTAGATCATGAATATCATATTTGGTGGCAAGTTAACATGCACTTTTCAATTTAATTTCAGAAGCAACACTAGATGGTTTATTATTAGGCTTCATTTGCTGATCAAATTCTTTTGCCACAATCTGATTTTTCACTCTTATTTTTCTCTTGTTTTGCTTTATTAGCTCTATTAATATCATCTTTCAAAATGGAATCAGGAGTCATAGGAAGCAACGTAATATGTTTATCCTTATGAACAAGAGTATACTAATTGTTTCTACCATAGTGTACAGAATTTTTATCAAATTGCCATGGTCTACCAAGTAATAAGGAACATGCTTGCATGGGTACCACAACACAATCAACATAATCAGCATATGTAGAGATACTAAAATGCACACGAACAGTATGTGTTAACTTAACCTTGCCGCTGTTGTTGAACCATTGGATGTAGTAAGGATGTGGATGTGGACTTGTGATGAGAGGTAGCTTCTCCACCATCTCCATGGTAGCCAAGTTGTTACAGCTCCTCCATCAATGATGACGCGGATAGAATGTTCCTTCACAACTCCCTTTGTATGGAACAAATTATGCCTCTGATTTTGCTCAGCATGTGTTACCTGCACACTCAAAACATGTTGAGCAACTAAACTTTCATACCTGTCAGCATCTTCAGCAGCCATGTATTGCGTCTCATGATCAGAATCATCTCCACCGTGTTCTTCACTTGTAATAAGCACCAAAGTCTCCTCATCATAGTCACAAGCGGACTCATACCCACCATCCTCAGTAGCAACCATAACACACGGAGATTTGTATTCTCTCGCATAATGACCTCTACCCTTACAACGACGATAAATAATATCATGTGTGTGCCCTGTTGATGCCATGGATGAAGAAGAGCTCTGTGCAGGCCCGGTCGGTGTGCTCTTGGCAGATAGTGGTGGTAGTGCCTGCTTTCTTGTATCACGGCTGGAGGTGGCAATTGACGGAGGTGCCGGTGCAGCAGAACGTGTGGAAGTAAAAGATGCACGCGGTCTCCATGATGAAGGTCGACCTGCAGAAAAATTAGTTCGCGCCAATGCCTGTCGATCCTGCACTTCATGGTCAGCTTGGCAAGCAAGATGGAATAAACGAGTGACATTATTATACTCTTTATACACTAGAATGGTCTGAATCTCTCTATTCAATCCACCCATAAAACATGCAAGCATAGCTTCATTATCTTCAACAATACCACATCTAATCATGCCAGTTTGTAATTCCTGATAATATTCTTCTATGAAATTTGTTCCTTGTCTTAAGCACTGCAATTTTTGAAGTAATTCACGTTGATAATATGGTGGAACCCAACGAGTACGCATAGCAGTTTTCAAAGCAACACAAGTAGCTGGAATAGGATATAATCTACAATGTTCAGACCACCAAACACATGCAAAACTAGTAAAAGCACAAACAACAGCAGCAACACGTCTATCCTCGGGATATTGTAAGCATGTAAAGTGTTGTTCAGTTTCTAACTCCCAAGTAAGATAAATATCAGGAAAGTATCTACCCTCGAATGGTGAGATATTC
Source organism: Thinopyrum elongatum (assembly GCA_011799875.1). Lineage (NCBI taxonomy): Eukaryota > Viridiplantae > Streptophyta > Magnoliopsida > Poales > Poaceae > Thinopyrum > Thinopyrum elongatum. The sequence continues at coordinate 371,648,741 of CM022303.1, forward strand.
AACTTTAGTTTAGGAATGTGGTCTTGATCGCGTACCTGAGGTGGTGGTGCAGCCCTACCGTTGCGATTATATGCATGATGGCGACCCGGTGGTGGTGGCACTGGTGGTTGCACGTAGTTCTAATTTTGATCAACCTCATCCTCGTACTGGTCCTCCACCTCTGAAGTAGCAGCAGGAGCTATAGAAGCATCAATAGCAGTAGCAGTGACACCAGAAGTTTGTCCTAGCTCAAGAGGGACACACTGCGCTCGCCCTGCTGGATCGCGATGTGGAGGTGGTTGTTGCTGTTGTTGCAACAGTGCAACAGAGGCGGCTGGTGGTTGTGGTAGACACGCGAGTACTTCATTGAACTTGGCGTCCAACTTGGTGTCATATGTCTTCTCAATGTCATCAATCCTCTCTAGTGCCTTGCCAAAACTGGTCATCACGTCTTCCACCTGTTGACCTCCCATTTTCTGAAATTTATCATGAAGCTCCTTCATTGTCATGTTCTCCCAGTCAATCTCATCGGCTTGTGATCCTGCCAAGGTTAGCAGCAATAGAAACACACAAGAATATGATCCTACAGACTACAAGAAAGTGGTGGGGTGTCAGAAATCCGTCAAGCAAATCTCAATTCTTACCAGTTCTTACCCAGCAGCAGGCGGTGATCAGCAACCGTTGTAGTCAAAATGTTCAAAGCTTGGATAGAGCGATTACCAGGGAGAGTTAAACGCAGGATGTGGATCTATGTGGAGCTGGGATGGCTTATAATATGGTAGCAAAAAGGTCAGCAATAATAAATTCAGAGATGCAAAGTTGAATAAACGCTCAAGACGGTACTGTGCTGGTCCTAGGCTAGACCGTACTAGAGACGCGAGCCTAGAACACTAACAAAATCACGGCACTGCACATAAACAAGGGAGGAGCACAGTCTGAATATTGTTTTTTCTGTTTTCACTTTTTTTTGCACTTTTTCTCCTCTTTTTTTCTTGCTCCACAACAATTTTTTTTGAAAAAATTTACAAATGGTCTAAAAACTGCCTAGCCATAATTTTCCAGACTTAGTTTTTTTTAAACTGGAACTATTTTTCTTGTACGGGTGGCACAAAAGTTGGGGAGTCCGACTAGATCACGACTCGGAGTATGGCGTGATCTCGAAATAAAACAAAGCAACAAATAATGGACTTGGACTAGGACTGGTGGCGGAGATAAATCTGGTGGAACTCGGACTGGTGGCGGATATGTATCTGGTGGCAACTCGGACTGGTGGTAGATAGGTGTTGGAGGCGGACTCAGATGGGCATGATGGCGGCGGATATGTGGTATATGGCAGTGGCGATGACGATGGTGGTATATGACAGTGGTGATGATGATGGTGGTATATGACAGCGGCGATGACGATGGTGGTATATGGCAGCGGTGGTGACGATGGTGGTACATGGCAGCGATGGTGACGATGGTGCGGCGGCGGCGTGACAAGTTGTGAACAGAACTCAAAACTCTAAAGGACTAGACACTAGGACCAGCAACTTGACACGATGATGCAACCACAAATTCAACAAAGCAAAACTCTAAAAACATTATGCAAAGGCTCAGATTGGTTCGGATATGATGATCTAACCCTTTTTTTTGCTTTTTTCGTGGACTATAAGTATGAAGAACAAACTCGATCTAAACTATGAAAAACTGGAAAATCTCACTGAGCAACCTGGAAATCTGATACCACTTGATAGAGGCGAAGGTGTCCCGATGTTTCGATGAGATAGCTATCATTTTCTGTGGGAGTCGACTTTGACGATCGGACTACAAACGTGCAAAGTCGTCTTAGGAATCGCTAAACCAACTTCCGAGGGGTTATTGACCACGCCGGTGCACGATCAACCTGACCATGAGGGTCTATTTCCTGTGAGCAAATGAAGAACAAGCAAGAAACTGAGATTGCAATCTGTATATTGCGAATATAAGAGGAAAGCTTTATTGATGAAAGTGGGGTTCTGGGACGTCTTGGTCCGGTCCTTGAACACAAACGAAGTACGCGAAGTTGCAGCTATGGTGAACTTTTAATTTAAACAAAACCCAAAGTCTAAACGGCACCCTAAGGGCTGTATATATGAAGGAGTAGGGGGAATTTTGTGACCCCATGTAGGAGGGGTCCGAAACCAACCCTAACTTTGTTTCCCCACACATACGGACTCTAAAAATAGCCTATACTTATGTATTTCAAAATTACATGGTTCTGGCCCAAAAATAAGGTGGCACAGCACCTAAAATAAGCTATGGACGAAATTTATGAAGGGACATCTTGTATATTTCATCCATGTCCTTGTAGGTCATCACGGAGGCTTCAAAGTGCTCAAATATGCACTAGAAATGCCATTCTAGATTCCTTGACGCGCGGCTTCATCCCCATGCTTCATCCTGCTCCAGTGTTCATCCCTCTTGTCCATGCTAGGCCCTTCATTAGTAATCAACACAAATGTATCCAATTTAGGCAGCATCATATTCTCATGAACATTAGAATTATCACCAAGAATCGAAAGTACCAGGTAATTCAATTGGCGTGCGCGAGCTCTAGTAATTGGTCCAGTATGTATACCAGCAGGGGCTGTGGGTGTAACAATGGTATTGATGTCCTCCTCAGCGGCCTCACGCACGGTATTCCCACGGCTGCAGCCTTACCTTAGCCGGGACCGTTTGCGCCTTTTGGCACACGTATATGATTGTGTCGCTAGCATCCATATGACAGAGAACTCGGGTTGACATGGTTATTCGTGAACCAAGGTGGCACAGTCATATAGGGACAGGCATACGTAACCCAGCAATGAATGTGTCGGTCATCAACGTATGAACCCCAAGTCATAGCAAGCTACAAGGACTTAAAGGAACAACGCGTGACTTTTCCCCGAAGGGACAGACACAAGAACAAAGAAGGATACATGCCGGCCAATCCCAGTGTTTCGGATCAGTAGCGAACTACTATGGCTTAGTGGAAGCACTAGGGAGCATTTCCTCGTAAGAAAGGCTACCAAAGGCAAACAACTAAGTGTCGAACCCCACACATAGCAATACACATTACACGTACGCATAACGTGCAACTATGTGATGTACAACATGGCATCACAACATAACTCAACAACTCATATAGGGATAAAGGCTCAGAAGAGCCAACATAACATTATATTACAAACAGGGGTCACATGACCCATCATACAAGCAACGGAAGCATAACATGTCTGAGTACAGACAACTACAAATGGAAAAAGGCTGAGAAGCCTGACTATCTACAAGACCCTCCCAAGGGTACAAGATTGTAGCTAGGATACAAGCTACTCATTGAAGTCCATGTGAAACTCCTAGTGAGACTGAAGTCTCCTCTGCAAAACATAAATTAAGCAAACGTGAGTACAAAGGTACTCAACAAGACTTACATCAGAACTAACTACATATGCATCAGTATCAAGGAGGGTGTTGTGGGGTTTAGCTGCAACAAGCCAACTTTGACTCTGTGGCTATCCTGTACTAGGACTACGAGTAATTCTTTGAGGTAAGAAAACGCACATGAGTCCACTAATCACCACAACAATACACCACCATGGATTCTCTGTCGTCTCCCTGCGAGAAGGCCATTTTGGATTCTTTAAATTTATTTTAGTTGAACCTATTTGAATTCTATTTGCTGCTAGGGTTTGAACTTTCCCAATTTCAACTTAATTTTAAAATTATACATGATGCAAACACAAATAGCTAGCCTAGAGCATACTAGACCTAGGGATGTGACAATGTCTATGTGTGTGTCTACGCACACACACACACACACACATAGTGACGACTCTCGTGACTACTCGTACACATCATCGATGTCTCATTCTGCCTACACACACACACACAAACTTAGGACGGCTTCATTTTGTTCCTAGGATAGGAATATCACAGGAGTGGGAAACAATAGGAAGTGAGATAAATGGAGTATTACATACAAGAATAAATGTACACGCACTCACTGTGCCTCCGGCATACCCGCGAGTAAACGATGGAGCGCTTTTGTACACGAAGAGGCAGCTTACGTAATAATTTGACCCTTTAATTTGTTCACTTAATAATGCAGGGTCTGGGAACACACGTGAGTGATACAAAGTGCGACCTGGAAGCGGGGGCGTGTTATTGATCAAGTTTTCTTTCTTGGTACGTTAAAAAAGATTTGTCCACCAGTTTTTGTATCTTTTTTCAGGGAACACACGTATTCTATTTAAAACCACTGCTATGGAGATTTTTTTACTTCATTGTATATGTAGCCTCTTGTTTGATAGGGTTTCTCGCATCTCACTCTCTCACCATCTCCATATCTAAACAAGACGATAGTGTCCACTTTATCTCTCTCCTCACCAGTGGTCACAGATCTAGCTGGATCCCGTCCGCTGTGGGACGTGAGGAGGTGCAGTGTTCACGTTGTTGCCATCGGCGATGGAGGAAGCCGATGCTCACCTTCCTCTCTGAGCTGGCACCGACGCAGACGAAGGTCCTCCGCGCCCTTGTTCGCTGCCATCGTGTGGGTAGATCCCACCTGCCCGCCTAAGCCACATCTCGCCCACCTGAGGTATAACTTCTTTTGGATTTCATGCTTCATTGTACTGGTTGTCGGTGTACTAAGTATTGGGCCACTAGTACCCCGTACTTGTGCATGGGCAGTTGTAGCCATCCTCGCGGCAAGGCTTGCTGGGAACAGCTCGAGGTCGATTCAAGCCATCAAGGAAATCAGCAAGTCAGAGATCTGAGGATCAGCAGATAAGCAAATCTGGAATCCGAAGGCCAGCTTCCCCGGCAAGATCCTTGCCGGGATGGCCTGTGGAGCCCGGCAAGGCTTAGCGCCCGGCAAGGTTTGGCACCCGGCAAGGCTTGGCGCCCGGCAAGGCTTGGTGCCCGGCAAGACTCGGCGCCTGGCGAGATTCTGCCACTGTGCCACCGCTTCGGCACAGTAACAAGTCTGACATTCTGGGTCCTTCTCTGGATGCGTGGCAACGCACCAGTGGAGGAGAGCTCAAGCGATGCTGATGGGATGGCCCCTTTTTCCATCCCCAAGAAAGTGAGGACACCTAAACGGACACTTCACGGTGCAATAAATGCGTTTGTCCTAATCCGTCAGGGGTTAGGTATGATACCCTGTAGCTACTTTACACCTCAATGTATGTACATTTTGCCACTGTGGAGACCCCTTTGAGCATATAAAAGGAGGCCCAAGGCAACTGCTACAGAGGAGGAGAACTTCTGGCCCATTCTGCATGCGTAGCGGCTCTTTGAACGTACTGTTCATTGCGAGCGCTCCTGAAGGCTGGGCTCAAGAACATTAATAAGAACACAAGGCAGGAGTAGGTTTTACGCTGATTAGCGGCCCGAACCTGGGTAAAATCGTCCCGCGTCGATCATTGGTTCTGCTCTTTACGTATACCTCTCCCCTTGCCGAATCGTAAAGGGATCTCTCGGGATCCCATAGGTGTCGTGCCCCGACATCTTTGGCGCGCCAGGTAGGGGGATTGAAGGTTGCGTGAGCCTAATCTAGTGATCGGCGCCTTAGTTTCTTCATCATCTTCATCACCATGCCACGCAAGAAGAAAAGCGCTGCGACGGCGCAACCGTCCATGTCAGTTTTGCATACACCTTCGCGTGCGGGAGACGGCGTGGGTGCAGAAGGAAGAGGATTAGAACCCCCACGGCGTTCTGGGGATCCGAGCCAGGCGAGCGGCATCGTTCGCAGTGGCAGTCGTAACCTGCACACCGCTGGATCTAGAGATGGTGTTGTGTTGCCTACGGGTGGCACAACGAACTCGAGAGATCGGAGGGCGCCTGCTGGAGCTCCCGCGCCGGCGCAAGCCTCACGACCTACCCAGGTCGTGCATGATGAGCGACGTCATGGCGCTGGTGGTTCAGGGCGTCCCCATGAAAATGTTTCTGCGCGTCGATCCCAAGATGCGCGGGACCAGCATGCACACTGAGCTGCTGGCGGAGGTGGCGCGCGATCGCGTGACCGTGGTGGTGCTCCTTCTAACATGGTTAGTAGTCAGAGCACCTCACATACCTCTCACCTGTCGCCGCCGCCTACACCAGCAGAAGCCTTGGCACGTGCGCAGCTGCTCCTCGATTTTCCTCCTGCTTCGGAGAAGATGGAGCAGTGGCGAGCTACTATTCAGAGCCTTATCGGCTTCGCCAACAAAGATGGGCCGCAAGAGGCAGGGCCCTCACAGCGGAGGCCCATCGATCTGGCGCGAGCCGATGTAGAGAAAACCGGAGGTGGTGCAACCACAGTGCACTCCCCTCCACGGCACGAGCGGTGGCCGACAACCCAGCAAGTCGACCGCCATGAAGAAGTTTCCACGGCGTCATCCGATCCACGGATGCGCCGCGATCAGCGTCAAGTTCTCCAGGAACGAGGCAAGGAGGACGCTCGAACTACCATCGAGCGGCGACGGGAAGCGCTCTATCAGTCTGATAAGCGCACGGGGCCGACTGTCGATGAGCCTGCGCCATGGGACGTAGGAGACTTGCCTTATGAGGTAGGGACTCCAGCGTTTACCTGTGAGCTACGGCAAGTCCGGTGGCCCAATTCCCGAACCTTCAAGCCGGAGGTCCCGGAGAAATATGATGGTAAGACCCATCCCTCGGAGTTCCTGAGAATCTACACCATTGCGGTGCAGGCTGCGGGGGGCCGAGATGACAAGATACTTGCCAACTACTTCCCGTTGGTGGTCAAACCCAACATCAGGTCGTGGTTGATGCATCTGCCGGAGAATTCTATTTCTTCCTGGTCAGATCTGTGCCATCAGTTTGTTGGCGCCTTTGTTGGAGGCCACCAAGCTCCTGGCCAAGAGAGCGATTTGCACATCATCCCTCAGAAGGAGGGTGAGTCCCTGCGCAAGTTTATCCAGAGATTCAGCCCGGTGCAGTATAACATTCCTGACGTTCACCCTGCCGCTGTCGTTAGTGCGTTCCACCAGAACATGCGTAACCGCAAAATGCGGGAAGAGCTGGCAATGAACAAAGTCAGGAGTGTTTCCGAGCTTTACGCTTTGGCCGACAAATGTGCTCGAGCTGAAGAGGGGAGTTAACTCCCTGGTGAGGCTGTTGGCGCGGGGGGCGAATCAGAAGATGAAGACGCCGCGGCCCCGTCAAGGAAAGGCCGGCGGCGAAACAGGAAGCGCGGAGGCAAGGCCGTGCTTGCTGTCGAGGAATCCGACAACCCCGGCGCCGCCAAGAAGGCCAAGGTTGGTGACCCCGGCAAGGATCTTGCCGGGTGCCCTTCCTGTCAGGCCTTGGTGGCTGCCGACAAGTCGGAGAACTCCGGTAAGCAATATTGCAAGATCCATCGCACCAAGGGCCACGATCTCCAAAATTGCCGGCAAGTTGAGCAGCTTGCCGAGAAGCAGAGGGCCGAATATGAGAGGCGGGATAAGGAGAAGGCCCAAGATGGTGCTGATGGGTCTGGCAAGAAGCGCGGTGGCCGAGGGGGGCGCCGCGGCAAGGCCAAGCAGCAAAAGGATCGGCCCGCTCGGGGCCGAGACAAAGAAGAAGATGATGATGAGGAGGATGATCAATCCAGTGAGCAAGAATTCCAGAAGGCTACGGAGGCCATGTGTATCGACGGGGGTGCCTCGCTGCATTCTTCCCACCGCCAACTCAAACAGTGGGTACGGGAGGTCAATGCGGCAGAGCCATCCCCAGATGCATGTAGGCCCCTGAAGTGGTCCAGCACGCCTATCATTTTTTACGCCGAGGATCACCCTGATCGCACAACTGCGGTCGGGTGCTTGCCATTGTTGGTCTCGCCAATGATTCGCAACCTCAAGGTGACGAAAATGTTAGTTGACGGCGGGGCCGGCCTAAACTTAATCTCACCGGATGTGCTCAGAAAGCTCCAAATTCCCGACGAGGACCTCGAAGAAACGGGTACGTTTCAAGGGGTCAATCTGGGAAGAACCCAGCCTATGGGCAAGATTACGCTGCCAGTAACATTTGGCAGCGAGCTCAACTTCAAGACCGAGAAGGTGGTGTTTGATGTCGCCAAGATCCCCATGTCATACAATGGGATCCTTGGTCGGCCAGCACTGGCTAAGTTTGTGGCGGCATCACACTATGCGTACAACGTCTTGAAGATGCCTGGGCCGTTGGGCGTCATCACTATCCATTCCGATAAGAAGGATGCGCTCATCTGTGCCGACCAACTTTACCGGGAAGCAGTTGCAGCACCTGCCATCAAGGCACCTGCTCCTGCCGCTGGAACTCCCGGGGGGAAGAAGAAGACCGGCAGGAACCTTGGCACGAACTCCGGCAAGCGCACCTCCTCGGAGTGCTGTGCTTCCGTCGAGGACGTACCAGAGAGTTCCACCGGCAAGAACAAGAAGTCCAAGGTTGCTCCGCCGGAGACCAAGAAGGTGCTTGTCAGAGAGGACAAAACAGGGGGAACTTTCACCATAAGTTCCACCCTAGATGACAAATAGGAAAGCGCGCTCGTTGCTTTCCTGCGGGCGAATGTCGACGTGTTTGCATGGCAACCGTCTGACATCCCCGGTGTTCCCAGGAAGGTAATTGAGCACCACCTTGCTGTCTGTCCTCATGCGCGGCCCGTGAAGCAAAGGGTCAGGAAGCAAGCCTTGGAGCGGCAAGAATTCATTGCCGAAGAAATCAGAAAGCTGGAGGCGGCAGGACTGGTCAAAGGAGTGCTTCATCCAACCTGGTTGGCCAATCCGGTTGTAGTGCAGAAAGCGAATGGGAAATGGAGGCTTTGTATCGATTATACAGATATCAATAAAGCTTGTCCAAAAGATCCCTTTCCCTTGCTGCGCATCGACCAGATTGTGTATGCCACCGCTGGTTGTGATCTCCTGTCCTTCCTTGATGCCTATTCAGGGTATCATCAGATTTTTATGGCAAAAGAAGATGAAGAGAAGACCGCCTTTATCACCCCATGTGGTACGTATTGTTTTATACGAATGCCTTTCGGGTTGAAAAGTGCTGGTTCAACATTTGCCAGAGCAATCCAGATTGGTTTTGAGCCTCAACTCCATAGAAATATGGAGGCGTATATGGATGATATAGTGGTCAAAACCAAAGACAAAGCAACGCTCATTCAAGATTTAGAAGAAACATTTGCAAACTTGCGCAAGATCAACTTGAAGCTCAATCCTGAGAAGTGCGTGTTCGGTGTCCCTTCCGGCAAGCTCCTCCGATTTTTTGTATCTTGCCGGGGAATCGAGGCGAACCCCGACAAGATCAAAGCTATTGAGCAAATTGAAGCACCGAGACGCGTCAAGGATGTGCGTCGTCTTGCCGGCTGTGTTGCTGCTCTAAGGAGATTTATTTCCAAATCTGCTGAGTGCGCCCTGCCCTTCTTCAAAATTTTGAAGAAGGCAGGTCCGATGAAATGGACTCCGAAGGCGGAGGCTGCGCTGCAAGATTTGAAGAAATACCTTTCCTCTCCGCTGACGCTAGTTGTGCCTAAACCACAAGAGCCGTTGCTGCTGTATCTGGCAGCAACAAATCAAGTGGTTAGCGCTGCGCTAGTGGCGCAGAGAGAAGCTGATGAGGAAGCAACACCAGCAGCAGGACCGCCAGATGGCGCGGCAGGATCTTCCCCGGCAAGGTTGATCCCGGCAAGACAGGATCTGCGCAAACAGAAGAACCCGTGCAGAAGAAGAAGGTGGTGCAGTAATTTTTAAGAAATTCTCTCTTACTTCACTTAAATTAATTTGAGAGAAAGAAGTATTATGCTCATGATCTTCACTTATATTTCTTTGAGCTTATCAAAAGCAACACATGAAAATTAGTTCCAAAGTGATAGATATCCAAGAAGGATATAATAAAAACTTTCATGAAGATCATTGGACAAAATAAACTTGATTCCTTGTAATAGTTTTGAGATATGATGATGTGATATGTGAGTTATGTTGATGAGTAATTGTGCTTTAGTAAGAATATTGGTGTTAAGGTTTGTGATTCCCTATGCAAGAACGAAAGTCAATAGTCATGCAATGAAATTATATCCTACTTGTGGTGCATTATTTGGTGTTAATTATGCTTAATGCTCGCTTATGAGATTATTCGTGTTTTGGTTGGTCGCTTCTAAATCTTTTGCTAGCCATCATTTTGTACTAAGTATGATCACTACTTGTGCATCCGAAACCCTTTAAACCAGTTTTGCCACATGAGTCCACTATATCTACCTATATGCGGTATTCTTTTGCCGTTCTAAGCAAATTTGTATGTGCCATCTCTAATTTTCAAAATAAACTTCTCTTTTGTGTGTTCATACCGCTCGCGAGGCGGTGAGGGGTGGCTAATATTTTCCATGCTAGATATGTTATTCTCACGATGAGTGTTTATTCATTTGTCATTGCACGAGAGTAAGGCAAAGGTATTAGGGATGCCCAGTCTCAAAATGAAAAAAGTGAATTTACTTTATGTTGTCAAATAATAAATTCCTTGGAAAGTGTTGGTATGGAGGGCACCCGTGGATACGACTAGCCATGGAAAGTGAAAGAAATGGTGGAAAAAGGAATAAACTTTATTTTCTGTTTGGGAACCGCCTATGATATATCTAGCATGGAAAGTGTTGGGAACTCTAAGTCGTTTTTGTTGGTGGGAAAAGCACACCTCCCAAAATGTTTTTATCTCTAAGTTTTTTGCTTTGAGCTCTGGCACCTCTACAAATCCCTACTTCCCTCTGTGAAGGGCCTTTCTTTACTTTATGCAATTTTTATTTTGAGTCTCCATCTTCTCTTATAAAGCACCAAATAGGAGGCACTATGATCGTACTTGAGCATTGGGTGTAGTTAATATTCGAGTGTGTTTCATGAATGGATCAATGGTTGAGCATGATGGGCTAGGGATAACTTATTTTAGCGTTGATATTTTGAAAGACATTGTTGCTTGTTGATATGCTTGAGTATTTAAGTCATCATGTCAAAACTAGACTATTGCTTTGAACTATATAAAAGTCCAAATGTCCATGCTACAAAAGAACGAATATGATATGACATGTTAGGCAGCATTCCACATCAAAAATTCTGTTTTTATCATTTACCTACTCGAGGACGAGCAGGAATTAAGCTTGGGGATGCTGATACATCTCCAACGTATCTATAATTTTTGATTGTTCCATGATGTTATATTATCATTATTGGATGTTTTACAATCATTTTATAGTCATTTTATATCCATTTTTTTGGTACTAACCTATTGACATAGTGCCAAGTGCCAGTTGCTGTTTTTTGCATGTTTTTTACATCGCAGGAAATCAATACCAAACGGAGTCCAAATGCAGCGAAACTTTTTGTGGATTTTTTTTGGACCAGAAGACAACCAGTGGGCTAGAGAAGCGCCTGGGGGGTGCTCCGAGGGGAGCACAACCCACCAGGGCGCGCTTGGAGGCACAAGCGCGCCCTGGTGGGTTGTGCCCACCTTGGGTGCCCCCCGAACCACCTCATTTGCTCTATAAATACCCCAATATTCCAGAAAACCTAGGGGAGTCGACGAAAATCAATTCCAGCCACCGCAGAGTCCAGAACCACCAGATCCAATCTAGACACCATCATGGAGGGGTTCGCCACTTCCATTGGTGCCTCTCTGATGATGCGTGAGTAGTTCTTTGTAGACCTACGGGTCCGTAGTTAGTAGCCAGATGGCTTTCTCTCTCTCTCGTTTGATTCTCAATACAATGGTCACTTGGAGATCCATATGATGTAACTCTTTTTGCGGTGTGTTTGTTGGGATCCGACGAACTTTGAGTTTATGATCAGATCTATCTTTTTATCCATGAAAGTTATTTGAGTCTTCTTCGATCTCTTATATGCATGATTGCTTATAGCCTCGTATTTCTTCTCCGATATTTGGGTTTTGTTTGGCCAACTTGATCTATTTATCTTGCAATGGGAAGAGGTGCTTTGTAGTGGGTTCGATCTTATGGTGCTTGATCCCAGTGACAGAAGGGGAACCGACACGTATGTATCATTGCTACTAAGGATAAAACGATGGGGTCTATTTCTACATAAATAGATCTTGTCTACATCATGTCATCATTCTTATTGCATTACTCCGTTTCTCCATGAACTTAATACACTAGATGCATGCTGGATAGCGGCCGATGTGTGGAGTAATAGTAGTAGATGTAGGCAGGAGTCGGTCTACTAATCTTGGACGTGATGCCTATATAATGATCATTGCCTGGATATCGTCATGATTATTTGAAGTTTTATCAATTGCCCAACAGTAATTTGTTCACCCACCGTTTGCTATTTTTCTCGAGAGAAGCCACTAGTGAAACCTACGGCCCTCGGGTCTCTTTTCCAATATATTTGCTTTCAAGATCTATTTTGCTATTCGCTCTTTTCTTTATTTGCAACTTTTATTTTTGGATCTATTAAACCAAAAATACAAAAATACCTTGCTGCTCTTTATTTTATTTGGCGTTCGATCTATCAATATTTACTACTCTCTCACGTCCGTTTGCCAATTTTTGCCGCCGTTGCCCGAAAGGGATTGACAACGCCTTTTACACGTCGGATTGCGAGTATTTGTTATTTGTGTGCAGGTGCTGTTTACGTAGTGTTGCTTGGTTCTCCTACTGGTTCGATAACCTTGGTTTCATCACTGAGGCAAATACCTACCGCCGCTGTGCTGCATCATCCCTTCCGCTTTGGGAAAATACCGACGTTGCTTCAAGCCGCATCAGCGTCCGACCCCGACCGGAAATCCGACGTCGCCCATCTAGAGCCAAAACACCGGACGTCCGACAGCTACCGGACGACCGGATCCCCGCCAACGACCAGGCATCCGGTAACTGTCAGACGACCGACGCCTCTCTACGCACAGCGTATTGGGCCGAGGCCCATGTACCCTTTTGTGACCCTATACTATATATACTCCTCCTACTCCCTCTTATTAGGGTTAGCAAAGGATTAGCTCATTTTAGGGATAGAGCTTTGCTCATCCATTCGGTTCTACTCCATCAAGAGACCGCGGCCTCTACGGAGAAGATCCATCAATTGGATTCAAGACCGCTCACGGGAAGACTCCTCAAGACCTCCTCTCGGAGAAGAACTACCACCTCTTGTATCGTCCTTTGTTGCATTTGAATCTTGTATCACTCCTTATGTTCATGGATCTAGCACATGTGTGATCGTTCCCGTTGATTTGTGTGTTTCCCCTCATGTTTCCCGTCGTGTTTCCCCTCGCGTTCTTCACGCTCTTCGTAGGATCCCCTCCATTTCATGAAAGATCGGCCCTAGGGTATCCACCCTACATCATCTTGGTATCATGAGCCTTGGTTGATCATGAATTTGGAGCCCCTACTCTTGTTATCTAGCCTTGTTTTATTGATTTTGTCCCCATTTCGAAAATTCCCCACCAAAAATAGCCCCAATTTTTTTGTAATTTCTTGGTTTTGATGAAGTTTTGCTGGATTTGATCCATGGATTTGCTTTGCCACGAGTGGATCTAGCTTTTCCCCATCATCTCCACCATTTCTACCCACAAATTTGTCCAATTTTGCCCGAATTTTGCCCCTCCACCACGAACCCTAGAAGTTCATCCCGTGCACGAAATCGCCCAGGCACCGGACGTCCGACAGTCTCTGGACATCTGACAACCACCGGTCGTCCGACCACCACCGTACATCCGACAAACCCTGATGAAACTGAACATTTTCAGTTCAACCCCCGATCCATTTCCACTTCCACATACGCACTCCCATACCACTACACCTTCCGCAACCACCACCGCTTTCCGCAACCACCATCGCTTACCCGGTACCAACTCCGACAATTTTGCCACATTTGGTCGTTGAGAATTTGAGTTGTGGTTTCCGTTTCCTAAGGTGTCTCGACTACTTAGGGATGGTTCGACGACATCACCGCCGCTCATCTTCGTCATCGACCTTGACCACCTCATCATTTTGACACCATCCAACATAAGCAAGGATAGTAACATCGACGAGACCTTTGCGTACTCCTTGCCATTACATTGATAACCCCATAGCCCATTTTCGCATCACTTACCAATCGAGACTAGCCTTTGAGTATTGCCGGCAATGTTACTTGTGCAGATTAGTGGTCATTGCATATATCACATCATTGGTACACATATCTTGGTATCATCTCTTGTGTCACAAGGTTGTCATCGCATATACCCAATAGCTACCTTGGTTCGTCAAGTTTTGCATGAGAAAGAGCTCAAAAGAGAAAGAGCCAAACAAACTTTTAAGAAAAAGAGAAAGATAAGCAAAGAGCTTTTAAGCAAGAACCATAGCATCATACTACATTAAGATTGTCATACTCGATCATCTTGGATCATATCACCGAAACACCATACATATAGTATACTTGGGATAGAAGTCGTTGCATTTTTGCTTTGTAGGTTGTGCACAAGTCTCGTATCCGCCTATTGTGCAATCGTGCTAGCGTCTCTCTAGAGTTGTGCAACAAGAGCATTTTCTATGGATTCCACATTTTGAGCTCATTTTAGTTGCATGACCCCATCTATCTTTTCGTGTGTGTGTTTCCGTGTGCCACATTTTTCTTGGTCTACTTGTTGCATTTGCAAATTTGTGAATCTTTTCCAACATTATTGAGTCTCACTAACAATTGTATAAATTTTGTCCACCATCCTAACCAAGCTCCCCCAAAGGCTTTATTTGTGTAGGTGTGAGAAATTGACGGGAACCGGTACCAATTGTGTTATTTCCTTGTTACATCATTGAGTGATCTTTGATCCATTCTCAACATCGGTCAAGGTACATTTGGTATAGTTCTTCTCTTTCTTCCACTCACACATTTACTTGGAATGATGGATAGGCCAAGTACTTCTACCAACCCACTCTTCATAGAGCAAGAGCATCTGCTACCGCCACGAGGGCTCCCACGCAAGGCCAGGTGCGCACACTTGCCACACCTACGGAGGCCGGCCCCAGCATTTGTAGAAGGGCTGTGAATTGCAATCACGGGAGGCATGGTGTTCGGGGCCGAACTGGCCACGCTCGAGATCTCACCCTCCCTCCCCTCAGCAGAGGCCCACACGATGGAGACAATGTGCAATGCACCATCAGCCACCCAGCTGGCTGCGGCTTCTAAATTCCTTTGCAAGGGCAATGGAGGGCGATGAGCCCTCAGGCCTCTGGCTGCAAGCGGACGGCTGCTGCAACAGCCCCACATGGGTGACGACAGATATTTCCCCCAATGGCTTCATGTATTTACTGCGGGGGTGGAAATCCTTCGATCGCTCCTGTGGCTTAGGGCGAGGGAATCTTCTTCAATTCAGGTACGACGTATCCTCCATGCTCTTCGTGAAGTTCTTCGAGGCCTCCGGTGGCCGCATAGAGTGCTACGAAGAGAGCGAAAGCAGTTGCGATGCCGACTCTTCCAGTGAAAGCGAAGACGACGAGAGCTCTCCAAGCGTCAAGAGAGAGAGAGAGAGAGAAAGTGTGTGATGACTCCGACTCCAGCTAGGTGCAGGCAGCGCCATTATTCGATCTTGGAAACGAGTCATGACCCACCTAGGCGTCTCTCCTCTTGCCCCTGTAACGGAACAAATGTATCCCGTTTGTCGTATTTGAATGAAATATATGTTACTTTCCCTGTGTTTGATGGATGAATGTCATTTCCCCTTTGTTCAGATTGTTTTTGCATGTATATACCCTACGCTTGTTGGAAACTTGCCGATGCACACTCTTGCCACGAGCGCTTGAGGAACAGCTCCTTAGCTACCAACTAGAAATGCCACTGTCGGCAAGGTAACTCGACGGTCACAATGCAGCTACTAATCTTGCCAAGCGGACGCGAGACAAGACACGAGCGCAATCTGATTATGACAAGGTTCCTTCGCGTGCAGGTTTTCCATCAAAAGCCAAAAATGTTCATGGGAGAATAGCTCTGCAACAAAGAATTTGTTTGAAAAAATTTCAACTTAGCTTTTCTTTTCTAAAGTTCTATCATACAATATTAACTTGAACGTTGCTTGCCAGTGTCCATAGCATCACTCCCCCAAGCAACATGCACGCGAGGCAACCTTCTATCCTTTGAGAAAAATAAAGAAGAGAAAATAAAGGTATGCAACCTTGACGCTTTGTTAACATCCACACAAGGTAAGCATATCATAACATCACAAATAAACACATATAATTAAACATGTGAATTGACAAGAGTTGTGAAACACTTAGCTTTATTTTACTATGCACATGGTCTATGCCTGGCTTTGTACAAAGGATTACATGCAACATTGGCAAAGTTGTACAAACGATGGTTGCCGGGCAGCCTGGCAACCCACGCCTCACGGATATAACTTGCGAAGATGCTCAATATTCCATGAATTGTGTACTGGAGTGCCATCTTCGGTCTCTAGGCGGACTGTGCCGGGCCTAGTGACTCGTACTACCCGATAAGGGCCTTCCCACTTTTGCGTCAAATTGTTGGAATTCTTGACGGACTGGATCCATTGAAGAACAAGGTCGCCTTCCTCAAGGCTTCAAGCATGAACCTTGCGGTTATGGTAGCGGTGCAAAGCATGCTGGTAGCATGCAGCTCGCACAACAGCACGAAGACTATCTTCCTCAAGGAGCATTGCATCATTTTGGCACAACTGCTCTTGCTCAAGCTCATCTTAAGCGAGCACTCGAGGTGACCCGTATGTGACTTCCATGGGGAGCACCACTTCTGCACCATAGACTAGGGAGAAGGGTGTTTGGCTAGTGGCTCAATTTGGTGTCATCCCGAGTGACCAAAGAACCATCGGCAACTCATCAATCCAGCGCCTTCTGCACTTTTAAAGCTTGTCGAAAGTTCTCGTCTTGAGACCACACAACACTTCAGCATTTTCCCTTTCAGCCTGGTCGTTGCTCGTTGGATGAACCACTAATGCAAAGCAAATCTTGTTGCCGAGGTTTTCAAGGTACTACATGAAGGTGCGTCTTGTGAATTGTGTGTAGTTGTCGGTGATGACCCTATTGGGCACTCCAAAACGACAAACTAATCCTTTAAAAAAATCGGCTGACTATGTTGTCACCTTCCTCATTTGCTCCACTTCTGGCCACTTTGTGAACTTGTCAATTGCAACATACTTGTACTCAAAGCCTCGGACAGTACTGGGGAAGGGTCCTAGTATGTCGAGCCCCCAGACCGAGAAAGGCCAGGAGAGAGGGATCGTCTAAAGAGCTTGAGCTGGCTGATGTGATTGCTTTGAATGGAACTGGCATGCTTCACACTTGGTTACTAGCTCAGTTGTATCCTGGAGGGCAGTGGGCCAATAGAAACCTTGCCGGAAAGCTTTCCCGACAAGGGCCCTTGATCCTATGTGAGAGCCACATATCCCCCCATGTTTCTCCTCCAACAGCTTATGTCCATCTTCTCGATAAATACACTTCAATTTCACCCCATTTGGTCTCTTCCTGTATAGGTCGTTGCCGACAAACTGATACATACTACACTGAAGGGCTACTCTTTTAGCTTCTTCTTGATCTTTGGGAAGTTCTCCTATTTGAAGGAATTGGACAACCTGTTGCGCCCATGCCGGAGCTTGTGACTCGACGACAAGGACTAAAGGCATATACCCAGCTGTGGGAGCGCTTGTCTCAACGGCAAGGACTTGAGATCCTGCCGGAGCTTGCTGCTCACCGACAAGCTTGTCGTTGTTCCTGGCAACATCCTTGCCGACAACTTTTGGGAGCTTGGCGGGAAAGTACTTGCCGGTGTTCAACTTTCTTCTTTTGTTCTGGCCTATTGCTGGTGTAACAGATGGTTGATTCAAATGGAGCACAAAGGTCCCTGGTTTCACTGGTAACTTCATGGTGGCACGCTTCAAGAGATCATCAGCTATCCTGTTCTCTGCACGAGGAACATGCTCCTTCTGTAATCCGTCAAAGTGCTCTTCTAATTTCCTCACCTGATCTACATATGCTTCCATCAATGGGCTATGATAATCCTTGTTTACTTGCTTCACAACTAACTGCGATTCACCTATGATAATAAGCTTTCTGATTCCGAAGCCTGCCACGATCCTGGGACTGGCAAGCAATCCTTGATACTCAGCAGTGTTGTTTGTGGCCTGCTCCCTAGGGAAATGCATCTGAATCACATACTTGAGGTGCTCCCCGGTGGGTGCGACAAGCAGCACTCTGGCACCGGCGCCTTGCAGCAAAAAAGCCCCGTCAAAATACATAATCCAGTCCTTCTTTGTTTCCTTGTCGGGGAGAGGACTCTCTTGCACTTCTTTGTCTGGCGTTAGCATCCATTCTGCAATGAACTCTGCCAAGGGTCTGCTCTGAATCGTTGATGTGCTTTCAAACTTGAGATCAAAGCTTGAAAACTCCAAGGCCCACTCGACAATCTTGCTGGTCACACATGTATTTCTCAAGATCCTTTGCATCGGAAAATAAGTGATGACGGTGATCTGATGTGCTTGAAAGTAGTGGTGCAGCTTTTTCGATGCCATGAGATGACCAAAAATCAATTTTTGCACACCAGAGTATCTTGACCTCGCCCCCTAGAGAAGGGAACTAACAAAATAAACTGGGCGCTGCACCAACTTCTTCTTCTGCACAATTTGTTGTTCTGATCCACCTGCTTCTTCTACGCTTGACTTGTCAGCACTGAGACTTGCCGGAGAAGATTCTAGCTTGTCAGTTGACGGGCCTGCATCTGCTGCTTCTTCACTTTTAGCTTCTCTCTCCGCCACTAGTGCAGCACTGACCACTTGGCTCGTTGCCGCCAAGTATAACAACAACGGCTCTTGCGGTCTTGGTGCAACCAGTGTTGGCGTGGAGGATAGGTACTTCTTCAAATCCTGGAGCGCGGCCTCCGCTTCTGGAGTCCATTTCATTGGACTTGCATCTTTCAAAAATTTGAAAAACGGCAAGGCGCGCTCAGCAGATTTGGAGATGAACCTACTCAGTGTAGCAATGTAGCCGGCAAGGCGGCGCACATCCTTGACGCGCTTCGGTGCTTTAATCTGCTCCATTGCTTTGATCTTGTCGGGATTGACTTCAATTCCACGTTGAGACAGAATGAGCCCAAGAAGCTTGTCGGATGGAACGCCAAACACACATTTCTCGGGATTGAGCTTCAGATTAATCTTGTGCAGATTAGCAAATGTCTCTTCTAAATCTTGTATTAGTGTTGCTCTGTCCTTGGTTTTTGACCACTATGTCATCCATGTATGTTTTCACATTCCTGTGCAGCTGGGGCTTAAAACCAATCTGGACTGCTCTTGCGAATGTTGAATCTGCACTTTTCAATCCAAAAGGCATACGTATAAAGTAATACGTGCCACATGGAGTGATAAATGCAGTCTTCTCTTGATCTTCCTTTGACATAAAAATCTAGTGATACCAGGAGTAGGCATTAAGAAACGACAACAAATCACACCTGACAGTGGATTCAACAATCTGGTCAATACACGTCAAAGGAAATGGGTCTTAGGGACAAGCCTTGTTGATATCAGTGTATTCAATACACAATCTCCATTGCTCATTTGCCTTGTGCATGGCGACTAGATTGGCCAACCACATTGGATGGAGAACTCCTGTGACCAAACCTGATTCTTCCAACTTCTTAATTTCATTGGTGATGAACTATTGCCACTCCAAAGACTGCTTCCTCACTTTCTGCTTGATGGGTTGTGCATCGGGCAGACAACAAGGTGGTGCTCAATTACCTTCCTAGGAACACCGGGGATGTTAGATGGTTGCCATGCAAACACATCGACATTCGCCCGCAGGAAGGCAACGAGCGTGCTTTCCTATTTAGCATCTAGAGTGTCACTTATAGTGAAAGTGCCCTCTGTGCCATCCTCCCTCGCAGACACCTTCTTGGTTGTTGGCGGAGCTGCTTTGGACTTCTTGCTCTTGCCGGCAGAGCTCTTAGGTACGTCCTCAATAGCAGTGCAGCACTCCGAAGAGGTGCACTTGCTGGAGTCCCCGCCAGAGGTCTTGCCGGTCTTCTTTTTCCTCTTCTCCCCCCCGGGAGCTTTGCCGACAGGAGATCTGTCTTGGCAGCAGAGGCTGCAAATCCCGATAGAGTTGATCAGCACAAATGAGTGCATCTTCCTTGTTGGATTGAATGGTGATGACGCTCATCGGGCCTGGCATCTTCAGTGTGTTGTAAGCATAGTGGGATGCTGCCATGAATTTTGCCAAAGCCGGACGGCCAAGGATTCCATTATAAGGTAACGAGATCTTGACGACGTCGAAGACAATCTTTTCTGTCCTATAGTTTAGCTCACTACCAAATGTGACGGGCAGTGTGATTTTCCCCTTTGGCTGACTCCTTTCTGGGTTGATTCCTTGAAATGTGCATGTCTGCTTGAGGTCCTCTTCGGAAATCTGTAGTTTCTTGATAACATCAGGTGAGATCAAGTTTAGGCCAGCCCCATCATCAACCAACATCTTTGTCACCTTGAGGTTGTGTATTGTTGGTGAAACCAACAACGCCAAACAGCCGACCGCAGTTGTGCAATTAGGGTGATCCTTAGCGTCAATGATGATGGGCTTATTGGACCATTTCAAGGGCTTCTAGGCATCAACTGCCGGTTCTGCTGCATTGACTTCACGCACCCACTGCTTAAGTTGGTGGTGAGAAGAGTGCAATGATGCACCTCCGTCAATGCACATCACTTTAGTGGCCTTCTCGAACTCTTCTTCACTAGACTCGTCGTCGTCTTCCTCGTCTTCGTCATCATCCTCTCCTTCTTTCTTCTCTCGACCTCTAGCATGTTTTTCCTTCTTTTGCTTGGCCTTGCTGCGGCGACCTCCTCGGCCCCACGCTTCTTGCTGAAGCCACTAGTACCATCTTGAGCCTTCTCCTTATCTCACTTCTCGCATTCCACCTTCTGTTTTTCAGCAAGTTGTTCAAGTTGCCGGCAGTTCTAGAGATCATGACCCTTAGTGTTGTGGATCTTGTAGTATTGTGTATCGAAGCCCTCCATATTTTCGGCCGCCAAAGCTTAGCATGAGGTGCACCGGGCAACCTCATTACCAGAGCTCTCAACCTTGGACTTCTTGGCGGGACTAGTGTTGTCGGAGCCCTCAACGGCAAGCATAGCTTTGCCCTTGCACTTTCTGTTGCACCTATGGTTTTTCTTCTTTGGGGTAGTGGCAGCATCGTCATCCTCAGGACTGTCTTCTATGCCAACTTGGTCCCCAGGAATTCTTCTTCCTTATTCAGCACGTGCACATCTGTCGGCCAGAGCATAAAGTTTGGTGGCATCCCTATCCTTGTGCATTGCCAACTCCTCCCGCATTCTGTGGTTACGCACATTCTGGTGGAATGCAGTAATGATGACAGCAGGGTGAATGTCAGGGATATTGTGTTGCACATGGCTGAACCTCTGTGTATACTTGCAGAGAGATTCGCCATCTTTCTGCTGTATGATGTGCAAATCAGTCTCCTGACTAGGAGGTTTGTGACCCCCAGTGAAGGTGCCTACAAACTCATGGCATAGATCCGCCCAGGAGGAAAAGGAATTCTCCAGCAAGTGCATCAACCATGACATGATGTTGGGCTTGAGCACCAATGGGAAGTAGTTGGCAAGGATCTTGTCATCTCGTCCGCCAGGAGCTTGCATCGCAATGGTGTAAACGCTCAGGAACTCCGACGGGTGGGTCTTGCAGTCGTACTTCTCCAGCACTTCTGGCTTGAATTCGAGGAACTGGGCCACTGGACTTGTCGCAGCTCACAGGTGAATGCTGGGCAGCCTACCTCATAAGGCAGATCACCAGGTTGCCCTGGCGCAGGCTCGTCTATAGTGGGCCCCGCGCGCCTATCGGATTGGCGGTGCGCTGCTCGCCATTACTCTATGGTCGTGCGAGCGTCTTCTCTGTGCCGTTCCTGGAGAACTTGGCGCTGATC
This sequence comes from Thinopyrum elongatum, assembly GCA_011799875.1. Taxonomy (NCBI): domain Eukaryota; kingdom Viridiplantae; phylum Streptophyta; class Magnoliopsida; order Poales; family Poaceae; genus Thinopyrum; species Thinopyrum elongatum. The sequence goes on from CM022303.1 coordinate 371,670,598, forward strand.
GCGTTGAGCTCGCGGATCGGACGACACCATGGACATGTTGTCGTCATGGGCGCCGGCCCACTAACTCTATCGCTACTGTCGTGGAGGGGATTGTACCGTGGATGCACCTCCTCTAATCTTCTAGCCAGCGGCACGCACCACGACGGTGGGTTGCCGCTGTGATGGCCCATCCTGCCAAGGCTTGTCATTAATTGCGAAGCCAACTAGACTCTAAATGGTGGCTCTCCACTCCTCCATCTTGCCTGCCATAGGAGGAAACTCTAGGAGTAGCTGAGCACGTGCCAAAGCTTCTGATGGCGTGGACGGCATGGAATGGTGCAAAGAGCATGAGGTGTTCTTACTTCTGGCAGAGCCAGAAGGAGCCCCATCCCGATCTTGCAACCGTAAGCCACTTCCGCCAATGTGCTGATGTGCATGCTGGCCCTGCACACCTTGAGAGTAATGTGCAGGGGGTTTGCCATTGGGGCGCTTGGGGCCGCCATCTCCGTAGCGTTACTCGTCGTGCACAACCTGGGATGGTCGTGGCATGTGCGCCGGTGTATGCGTCTTGCACTTTGTCCTGCTGTCCTTGGAGTTTGCCATGCCAGCCGTAGGCAGCGTGGCCCCGTCTGTGGACCTCATGGCAGGCGGATTGTTATTCTCGTTGCATACGACGCTGCTCGCCTGGTTTTGCTCACCAGAACATCGCGGAAGCTTCTCGTGCCTCCGTCTTCTCCGCCACTGCCCGTGTCGCCTCCTGTGTCTTCACCTGTCTGTGAAGGCGTTGGTAGCTTGGACATAGACGGACCGACTGCCGTGGTGCCCTTCTTATTGGGCGCCATGGCGATGAAGATGATGAAGAAGCTGATGTGCTAACTGCTAATTCTGGTTCACGCAAGCGATCCCCCAACCTGGCATGCCAAAGATGTCGTGTGTATGACTATATATGGGATCATGGTGATCCCTTTGCGGTTCGACTTGGGAGATCGACAAGCAGAAAGAGCAGAACTAGCAGGATGCAATATGTTTACCCAGGTTCGGGCCACTGTGAAGCGTAAAACCCTACTCCTACTTTGTGTATTGGATGTGTATGTGTCCAGTTACAATGTGCGCACGTCTCAGCAAGGTGCTCGGGAGGTGCAGCTTGATGTCTATTATGCAAATTTATTCTTGTAGACTCATGTTGGGCCTCCAAGCACAGAGTTTTGTAGGACAGTAGCAATTTTCCCTCAAGTGGATGACCTAAGGTTTATCAATCCGTGGGAGGCGTAGGATGAAGATGGTCTCTCTCGAACAACCCTGCAACCAAATAACAAAAAGTCTCTTGTGTCCCCAACACACCCAATACAATGGCAAATTGTATAGGTGCACTAGTTCAGAGAAGAGATGGTGATAAAAGTGTAATATGGATGGTAGAAATATATTTTTATAATTTGAATAAATAAAAACAGCAAGGTAGCAAGTGATAAAATGGAGCACAAACAGTATTGCAATGCTTGAAAACAAGGCCTAGGGTCCGTACTTTCGCTAGTGACAATCCCCCACGTCAAGGGCCAGAAAACGATGGCCAGAAAAATGAGGAAATTGGACTCCGGCAAGCATCTCCTGGCAGGACTCCCCGAAGTCCCCGGTAGAGAAGCTGCCGGGAACAACTCCCCTTCGCTTGGTGAGCTGCACTCTTCCTCAGGACCATAGGTCCTTGCGGTCGAGGTAGCCGCTCCCACGAGTGAGGAGGTGTCGTTAGTCCTAGTTGTCGAGCCACGAGCTCCAACTTGGGCACATCACATCGTCTGCTACCTCCAAACTGGAGAACTTCCCGAAGAGCAAGAAGAAGTTGAAAGAGTAGCCCGGAGGGCCAGTATATATCAGTTTGTCGATGACACATTATACAGAAGGAGGCCCAACGGTATGAAATTGAAGTGCATTTGCCAGGAAGAGGGGAAGGAACTGTTGGCAGAGATACACAAAGGCATGTGCGGCTCTCATATTGGATCAAGAGCCTTGGTTGGAAAAGCTTTCCAACAAGGTTTCTACTGGCCCACGGCCCTCCAAGATGCAATTGAGCTAGTCACCAGATGTGAAGCCTGCCAGTTCCACTCCAAGAATATCCATCAACCTGCTCAAGCTCTCTAAACGATCCCTTTGTCATGGCCATTTTCGGTCTGGGGGCTCGACATCTTGGGCCCCTTCCCCCATGCTACCGGGGGCTATGAATTCTTGTATGCTGCAATCGACAAGCTTACAAAGTGGCCGGAAGTGGAGCCTGTGAGGAAGGTGATCGCACAATCAGCTATCAAGTTCTTGAAAGGATTGGTGTGCCATTTCGGAGTACCTGCCAGAGTCATCACTGACAATGGCACCCAATTCACAAGTCGCGCCTTCATGCAATACGTTCAAACCCTCGGAAGCAAGGTTTTCATTCGCCTCTATTGCTCATCCTAGGAGCAATGGACAAGCTAAGAGGATGAATGCTGAAGTGCTGCGTGGGCTCAAGACAAGGACTTTTGATAAGCTGCGAAAGTGTGGCACACGCTGGATCGACGAGCTGCCATTGTTTCTTTGGTCCCTCCGTACGACACCAAATTGAGCTACCGGGCAGACTCCCTTGTCCCTAGTCTATGGGGCAGAAGCAGTGCTCCCCACGAAACTTATATACGGGTCACCTCGAGTATTTGCCTATGATGAGGTAGAGCAAGAGCAGCCCTGGCATGACGATGCCGTGCTCCTTGAGGAGAACCGTCTCCGGGCTGCTGTGCGTGTTGCACGCTACGAGTAAGCCCTGCGCCACTATCATAGCTGCATGGTACATGCCCGGAGCCTTGAGTAAGGCGACCTTGTCCTTAGGCATGTTCAGTCCACCAAGGGTTCCAAAAAGTTGACGCCGAAGTGGGAAGGCCCTTACCAAGTAGTACGAGTCACCCGAATTGGCGCAGTCCATCTAGAGACCGAAGACGGCATCAAAATGCAAAACTCTTGGAATATTGAGCATCTTCGCAAGTTCTACCTGTAAGGCGCGGCTGTCGGACCCTGCCTCGGCAGCCACCATTTTGTACAAGCCTTGCCGATGCGCATGTAACCCTTTGTACAAAGCCAGGCGCAGACCCTGAGCACAGATAATAAAACGAAGCGTTGGCGCCCTAAAAACATGCATGCATGATTAACTTAGCATAAACTTGCCATGGTCATTTAGATGAGGTCATATGCCGCTGTGTTTTCCCCTGCACTAACTATAGGGCTCTTGCTGCGGACTTGATTCTAGGAAGAAGGGATGGAAAACAAGCTTACATATGGATCCCCGACAAGCCAAACAAATAAGTTTCCTTTTATACATACATGTCTCTATAAGAAGAAAACTTGTGCATAGAGAAACCTTGTCACCTTCAAAACATTTGTGCTCCCATCCTTTGATCCGAATGTTGTTTCGGTCAAGATGGTTGTAGTGGTATTTGACAGAGAAGGATCGACAAGGAGCCGGTTCCCTTCCGTAGTTTTAAGCCAGGCAGGAGGCAACAACGGAGGGCACCGGCAAGATAGCTTGCCGGGAAAACTTGTTTACTTAAAAGTATAGAGGTGTTCCTCCTCTGCATGGATAAGATAAAAGCACAAGTACCCGGCAAGGCTTGTCTTTTTCATTAATATGCGGATAAACAAGTACAAACCTTACAGAGCACAAACATGGATAAAAGAGATTACATATTTAAGACTAAAAATTGGCGAGTGCCTACATCCTTTGAAATATAAAAAGGGTAGATGCCTCGTAATGCCTTTATTGCCTTCCTTCTCCCAGGGTTCGTCTCGAGTGCGAAAAGGGCGAAAGGAGCACCTAGGTGAGGTGATGCGGAGCATCCCACGGTCATCCCCATGGACCTACCTACATCTCCCACGACACCACTTGGACCTGTGACAAGAGCTCGAGCAAGGGCTATCGCGAGTAAGGTGAACTCGCTCCTCTCCGAACTATCCCTTTCTACATATGAGACATGGCTACTACCTCAAGCAGAGACCCTATGCGTGATCAGGTACTTCGAGGAAGGCCACAGATCAGCTACATCCAATGGACAAGACGGTGAGGACACCAAGTACAAGGAGCGAGAAGAGAGGCAGCCGGAAAGTCTCCAGCCACCGGACGTCCGAGACGTGTTAGACATCCGACGCCTGATGCACCACTCCGCCGGGCCAGCCCCAGTCTGTGAACACAACAGCGGCCGGACGACCGACGCGCCTCGGAAGTCCGACACCCCCCAGCGCCCGGACGACCGAGCCCCGCCTGACAACCAACGCCACCTGTCCAGAACAAAAACGTCAGAAGTATGGATACCACCGAACGACCGACACACCGAACGTTCGACCCTGACCGAAAGTACGACGCCACCTGACCAGAGCTGAAATGTCGGAAATCCGACACTTACCAGACGTCCGAGCACCCGCGAGTCACCGGACGACCGTTAACTGCCGGACGTCCGACGCCTGTGTGTTGACAGCGTGTTGGGCCGAAGCCCATGTACACTTTCGTGACCCTAGACTATATATACTCCTGCTCCTCCCTCTTATTAGGGTTAGCAAAGTAGTAGCTCATTTGAGATAGAGCATTGCTCTCCACTTGATCCCTTCTCCATCAGAGTGCACGACCTCTACGGAGAAGATCCCCCAAGTGGATTCAAGACCCCTCATGAAGAAGACTACCGCTACTTGTATCGTCCTTTGTTGTGTTTGAATCATGTATCACTCGTTGTGTTCAAGGATCTAGCACATGTGCGATCGTTTTCCCCTGATTTGAGTGAATCCTCTCGTGTTTCCCCTTGCGTTTTCCCCTCATGTTCTTCGTGTTCTTTGCGGAATCCGCTCCAATCGTGAAAGATCGGGCGTCTAGGGTTCTACCCTACATCATCTTGGTATCAAAAGCCAGGTTGATCACAATTTTGGAGCCTTCCCTCTTTGTTTTCTGGCTTGATTTTGTTGTTTTTGTCCTAAATTTGAAAATCCCCAGAAAAATAGCCCCCAATTTTTTTTGTGATTTGTTGGTGTGATGAAGTTTTGTTGGATTTGATCCGTGCATTTGTTTTGCCACGAGTGGATCTAGCTCTTCCCCATCTTTCCCCCATTTCCATCCTCAAATTCGCCCAAATTTGCCCCCTTCACCATGAACCCGAGCAGTTCATCCCATGCCCGAAATCGCACAGGCACCGGACGTCCGACAGTCTCCGGACGTCCAATGACTACCAGTCGTCTGACCACCACTGGACGTCTGACAAAACCTGACGAAACTGAAAATTTTTAGTTCGCCACCGGCCCTTTCAGACTTCCGCATACACACCCCCATACCACCTTCTGCACTAACACTCCGTTAACCCAATTTATCAAACCACCACCGCTTTCCGCGACCACCTTCGCTTACCCGCTACCAACTCCGTCACATTTTGACACATTTGCTTTGAGAATTTGAGTTGCGGTTTCCCATTTCCTAACGCGTTCCAGCAACTAAGGGACGGTTCGACATCAACACCACCACCGCTCATCTTCGCCATTGACTCGTCATCGACAACAACCGCTCAACAATTTTGTCACCCTCAACCATAAGCAAGGACGGTAACTTCGAAGACATCTTTGTCTACTTCTTGCCATTACATTGATAACCCCATAGCCCATTTTTGCATATCTTTCCTATCGAGACTAACCTTTGAGCATTGCCCACAACATTACCTATGCACATTAGTGATCATAGCCCCATTGCATACATACCATATCTTCTTGGTACATATCTTGGTATCATCTCTTGTGTCACACGGTTGTTATCGCATATACACAATTGCTATCTTGGTTCGTGAAGTTTTGTATAAGAGGCCAAAGGAAGAGCTCAAAAGAGAAAGAGCCAAACAAGCTTTTAAGCAAAAGGAAAAGATAAGTAAAGAGCTTTTAAGAAAGAACCATAGCATCATACTACATTAAGATTGTCATACTCGATCATCTTGGATCATATCATAGGAACACCATACATATAGCATACTTGGGATAGAAGTCGTTGCATTTTGCTTAGTAGGTTGTGCACAAGTCTCATATCCGCCTATTGTGCAATTGAGCTAGCATCTCTCTAGCGTTGTGCAACAAGAGCATTTTCGGTGGATTCCACATTTTGAGCTCATTTTGGTTGCACGACCCCATTTATTCTATTTGCGTGTGTGTTCCCGTGTACCATATCTTGCTATTGGTCTACTTGTTGCATTTGCAAATTTGCGAATCTTTTTCAACATTATTGAGTCTCACTAACAATTGCATAGATTTTGTGCCACCATACTAACCGAGCTCCACCATAAGCTTTCTTTGTGTAGGTGTGAGAGATTGACGAGATACGGTACCAATTGTGTTGTTTCCTTGTTACATCATTGAGTGATCTTTGATCCATTCTCAACATCGGTCAAGGTACATTTGGTATTGTTCTTCCTTTCTTCCACCCTCACATTTGCTTGGAATGATGGATAGGCCAACTACTTCTACCAACCCAACCTTCATAGAGCAAGATGAGGACCCGAACACCTACATCACCAAGAACCACCTCTTCGGTGCACAACAAGCTTTGCATCAAGAACAACAAGCAATGAGCGACCGCGTTGAGAACCTCGCCACCGACTTGCGACTCTCCGAGCAACGTACACGAGACTACTTCGACAAGAAGCTCGACGAACAAAAACAAGAGAACAATGCAAGAATGGAAAAGATTCGCGCCTTGTTGGTCAACCGCTCTTCTTCCACTTCGTCCTACTCACGAAGGAGCCATTCAAGTCGACACTCTTCCGACACCGTCTTCGGGTCAAGTACACCTACATCGAACACTCTTCGATGAGCCGCGCGCCAAGACCGTCAAGCAAACGGCAATCCTCTACACGACAATGAACGACAAGAGCAACTTCAAGAGCAAGAACACCGGCATCGTCAAAATCAAGCTACTCTCGTGCAAGCACAAGAAAGGCAACACCAACGCCAACGCGAGGAAGAACTACAGCGCCAACACCAAAATGAGCAAGATGCTGAAGCTCTCCGTCAACAACAACAATGGTGTGAAGCACAAGCTCTTGAGGCGGAACGCGCCCTCCTCGACACCAATCGTGCCATAGCCGAGGAAGCACTACGCGAGGAAGTACAAGAGCGACTATATCAAGCACGATCGCACCATCAAGCTCCACAAGGTCCTACTCAAGCTAGACAAGAACAACAAGCTCGACAAGAACCATATGTTCACCAAGAGCAACATGACATTGGGAATACTCCACGCCAAGAGCAACATGAGGTTGACAATCCCCCATGTCAAGGGTGTCATCACCCTCAACCACAACACAATGAAGAGCAACGCTATGGCAAGCTCAAGTTCACCATGCCCAAGTTCAACGGAAGCAATGATCCCGAAGAGTACCTTTCATGGGCATTGAAGGTCGACAAGATCTTTCATTTGCACAACTATGAGGAAGAGAAGAAGATCGCCATGGCATCCAGTGAGTTCCAAGACTACGTCCTCATTAGGTGGGGACAAGTCATCGAGCGCCGTGAAGCAAGAGGTGAACCACCCATCATAACATGGGCTCAAATGAAGGATGTTATGAGAGCGTGTTTTGTGCCAACCTATTACAACCGCGACCTCTTCAAGAAACTCCAACTACTCAAGCAGGGAACCAAGAGCGTTGAAGAGTACTACAAGGAAATGGAGATTGCCATGATTCGAGCCAATGTCGCAGAAGATGATGAGCAAACTATGGCACGTTTCTTGAATGGACTCAACCATCCTATCAAGAAGATTGTGGATTTCCAACCATACTCAAACCTCATCGAGCTAGTGCACCAAGCTACCAAGGCGGAACGTTAAGTGCACGATGACCTCAAGTACGCCAAGTACTCTTCCAAGAACTACGGCTCCAACAACCAAGCTTCAACGACTCCAATAACTTCTACCTCAACCAAACCTTCTACAAGCAACAGCGACAAGTAAAGCTACAAGAAAACTTCGACATCCTCAAGTCCTCCTCCTACTAAAACCAACTTCAAGCCGAGAGCTTCATCATCTACGACTCCACCGGATGAGACCATCAAGACAAGTTCCATCAAGTGTTTCACTTGCGGCGGCCGAGGCCACAAGTCCTTCGAGTGTACCAACAAGCGCACCATGATCCTCAACGACGACGGCACCTATGACTCCATGAGTGAAGAGGAGATGGAGGCCCTTGAGCAAGTGGCCATGCACCGGCGCGTGAATGAGGATGAGGATGATCAAGTCTTTTCTGACGAAGATTCGAGCCCCGCTCTCGTTGTCTCCAAAGTCTTGACACTTCAACATCAACAAGATGAAGACCAAATGTCGGTGTACTAAGTGTTGGGTTTTTAGTACCCCATACTTGTGCACGGGCAGTTGTAGCCAAGCCCGCGGCAAGGCTTGTCGGGGGAATATTTGGAGATTAGTACGAGATCATCAAGGGAGCGCTCAGATCAAGGATCAAAGGATCAGGAGTTAATAAGAGCTGAAGGCCGATGTCCAAGACCCCGGCAAGATCTTGCCGGGGTGACTCACGAAACCCGGCAAGGCTTGGGCCCGGCAATATTTGTGTCTCGGCAAGATTCTACTACTGTCCCACCGCTTCGGCACAGCAATCAGCCTGGCATTCTGGGCCCATTCCTTGATGCGTGGCCGAGTATCAGTGGAAGAGTTGAGGATGTACCAGAGAGTTCCACCGGCAAGAACAAGAAGTCCAAGGTTGCTCCACCAGCGACAAAGAAGGTGCCCGCCAAGGAGGATGGAGCGGGAGGAACTTTCACCATCAGTTCAACCCTCGATGACAATTAGGAAAGCGCGCTCATTGCCTTCCTGCGGGCGAATGTCGATGTGTTTGCATGGCAACCATCTGACATCCCCGGTGTTCCCAGGGAGGTAATTGAGCACTACCTTGCTATCTGTCCCCACGCGCGGCCCGTGAAGCAAAGAGTGAGAAAGCAGGCTTTGGAGCGGCAAGAATTTATTGCCGAAGAAATCAGGAAATTAGAAGCGGTAGGTTTGGTCAGAGGGGTGCTTCACCCAACGTGGCTAGCCAACGCGGTTGTAGTGCACAAGGCGAACGGAAAGTGGAGGCTATGTATTGATTATACAGATATCAATAAAGCCTGTCCAAAAGATCCTTTTCCCTTGCCACGCATCGACCAGATTGTGGACTCCACCGCTGGTTGTGACCTAGTGTCGTTCCTTGACGCTTATTCAGGGTACCATCAGATTTTCATGGCAAAAGAAGATGAAGAAAAGACCGCATTTATCACCCCATGTGGTACGTATTGTTTTATACGGATGCCTTTTGTGTTGAAAAGTGCTGGTTCTACATTTGCGAGAGCAATCCAAATTGGTTTTGGGCCTCAACTGCATCGAAACATGGAAGCATACATGGATGACATAGTGGTCAAAACCAAGGACAAAGCGACGCTCATACAAGACCTAGAAGAAACATTTACAAATCTACGCAAGATCAATTTAAAGCTCAATCCTGAGAAGTGCGTGTTCGGCGTTCCTTCCGGAAAACTTCTCGGTTTCTTTGTATCTCAGCGGGGGATCGAAGCGAACGCCGACAAGATCAAAGCAATTGAGCAGATTGAGGCGCCAAGACGCGTCAAGGATGTGCGTCGTCTTGCAGGCTGTGTTGCTGCCTTAAGCAGGTTTATCTCCAAATCTGCTGAGCGCGCCCTGCCCTTTTTCAAAATTTTGAAAAAGGCAGGTCCAATGAAATGGACTCCGGAAGCAGAGGCTACGCTGCAAGATTTGAAGAGATACCTCTCCTCTCCGCCAACGCTGGTCGCGCCTAGGCCACAAGAGCCGTTGTTGCTATACTTGGCAGCAACGAATGAAGTGGTTAGTGCTGCACTAGTAGCACAGAGAGAAGCTGATGAGGAAGCAGCACCATCGGCTGGACCGCCAAGTGACATGCCAAGATCATCCCCGGCAAGGACTGATCCCGGCAAGACAGGATCTGCGCAGTCAGAAGAACCAGTGCAAAAGAAAAAGATGGTGCAGCGCCCAGTTTATTTTGTTAGCTCCCTTTTGCAAGGAGCTAGATCGAGATACTCTGGTGTGCAGAAGTTGCTCTTCGTCCTTCTTATGGCCTCAAGGAAGTTGCGCCATTATTTTCAAGCACATGAGATTACCGTCGTCACTCATTTCCCATTGCAGCGGATTTTGCGAAATCCAGAGGCAACCGGCAGGATTGTAGAGTGGGCGTTGGAGTTGTCAGGCTTTGATCTCAAGTTTGAGAGTACTTCAACGATTCAGAGCAGGGCTTTGGCAGAGTTCATTGCGGAATGGACCCCAACGCCAGACGAAGAGATTCAGGAAATGACTCTCCCCGGCAAGAAAACTGATCAGGAATGGGTTATGTACTTTGACGGGGCTTTTTCGCTACAAGGCGCCGATGCTAGCGTGCTGCTAGTCGCGCCCACCGGAGAGCACCTCAAGTATGTGATCCAGATGCATTTTTCCCAGGAGAGTTCGACAAACAACACTGCGGAATACGAGGGGCTGCTTGCCGGTCTTAGGATCGCGGCAGACCTTGGTATCAAGAAGCTCATCATCAGGGGCGATTCGCAGCTTGTTGTCAGGCAAGTTAACAAGGATTATCAGAGTCCATTGATGCAAGCCTTTGTAGATGAAGTGAGAAAAATGGAAGAGCGCTTTGATGGTCTACAAATGAAGCACATCCCCCGTGCTGAAAACAATATTGCCGATGACCTGTCATAGCGCGCTACCCTTAAGTTGCGTGTGGAACCAGGAACTTTTGTGCTCCATTTGACTCAACCGTCTGTGGCACCATCGATGCGACAAGAAAAGAGAAGAAAGTTGAACTCTGGGCAGTACTTTCTGGCAGAGCTCCCTGGAGCCACCGGCAAGGAACTTGCCAGGGTCAGCGACAAGCTTGCCGGGGAACAACAGGCTCCAGCGAAGGCTCATGCCTTTGCCGTTGAGACAAATGTTTCCTCGGCGGAGGAGATGCCTTTAGTCCAAGCTGTCGAGCCCCAGGCTCCAGCGTGGGCACAGCACATCGTCCATTTTCTTCAGACAGGAGAACTCCCAGAGGAGCAGGAAGAAGCGGAAAAAGTAGCCCGTCAGTCTAGTATGTACCAGTTCGTCGATGACGTTCTGTACAGAAAGAGACCAAATGGTGTGAAATTGAAGTGTATTCCTCGGGAGGATGGACTGGAGATGTTGGCAGAGATACATTCAGGCGTATGTGGTTCCCACATAGGATCAAGAGTGCTCGTCAGAAAAGCATTCCAGCAAGGTTTCTTTTGGCCCACTGCCCTCCAGGATGTGACTGCACTAGTAACCAAGTGTGAAGCGTGCCAGTTTCATTCGAAGAAATCACATCAGCCAGCTCAAGCTCTTCAGACAATTCCTCTTTCCTGGCCATTTTCAGTCTGGGGGCTCGACATAGTGGGCCCCTTTCCCCGTACTGCCGGGGGCTTTGAGTACTTGTACGTTGCCATCGACAAGTTCACAAAGTGGCCAGAGGTGGAAGCAGTGAGGAAGGTAATAGCACAATCAGCCATCAAGTTCTTTAAGGGAATAGTTTGCCATTTTGGCATGCCCAATAGGATCATCACCGACAACGGCACACAATTCACAAGTCGCACCTTCATGCAGTACGTCCAAGACCTTGGCAGCAAGATCTGTTTTGCCTCTGTTGCTCATCCGAGAAGCAACGGCCAAGCGGAGAGGGCTAATGCTGAAGTGCTGCGCGGTCTCAGGACTAGAACTTTTGACAAGCTGAAAAAGTGCGGAAAGCGCTGGATTCATGAGTTGCCGGTGGTTCTTTGGTCAATCAGAACGACACCAAATCGAGCTACTGGCCAGACGCCCTTCGCTCTGGTCTACGGAGCAGAAGCAGTTCTCCCCACGGAACTCATATACGGGTCACCTCGAGTGCTCGCTTATGATGAGTTCGAGCAAGAGCAACTGCGCCAAGATGACGCTGTGCTCCTTGAGGAGGATCGTCTTCAGGCTGCTGTGCGAGCTGCTCGCTACCAGCAAGCTTTGCGCCGCTATAATAGCCGCAAAGTTCATGCCCGAAGCCTTGAGGAAGGCGACCTTGTTCTTCGACGGATTCAGTCCGCCAAGAATTCAAACAAGTTGAAGCCGAGGTGGGAAGGCCCCTATCAGGTAGTACGAGTCACCAGGCCCAGCGCTGTCCGCCTGGAGACCGGGGATGGCATTCAAGTGAGCAACTCTTGGAATATTGAGCAACATCTCAAGTTCTACCCATAGGGCGCGGTTGCCGGGGGCCCCCGGCAACCACTTTTTTTTGTACAAGTCTTGCTCGCAAGGCATGTGATCCTTTGTACAAAGCCAGGCACAGACCCTGAGCACAGTTTAACAAGCTTAAGTGTTGTACAGTTTCTTGTTGACTTTCATCTTTATATATACATATATGCATGCTTGTCTGAGATGTTGTATGACACTTGATTCCGGTGAGCATTAACGAATCGCCAAGGTTCCATATTTTTATTTTCTCTTCTTTCTTTTTCTCAAGAGATAGAAGGGCTCCTCGCGTGCATGTTTGCCGGGGGGGAAGGAAGATATGGATACCGGTGGGTGACGTTCAGAATTGACACCTTGCCGGAGGGGAACAAGAAATACAACAACAGAGAGCTAAGTTGCTGAACTTAAGCAAGTTTTTCAACTTTTATTACAAGGTTATTTTCTTTGGATGATTTCAAAATTTGTCTGGAAAACCTGCACACGAGAGAACCCTTGTCGTAATTGGCTGCGCCTTTATTTTGTTTCGAGTCCGCTCAACAGTTTAGATGGCTGCACTGAGAATGCCAAGGTGCCTTGCCGGCCACTGCACCTCCAGCAGGCTGCTGAAGTTCCGCACCCAGCGCTCGCGGCAGGTTGCGCACCGGCAAGTTTTCAGATAGCATAGGGTGAACTCCATACAATAAGGAATCAGACAAGGGAAATAGCATGCATGTACCCAAACATAAGCAAGTTATATTACAATGGTAAGTTGCCGCAGTTCTAACTTAAGACTTAATTGTCCTTGGCATGAATGGCGACGGCAAGAAGAGGTGGAGCAGCTAATCTCTGCGCTGGCCTTCGACCCTTTTGATTGAATATACCTTTTCAAGGATGGGCACGATGAGTTCCTCAAGTGCCTTGAGGTCTGCATCCTTCAGCAAGCGTTCAAGCACGTTGGTGAGGTTGATGCCAGGGTTCTTGTACACCACCTTGACGAGTACCTTGCTGAGGATGGCCCGGCAAAGCTTGCGGGATTCATTGGCCAGTTGGGTCGCTCGGTTGGCTTGCAGCAGCTTCAGAGCTTCGATGACGCTTTCAAAGAATATGGTCAGCCTGGCGCTACGGGATACCCTTTCTTCAGTGGAATACTTGAAGTTTGCCAGGCCCATGGTTGACAGCTGTGCCGTGAGCTTCTCCGCGGCATCGACGAGGCGTTCAGTCCAGATTTCCACCCCCTTTTCATAGTCAATTTGGGCAGCGGCGGCGCTTTTGAGCAGGTTCTTCTCATCTTGGAGATCCTTGCTCAGGGCCTTCTCGCGAGCTCTGCCGTCCTCAAGTGACTTCTCCAGTGTGGTCAGTTTCAGCCTCAGATCGGTAATGGCATCATTGGCTGAAGAGAGCTGTTTGGTCTTGTCGGACATGGCAACTTGCATCTCCGCCAAGGTGTGGAGGGTTTTCTCCCTGTCACCTTTGAACGTCGAGAGCTCCTTGTCGTGCTCTTCAAGATTCACTTCTAGCCTCTTCACTTTGTCGTTCAGCTCATTCTTGGCGGCCTCTGCAACCTTGGCAGCATCGACGGCTTCCTTGAGCTTGCCGGCATGATCTACAGTTAGAGCTTCGAACGCCTCCTTGTGCTTCTGCTCCAGCTCCTGGGTCCGCAGCGTGACAAGTTTTTCAATCTCTTCGTCTTTGCTGCGAAGTTTGGCGGTGAGCGCCTGCTCACGCGCGACAAGATCTTCTTCATGAGCATCGAGCGCGATGCGGCGCTCCGTCAGGAGGGCATCTTCAGCAGCAATTCTTTGCGTGGCTTCCTCTTGCGCTTTCTCTATGTCAGATCGCTTCAAGAGGAGCTCCGTCCAGCTTTGGCTCACTTGCTCCCGATGGGTGGTCAGCGATTGATAGGCTTCGGCATACCAGATTTGCGTTTGCTCAACGCGCCTTTGGAAATCTGTTTCAGCTGCCTCGACAACTGCAGCTCTGGAATCCACCTTCTCTTTTTGAGCATGGTGGAGCGCTTGGAGCTTGCGGAAGTTCTCGCTCATGGCTTGGAGGAGCTGATCTTCTTTAGATTTGCTGCTGCTGGCCTTTGGTTCATCGACGATCTCAAGCCCGGTAGCAGTGATGATCTCTTCGTCAAAAGTTCCCCCTTCGGTCGACGCTCCAGTGCTTGCCGTCCCCGGCAAGTTGATGAACTAGTTGTCGCCAACCTTGAGGTATTTGCTCATTGGAGGGGCTTCGGATGTCGATGGATGATCCTCGGAAACCGCCTCACCGGTAGCTGGGGGCTCTGTGGACGGCACAGCGCCTGGCGCTCCTGCGGCAGGAATGCCGTCAGTGCGGTCACCAGCCTCCTTGCCGGACCTCTCAGCAGATTCTTTGGTGGCCTTCTCTTGAGCAGCCTTGGCGGCCTCGTCGCCAGCATTCTTGCCGGCCTCAGAAGTGGTGTCCTTGGCGGCCTCGCTGGCGGCATTCTCGTCGGCTTCGGCGGCAGCATCTCTGGTGGTCCCCTCGATGACAGCGTCGACGTCCAGGTGTTCCATCACAGGGAACTCTGAAGGGCGAAGGAGGGAAGGACAAAATAAGATCAAGAATGAAGTTCAGGAAGACAAAAGAAAGAGAAATAAAGGAAAAAATAGCAAGTGCTCTGAGGCAAATAGTTACCTGCGTCGAGCTGTTGAGAGGTGGCTTCGCCCCTCCCGGCAACCTCAGTTGCCGGGGGAAGGTTGTCGGTGCCCATGCTTGCCGGCTCCTCCTCAACCAAGATAGGCTCATTGACGAAGGGTCTTGCCGGGGATGCGCTTGCGGACGGCGTAGTTGACGGAGGCGGCATGATGGGGGCATCTTCCAGTGATCCTCCCTGATGCTGTTCTTCTCCTGCAAGCCCAAAGATATTAGCGGCAAGAATGACACCTCAGCATCTGCCAGCAAAAATCAAGTAGTAAACTTACTTTGGGGGCTGTGCTGGGGGCAATGACGAGGGCTAAGCTCTGGGCTGATGGTGATAGTTTCTGGCGCGCTCGTGGAGCCTGCCGGAGGCTCGTCGCCCGTGGAACTCTTGGCCCTCTTCGCCGCCCTTTCCGCCAAGGTCTCTGTGTCACTGCAGGGAAAAGACAAAGCAAAATGATAAGATCAACTGAACTCAAAGTTTGAAAGATAAAAGCTATCACAGAGTACTTACTCTTCCTCTTCATGTTCCGGGCTAAAGCCGGAGATGTCAAAATCGACCTCCGTTGCCGTGTCCATATGAGGAGGCAGAGGAGGAGTCCTAGGTCGTTTGGCTGTGGCATGTGCATGGGATTGGCGCGGCTCCGCTGCCTCAGTTTCTGGCACGGTCGTATGAGACGACCCCGCCGCCCCAGTGTCTGCCGCGGGTGTCTGTCTCGCGCGCCGCACGGGTTGCTACCTAACGCCTTGCCATTGTGCAGCCTTGCCGGCCGCCTTCTTGCCGGGAGCTTCGCTGCTCGAAGAAGGCTGGTTTGCCGGGATGCCAGAGGTGGCCTTATGAAGGACGCGTTTTGTCTTCTTCAGGACTGGGGGCTCCTCCTGCAGCTCTTCTTCGGTTGTGTCTCCGTCGGACGAGCTCTCAGCGGCTGCGCCGCTCTGTTCCCCGGCAACTTTGCCCTCCCCGGCAAGATTTTCTTCCACCACAACTTCTGCGTCACTGGTTTCCCATTCTGTGAAACCAACACTGCCGGCCTCCGCGGCAAGAGCTGCCTCCTCTGCCCTAGTAGCGATATATGCCAGTTCTTCATCAGTGGTGGCCCGGACGAGGTCTGCTTCTTCCCGGACGGCTCTCTCCATTAGGTTATCAAAGAACTTCTGTGCCTCCTCCTCAGATGGCTTGACCCACATCGCGTCAAGACCGTGGGCATTGAATGCTGGCATTATAGCGATGATTGACCCCAAGGAGGAGTTGTTGCACAGAGGAACAATTCTTGCCGGCAACTGATGCTTGTTTTCGCGTTGGAATAGCCTTTGGCGGAGGGCGCCAAGCTGCATAGCAGTCAAATTATTGTTTAGCCCGGGGCGCAGCCTCATGACGTCTGTAGCATTTCGGTACTCCCAAGCTGGTCTCCCCCTGTTTTGAAGAGGGGCGATGCGGCGGCGGAGGAAATCAAAACCGATCATCTCCATCGTGAGCCCGGCAGCTTTCAGACGGAGGATTCTGGTGGTGGCGATCGTGAGCTTCTCGTCTTCAGCAGCAAAGTCGCTCCAATCGTTACCACGGACCACCTTCTGCCGCCGGGGCGAACAGAACGGATGGGGATCTGCTTCCTTGATCCAACACCACTCGCCTCGCCACTCATCCCACTTCTCGCGGTAAACTCCTTCTGGATAAATCTCCTTGTTCCAGGCCCTTGGAATCCAGGCGATAGAACCGGAGAGGGCTTCCCCTTTTTGGATTCAGGGATAAAAGTAGTGGCGGAAAAGAGCAGTGTTGGGAACTACTCCGACAAAGTTTTTGCAAAGATGAGCAAAGATGGACATGCACATTATGGCATTCGGAGTGAAATCGAGAAGACGGAAGCCATATGTGTACATAATGTCATTAAAGAAATCAGAAAATGGAGGACAGAGCTCACAATAGAAGTAAGCGACGAAGAAGGGATATTTGTCTGATCCGCTTTTGGAACAAGAACCTGGAATTACACGAGTTGCGGGGTGAGCTTGCGTGTCCCTCGCCCACATGCACTGGTACTGGTTCTTCAGAGCTTTCGCGTCGAGCGACGGGGTGAAGACGACGTACTTCTTCTGCATCTTCACCAGCTCGCTCTTCGGGACATCAGCTTTCATCTCCTTGTCCTTGCCTTTGCTGGTCTTGGGCGGCATGGCGACTGTGGGGGCGAAAGCCGGGGATGGAGCGGGTGTGGAGGCGATGAGCGGATGAGGAGAAACTTTGCTCTGAGCTCGAAAGGAGGAAGGCAATGGCGGATTTCACATTGAAAAGAAGAAGAAGAGGGGGTAAATAGGCAGCGCCTCTGCAGTTTCCTTTTTATGGGGAAGGAGCGAGGCCGCCTCTTTTACTGCCCAATGTGAATACGCCTCTACAAGTGTGCTGCGGCCGCGGTAGTTCAGCGCACGCGCCCCACATCACGCATTCAATGCGCGTAGTAGGGGGACGCAGTAAACGAAATCATCACAAGCAGTTAATCCCCTGCCACGCATGCCCGTGCACTGTTTGGGCCTAGCCCAACAACGCCTCGCGCTCATGTATGGCCTAGGCCCGGGGGCTCCTGTCGGTGTACTAAGTGTTGGGTCTTTAGTATCCATACTTGTGCACGGGCAGTTGTAGCCAAGCCCGCGGCAAGGCTTGCCGGAGGAATATTTGGAGATTAGTGTGAGATCGTCAAGGGAGCGCTCAGATCAAGAATCAAAGGATCAGGAGTTAATAAGAGCTGAAGGCCGATGTCCAAGACCCCGGCAAGATCTTGCCGGGGTGACTCACGAAACCCGGCAAGGCTTGGGCCCGGCAAGATTTGCGTCCCGGCAAGATTCTACTACTGTCCCACCGCTTCGGCACAGCAATTAGCCTGGCATTCTGGGCCCATTCCTGGATGCGTGGCAGAGTATCAGTGGAAGAGAGCTTAAGCGGTGCTGATGGGACACCACCTTTTTCTATCCCCAAGGAATGAGGACACCTAAATGGACACCTCATGGTGCATTAAATGCATTTGTCCTAAACCGTTAGTGGTTAGGTATGATAACCCTGTAGCTACTTTACACCTCAATGTATGTACATTTTGCCACTATGGAGACCCCTTTGAGCATATAAAAGGAGGCCCAAGGCAACTGCTATAGGGCAGAACACTCTCGGCCCATTCTGCATGTGTAGCTGCGGCTTGAACGTACTGTTCATCGCAAGCGCTCCTGGAATTGGGACAAACACCCAAAATAACAAACTAAGGTAGGAGTAGGGTTTTATGATTATTAGCGGCCCAAACCTAGGTAAAAATTCTCTCGCGTTGATCGCTGGTTCTGCTCTTTGTGCATGCCTCTCCCCTCTGCCGAACCGTAGAAGGGATCCCCGCGGTCCCATAGGTGTCGTACGCCGACACCAAAGATGCCATATCTTCCACACCAAGGCGGGCATCAATGGAAGGTCCGTGAAGGTCATCATCGACGGAGGAAGTTGCCATAACTTGGCAAGTGAAGAACTTTGCTCCAAGCTCCAATTGGTTAAGATGAAGCATCCCCACCTCTACAAGGTCTAATGGCTAAGCGACTCCGGCACTATTCAAGTGGAACATATGGTGCAAGTTTCCTTCAAGATAGGAGCATATGAAGACACTTTGGAGTGTGATGTCGTTCTGATGTCCGTTTGCGATCTCCTACTTGGACGACCATGGCAATTTGACCGAGGCGTCATCCATAACGGACGGACCAATCACTATAGCTTCAAGATGAAGGGAAAGGAGTATGTGCGACGACCTATGTCTCCAAGTCAAGTAATCACCGACAAGCAAGCAACCACCCATCATGGAGAGAATAGTGAGCGAGCGAACCACCCAAAAGAGAGTGAGTGCCACAAGCCCAAATTGAGTGCCTCCATGATGAGCGACAAGAAAAACTTTGTGCTATTTGCCACCAAAAGTGAGATGAGAGAAGTGTGTGAGAACCCATCGAGTGTTATGCACTATGTCCTATTGTGCAAGGACGAGGCACCAAAAACTAACAACTCTCACAATCTACCTTTAGTGTTATCTTCTATATTGCAGGAATTCCAAGATGTATTCCCCGACGAGCTACCTCCAGGCCTACCTCCTCTTCGAGGCATCGAACACCGCATCGACCTCATCCCCGGAGCACCTCTTCCTAACAAGGCTCCCTACCACGTCAACCCCGAGGAAACCAACGGCCATGTACGAGAAAGCTTGAGCCCTTGTGTCGTCCCGGTAATCCTTGTTCCCAAGAAAGATGGTACATATCGCATGTGTTTTGATTGCCGTCCTATCAATGCCATCACGGTTAGATATCACTACCCCATTCCACATTTAGACGACATGTTAGATGAGCTTGGCGGAGCCACTATTTTCTCTAAAATTGATCTTAAAAGTGGCTATTACCAAATCCGCATACAAGAAGGTGACGAATGGAAAACCGCATTTAAGACCAAATTTGGCTTATATGAATGGCTTGTTATGCCAATGGGCTTATCTGAAGCACCCAGTACTTTCATGCGGGTCATGCATTTTGTTCTTCGTCCCTACATTGGTGTATTTCTTGTGGTCTACTTTGACGATATTCTTGTATTTAGAAAATCTCTCAAAGCTCATGTCACCCTGTCGGTGTACGACACCTATGGGATCCTAAGGGACCCCTTTACGATTCGGCGGGGGGAGAGGTATGCGCAAAGAGCAGAACCAACGATCGACGCGGGAAGATTTTACTCAGGATCGGGCCGCTGGTCAGCGTAAAACCCTACTCCTGCCTTGTGTTCTTATTAGTGTTCTTGAGCCCAGCCTCCAGGAGCGCTCGCAGTGAACAGTACGTTCAAAAAGCAGCTACGCATGCAGAATGGGCCAGAAGTTCTCCTCCCCTGTAGCAGTTGCCGTGGGCCTCCTTTTATATCACCAAGGAGTCACCACAGTGGCAAAATGTACATACATTGAGGTGTAAAGTAGCTACAGGGTAATCATACCTAACCCCTGACGGACTAGGACGAACGCATTTAATGCACCGTGAGGTGTCCGTTTAGGTGTCCTTACTTTCTTGGGGATGGAAAAAGGGGCCATCCCATTAGCACCGCTTACGCTCTCTTCCACTGGCGCGTCGCCACGCATCCAAAGAAGGACCCAGAATGTCGGGTTTGTCGCTGTGCTAGAGCGGTGGCATAGCAACAAAACCTTGCCGGGCGCCAAGCCTTGCCGGGCGCCAAGCCTTGCCGGGCGCCAAGCCTTGCCGGGTGCCGATCCTTGCCGGGCTCCGCAGGCCACCCCGGCAAGATCTTGCCGGGGAAGCTGGCCTTCGGATTCCAGCTCTTCTTATCTGCTGATCCTCAGATCTCTGACTGGATGATTTCTTTGGTGGCTTGAATCAACCTCAAACTGTTCCCCGGCAAGCCTTGCCGTGAGGATGGCTACAACTGCCCGTGCACAAGTACGGGGTACTAGTGGCCCAATACTTAGTACACCGACACACCCATCTTAGAAAAGAGAGCCTTTATGCTAATATGGACAAATGCCTTTTTGGTGTTGATAAGCTCATTTTCTTGGGTTTCGTCGTGTCTTCTAAGGGTGTTCATGTAGATGAATCTAAGATCAATGCTATTAAAACTTGGCCTCAACCAACCAACTTGCAACAAGTGCGAAGTTTCCTTGGTTTCTATCGTAGATTCGTTAAGGACTTTAGCACTATTGCATCCCCTTTACATGCCTTGAGTAAGAAAAATGCACCCTTTGTTTGGGGAACATTACAAGATACCGCATTTAATGAACTTAAAAATTTGCTTACTAATGCTCCCGTGCTTGCATTACCCACCTTTGACAAAACTTTTGAAGTTCATTGCGATGCTAGCGGTAATGGCATAGGAGGTGTGTTAACGCAAGAGAAGCACTCAATTGCTTACTTAAGTGAGAAACTTTCCTGAGCGCAACTCAATTATCCCATCTATGACAAGAGCTATATGCTTTAGTGCGAGTTTTGCGTGAGTGGGAACATTATCTCCGTCCTCATGAATTTGTCATCCATACCGACCATGAAACGCTTAAGTACCTTAAGGGTCAAACTAAGTTGAACAAGCGTCATGCTAAGTAGAGTGAGTTCATTGAATCTTTTCCTTATGTCATTAAATACATCAAAGGCAAAGAAAATGTTGTGGCGAATGCTCTTTCCCGCAAATGCATGCTTGCTACTCAACTTGAATTGAATGTCATTGGCTTTGAGCACATAAAAGACTTGTATGCGCATGATCCTACCTTTGTTATTCCATATGCCAAATGTTTGACGCATACATCTTTGGAACGCTATTACATCAAAGATGATTATCTTATGAGAGCTAACAAATTGTGTATCCCCGAGTCTTCTCTTCATTTGTTACTTTTGCAAGAGGCTCATGGAGGAGGACTAATGGGACACTTTGGACGCGACAAGACATTTGGTACGGTCTCAAAGAACTACTTTTGGCCCAAGATGTTCCGCGACGTCTCACGCTTCACCAACCCGTGCTCTACATGTCGCAAAGCTAAGTCTAAAGCTCAATCTCATGGCCTTTATATGCCACTTCCTATTCCATATCACCCATGGGAAGATATTAATGTACTTTGTGCTTGGTTTGCCCAGAACTAGAAATGGGAAAGATTCCGTGTTTGTTGCTATGGACCGATTCTCTAAAATGGCTCATTTCATCCCATGCAACAAGATAGACGATGCTTCACATGTTGCAAATCTTTTTTGTAGGGAAATTTTGCGACTACATGGAGTGCCAAAG
The DNA here is from genome assembly GCA_011799875.1 of Thinopyrum elongatum. Lineage (NCBI taxonomy): Eukaryota > Viridiplantae > Streptophyta > Magnoliopsida > Poales > Poaceae > Thinopyrum > Thinopyrum elongatum. Next base: position 371,692,254 of record CM022303.1, read on the forward strand.
ACTATTGTCTCGGACCGCGACGTCAAGTTCTTGAGCTACTTTTGGAAGACATTATGCGCCAAGCTCGGAATCAAGCTCTTGTTCTCTTCGGCATACCATCCCCAAACCGACGGCCAAACGGAGGTGACGAACCGAACGCTCTCCTCCGCAAGGACCGTTTCCCCAACAAACGCAAATCAAAGCTTCTACCTCGAGCCGACGAACCCTTCAAGGTGCTAGCACGCTACAACAACAATGCTTACAAGATCGATCTTCCGCGCGACAAGTACAACGTGAGCGATGTCTTCAACGTCAAATATCTCTCTCCCTACCATGGTGATGAGGATTTCGATCCGAGGTCGGATCTTTCCCAAGGGGGGAGATGATGCGGAGCATCCCACGGTCATCCCCATGGACCTACCTACATCTCCCACGACACCACTTGGACCTATGACAAGAGCTTGAGCAAGGGCTATCGCGACTAAGGTGAACTCGCTACTCTCCGAACTATCCCTTTCTACATATGAGACATGGCTACTACCTCAAGCAGAGACCCTATGCGTGATCATGTACTTGGAGGAAGGCCACGGATCAGCTATGTCCAACGGACAAGACGGCGAGGACACCAAGTACAAGGAGCGAGAAGAGAAGCAACCGGAAAGTCTCCAGCCACCGAACGTCTGAGATGTGTCGGGCGTCCGATGCCTGATGCACCAGCCCGCCGGGCCAGCCCTAGTCTGCGAACGCTACAGCGGCCGGACGACTGACGCGCCTCGGACATCCGACACCCCCCAGCGACCGGACGACCGAGCCCCGCGAGATGACCGACGCCACCAGTCCAGAACCAAAACGTCAGAAGTATGGATACCACCGAACGACTTTCACACCGGATGTCCAACCCTGGCCGGAAGTCCGACGCCACCTGACCAGAGCTGAAATGTCGAAAATCCGACACTTACCGGACGTCCGAGCGCCCGCGAGAAACCGGACGACCGTTAACTGTCCGACGTCCGACGCCTGTGTGTTGACAGCGTGTTGGGCCGAAGCCCATGTACCCTTTCGTGACCCTAGACTATATATACTCCTCCTCCTCCCTCTTATTAGGTTTAGCAAATTAGTAGCTCATTTGAGATAGAGCTTTGCTCTCCACTTGATCCCTTCTCCATCGGAGTGCACGACCTCTACGTAGAAGATCCCCCAAGTGGATTCAAGATCCCTGACGGGAAGACCTTCAAGACCTCCTCACGAAGAAGACTACTGCTACTTGTATCGTCCTTTGTTGTGTTTGAATCATGTAGCACTCGTTATGTTCGAGGATCTAGCGCATGTGTGCTCGTTTTCTGTTGATTTGAATGAATCCTCTCGTGTTTTCCCTTCATGTTCTTCGTGTTCTTCGCAGAATCCGTTCCAATCGTGAAAGATCGGGCATCTAGGGTTCTACCCAACATCACGAGGTGCGCGCGGTAGAAGGCACGAAGAGAGCTTCCCCTGGCAGTTGTCCGAAAGAGGCTGGTGATGATGGTGCCGGGGTGGGGAAGAATCGAAGAATGGAGCAACAGGCAGGCAGTATGAGACGAAGGCATCGGTGCCATCATACTCTGACCTGACGGCCTGCCACCCACCTTCCTCGTCTTCGCAGGTTTCCTCCTTGTCACTGTCACTCCGGGAAGACGCCGGGCCCCTGGCCTGTCAATTACCCCAAAGAGGCTGCTGATGGTGGTGGCGGCACCCAAGGTGCGTTGAGGACACCGCCCCCCACCTTGGCCGGCAGGAGGGCGTCACCATCTTCAGCATCGCCCCTGACCTCGCCAGAGAGGGCAGCGCTGGGATCACTAAAGATCCCGAGCACAGCACTGAGGGCGGGCACCAGAAGCCCTAAAGACACTACCCACGGGCCTTCGAACTCCAATAGCTTGTGGCAGAGGTGACACCCTTGCCCCGGGCAGATAGCTTGTATGAAGGGTGCGAGCACTCTGCCGTTAAGGAGATGCGCGGCACCATCCATACTAGAGTCGACGCGGCAGCCATGGGTGCGCTGCCACCAGCTGTGACTGCCCCAACCACAGCCACCGCGTCTCCCGCGACCGCGGACCAGACTCACTCCATGGATATCAGCACGAGCCTCCGGGATAATCACTCCCAGGCCGAGGCCCGGAGCCAGGCCCCGGCCTCTTTCCCTCGTCAAGAAGAAGGAGAAGGCAAGCAAGAAGAAGGAGAAGATGCGTGGATGAATGCCTTCGTTCCCCCCTCGCGCTCCCTTTTTATAGACGAGTTGGGACCGGGGACTGGTGCTCCACCTCCCCCCTGGGCGCTCCTTCAAATCCGACCCGTCTATGCCACCAACGGCGTCTGGACTCGTCGGCCGCCCTCTTGCGCCAATCCGGGACGGTTGGATTTCTGCCACAGTGCTCTTACCTGTGCCATACGCATCCGTTACCTACCACACGTGATGCATGCGGCATACATGGCGGAAGGGACGAGCATGGTAGGAAGAGTGAAATGGCAGTTACCTCCCCGTGAACAAAAGTCATTCACAGGCCATTACAGTGATGGCCCCACCGCGTTCGACATCTTGCATGATGCACGAAAAAACCAAAAAATGACTCAAGCACAGGTTAATGAAGAAGCAAGGAAAATATCAAGAAGGGAGCCACCGCAAGCGCCCTGCTTGTGTACCTAATAGGGCTTACCCAAACGGTGATCGGCAGCACGTTCAAGCCAGGCCCGGGGGCTCCTGTCTATGCAACAAACCTTCATGTATGTTGCCCAGACCGTACACAGGCGCAATGGCGAGGATACAAGAGCACCAAGCTCCCAAGACGAAACCAAGCTAGAGAGATAGCTCTTTGAGGAATCAAAGGGCGGATCAAGAAGACCAAGACAAGCCAAGGAAACAAGATGTCACTGAGAAAAGACCTCCCTTACCGGGCAAGCGAGCCTCGTGAGGTCGAGGTCTCACCAAGAACGAGTCCCAAGATTTCCCCGGCAGGCTTGCCAGGGCCGCCAAGAGCAAATATTGCCGCCAAGACTCCACCGCTCCACTGCACAGCGACACAAGTTACTTATCAGTGTTGTGTCGAGCCCCCAAGTGATTAAGTGGCTGTCATTTGGCATGTGGCAGCCATTAGGAAGGGAGATTCCCTCTATATGACACCCGTCCATAGGCGTGTCATGCAGACAGGTAGAAGATGGTTAAGCGGCGTGGCAGGCTTGCCGGGCTGCATCCTCAGCATGACACCTAGTAGTGCATTTAATGCACTTTGTCCTAACTGCCAGAGTTAGGTAGGATAGCACTGTTGGCTATCTAATCAGTAGATAATGACTGTTTTGCCACTGTGGTAACCCCTTAGCCTATAAAAGGAGAGCCATGGCAATCTAAAAAAGGATTCAGACTCTTGTGTACTCATATGCCCGTAGCTGCTCCCCCCGAGGCGACCTTGGCAGGCTTGAGCACTGCGTGACCACCACGGTCCTATCTTCAATCCACCAAAGCAGGAGTAGGGTTTTACGCTTCTCAGCGGCCCGAACCTGGGTAGAAACCACCAGCGTCACCACTGTCGTGCTGTTCCATGGCTTCTGCTCTTTGTGCTATGTGATCTCCCCATGCCGAACCACAAGGGGCTGATGGCCCCATAGGTGATTGTGTTCCACCATGACAGAAGCGCTTGAGGATGTGGCCACGCACCGGCGCGTGAACGAAGATGAAGATGACCAAGTCTTTTGTGACAATGATTCGAGCCCCGCTCTCGTTGTCTCTAAGGTCTTGACACTTTAGCATTAACAAAACGAAGACCAACATTGCCACATCTTCCACACAAAAGCGGGCATCAATGGACATTCGTGAAGGTGATCATTGACGGAGGAAGTTGCCACAATTTGGCAAGTGAAGAGCTATGCTCCAAGCTACAATTGGTCAAGATGAAGCATCCTCGTCCCTACAAGGTCCAATGGCTTAGCGACTCCGGCACAATCCAAGTGGAGCACACCGTTCAAGTCTCCTTCAAGATTGGCGCATACGAAGACACCTTGGAGTGCGATGTGGTTCCCATGTCGGTTTGCCATCTCCTACTAGGACGACCTTGGCAATTCAACCGCGACGTCATACACAATGGGCGAACCAATCACTATAGCTTCAAGATAAAGGGAAAGGAGCACGTGCTATGACCAATGTGACCAAGTCAAGTGATCACTGACAAGCAAGCAACCACTCATCATGGAGAGAATAGTGAGAGAGTGACCCACCAAAAAGAGAGTGAGCGCCACAAGCCAAAATTGAGTGCCTCCAAAATGAGCGAAAAGAAAAACTTAGTGCTTTTAGCTACCAAAAGAGAGATGAAAGAAGTGTGTGAGAACCCATCTAGTGTCATACACTATGTCCTAGTGTGCAAGGATGAAGCGAAAGGACTAACACCTCTCACCATCTACCTTTAGTGTTGTCTAATCTATTGCAGGAGTTCACGGCCGTCTTCCCCGATCAGCTACCTCCGAGACTACCTCCGCTACGAGGCATCAAACACCGCATCGATCTCATCCCCGGCGCAACGTTACTAAACAAGGCACCATACCGCGTCAACCCTGAAGAGACCAAAGAAGTACAAAGGCAAGTACACCACCTCATTGACAATGGGCATGTACGTGAAAGCTTAAGCCCTTGTGTCATTCGGTTATTCTCGTGCCTAAGAAAGATGGTGGTTTTTGCATGTGTTTTGATTGGCGTCCCATTAATGCTATCACCATTCGTTATCGTTACCCCATTACATGCCTTGATGATATGCTAGATGAGCTTAGCGGAGCCACAATTTTCTCCAAAATTGATCTTAAAAGTGGCTACTACCAAATCCGCATTCAAGAAAGTGATGGATGGAAAACCGCTTTCAAAACCAAGTTTGGCTTGCATGAATGGTTGGTCATGCCTACGGGCTTATCTGAAGCACCCGACACTTTTATGCGTGTGATGCATTATGTTCTACACTCCTACATCGACGTACTTGTTGTGGTCTACTTTGATGATATACTTGTGTTTAGCGAGTCTCTAGAAGATCATGTCACCCATCTTAGAGTCGTTTTGCAAACTCTTAGAAATGAGCGCCTTTATGCTAATATGGAAAAATGCAAATTTGGTGTTGACAAGCTTGTTTTCTTGGCCTTTGATGTGTCTTCTAAGGGTGTTCATGTAGATGAAGCTAAAATTGATGCCATTCAAACTTGGCCACAACCAACCAACTTGCATCAAGTGTCAAGTTTCCTTGGCTTAGTCGGTTTCTATCGTAGATTCGTTAAGGACTTTAGCACTATTACCTCACCTTTGCATGCCTTGAGTAAGAACAATACACCATTTGTTAGGGGATCATCCCAAGATACCACATTTCATGAGCTTAAGAATTTTCTTACACATGCTCCATTGCTTGCATTACCCAACTTTGATACAACTTTTGAAGTTCATTGCAACGCTAGTGGTAATGGCATAGGAGGTGTGTTAATGCAGGAGAGGCGCCACATAGCTTACTTTAGTAAGAAACTTTCCGGAGCGCAACTTTACTATCCAATTTATGACAAAGAGTTATATGCTTTAGTGAGATTTTTGCATGTGTGGGAACATCATCTTCATCCTCATGAATTTGTCATCCATACGGATCATGAAACACTTGAATACCATAAGGGTCAAACGAAATTCAATAAGCAACATGCCAAATGGAGAGTTTATTGAGTCATTTCCTTATGTTATCAGGTACATCAAAGGTAAGGAAAATGTTGTGGCGGACACTCTTTCTCCCAAATGCATGCATGTTACCCAACTTCAATTGAATCTCATTGGCATTGAGCACATAAAAGACTTGTATATGCGTGACCGTACTTTTGCTATTCCTTATGCCAAATGCTTGACGCATATTGATGCGGAGCATCCTATTGTCATCCCCTTGGACCTACCATCATCTTATCAAGTGCCAAGAGGACCAATGACACGAGCACGAGCTAGAGCTCTCAAGACCGAGGTGACATCTTTCCTTAGTGATATTCCATATGATCCACTCGAGACATGGCTACTACCTAAGTCAGGAATGTTGTGCATGATCAGGTTCCAAGAAGGCCCTCTCGAGGATGCACATGAAGACGGACAAGTCCCCAAGTCCACGGATGAGGAGAACCAACGGAAGGAGTCGAGAACAGCTCCCAGGACCCGGACATCCGGCCATGACCCCGAACATCCAGCCCTTGGAGACCACCACTGCAGCAACAGCCCACCAGCCGAAGCTAAAGGGCCCGGACATCCGGCCGTGGTCCCGGACATCCGGCCTCCAGGCCAAAAATCCGGCCCCCAACCAGGACATCTGGACAAGCCCTATCCAGAGAACAGAAGGAATGGCCCAACAGCCCAGACATCCAGCCCCAGCCCTAGATATCCAGCACCTCGGGAAGGCCCGGACATCCGGCCCGACGCCCGGACGTCCGGCTCCCCCTGTCTGCGCACAGTGTAAAGGGCCGAGGCCCATGTATCCCTTCCCCCCTAGACTATATATACCTTTCTCCCCCAATGTTTTAGGGTTAGCATTGGTTTAGCTCATATGAGAGATAGAGCTTCGCTCATCCACTTGACACCTACTCCATTGGAGGCCAAGCCCTCCATCTAGGAGAAGATCCCCCAAGTGGATTCAAGCCCTCCACCTAGGAGAAGATCCCCTAGTGGATTCAAGACCTCCTCTTGCAGAAGAACTAGCTACTTGTATATTTTCTTTGTTGTCTTTGGATCTTGTGATCTCTTTGTGTTCATGGATCTAGCATATGTGTGATTGGATCAAGTCAATTTGAGTGTTTCCTCTTGTTTTCCCCCTTGTGTTCTTCGTGTGTTCGTCGTGTTCTTCGCGGGATCCCCTCCAAATCATGAAAGACCGGCCTTAGGGTTTCCACCCTACATCATCTTGGTATCATGAGCCAAGGTTGATCACGATTTTGGAGCCCCCCTCTTTGTTTTCTAGCCTAGTTTTGTTGATCTCGTCCCAATTTCGAAAATTCCCCACAAAAATAGCCCACCAATTTTTTTTGTGATTTGTTGCTGTGATCATGTTTTGTTGGATTTGATCCGTGGATTTGATGTGTTACTCATAGATCTAGCTTCCCTAACTTTTGTCCCAAATCCATCCACGAAATCTCTCGAATTTTGCCCCAAAATTTTCTCTACCCACGAGATCCACCGAGTTCGTCCACGGGGCCAGGACCCGGACATCCGGCCCGTGACCCCGGACATCCAGCCCCTGGCAACAACACCCCCCTCCACCACTCGTTTTTTCTGCCTAACTTTCGCCAATTTTGCCGGGCCTACACCAAACCTTCCGCATACCATCACCGCTCTCCGTAACCACCACCGCTTACCCGCTACAAACTCTGACAATTTTGCCACATTTGGTCATTGAGAATTTGAGTTGCTGTTTCCGTTTCCTAACGTGTTTCGGCTACATAGGGACGGTTCGACATCGACATCACCGACGCTCATCTTCATCAACGACCTCGACCACTTCATCATTTTGACACCTTCCACCGTAAGCAAGGACGGTAACCTTGACGACACTCTCTTATACTCTCCCTTGCCATTGCATTGATAACCCCATAGCCTTCCTTTTTGCATCACTTACCCATCGAGACTAGCCTTTGAGTATTGCCGGCAATGTTACTTGTGCACATTAGTGGTCATTGCATATATCGCATCATCTTGGTATCCTTGTCTTGGTATCATCTCTTGTGTCACAAGGTTGTCATCGCATATACACAATTGCTATCTTGGTTCATGAAGTTTTGCATAAGTGGCGAAAGAAAGAGCTCAAAAGAGAAAGAGCCAAACAAGCTTTTAAGCAAAAGAGGAGGATAAGCAAAGAGCTTTTAAGCAAGAACCATAGCATCATACTACATTAAGATTGTCATACTTGATCATCTTGGATCATATCACCGGAACACCATACATATAGCACACTTGGGATAGAAGTCGTTGCATTTTTGCTTCGTTGGTTGTGCACAAGTCTCGTATCTGCCTATTGTGCAATTGTGCTAGCGTCTCTCTAGAGTTGTGGAACAAGAGCATTTTCCGTGGATCCCACATTTTGAGCTCATTTTTGGTTGCACGACCCCATCTATCTTTCCGTGTGTGTGTTTTCGTGTACCACTATTTGCTATTGGTCTACTTGTTGCATTTGCAAATTTACGAATCTTTTCCAACATTACTGAGTCTCACTAACAATTGCATAAATTTTTTCCACCATCCGTACCAAGCTCCACCAAAGGCTTTATTTGTGTAGGTGTGAGAGATTGACAAGATCTGGTACCAATTGTGCTATTTCCTTGTTACACTATTGAGTGATTATTGATCTATTTTCAACATCGGGTAAAGTACATTTGGTCTAGTTCTTTTCATTCTCCACTCACATTTTCTTGCAATGATCGATAGGGCAACTACTTCTTCAAACCCACTCTTCCTCGAGCAAGATGAGGAGCCGAACACCTACGTCACCAAGAACCACCTCTTCGGTGCACAAAGAGCTTTGCAGCAAGAACAACAAGCATTGAGCGACCGCATCGACAACCTCGCCACCGACTTGCGACAATCCGAGCAAAATATAAGAGACTACTTCGACAGCAAGCTCGACGAACAAAAACAAGAGAGCAATGCACGAATGGACGAGATTCGAGCCTTGTTGGTCAACCGCTCTTCTACCTCGTCGTCCTACTCAAGACGGAAAGTTGACATTTTTCGCATTCTTCTTCGGACGTAAGTCCTCATCGAGCGCGTTCGTACCGTCGCCAAGACCATCAAGATCATCAAGCTCCACGAAATCCCTTCCATGGCAATGGTTTACAAGACCATCTCCGAGCACGTGAACGACAACGTCGACAAGATAATGATCCTACGGTCCAAGAGCAAGCTCTTATACGCCAAGATCGACAAGAACAACAAGATGGTGATGCTATTCGACAACAACACCAAGATGGTGATGACCCTCGACAAGCGCAACAACGTCGTGAGGAACAAAACCTTGAAGCACAACGTGCTCTTCGCGAAGCTACACTAGCCGTCGACGGGCGCAACCGCCAAGCCCAACTTCAAGAAGAGGCCCTCCGCCGAGAGCGCCAAGAAGAAGCCGCATGTCTCGAGGTGCTTCAAGAGATGAGGAATCATGCCAATGTTCCACGACCTCAACGCCAAGCTAACAATGAGGCGCAAGAGAACCAAGCGGTTCAAGACCCTCCTCCACGGCAAGACCATCATCATCATCACCATCAACCTCAACACAATGACGAGCAAGGCTACAGCAAGCTCAAGTTCACAATGCCCAAGTTCTCCGGAAGAAACTACCCCGGAGAGTACCTTTCATGGGCATTGAAGTTCGACAAGATCATTCGTTTGCACAACTATGATGAAGACAAGAAGATCGCCATGGCATCCCTTGAGTTCCAAGACTACATCCTTATTTGGTGGGAACAAGCATTGAGCGCCGAGAGGCAAGAGGTGAACCACCCATCACAACATGGAATCAAATAAAGGATGTCATGCGAGCGCGCTTTGTGCCAACCTACTACAACCGCTATGATGCGGAGCATCCTAAGGTCATACCAATGGACCTACCTACGTCTCCCACGACACCACTTGGACCAATGTCAAGAGCTCGAGCAAAGGCTATCGAAGATAAGGTGAACTCGCTCCTCTCCCAACTTATACATTCTTCATGTGAGACATGGCTACTACCTTGTCGGTGTACTAAGTATTGGGCCACTAGTACCCCGTACTTGCGCACGGGCAGTTGTAGCCATCCTCACGGTAAGGCTTGCCGGGGAACAGTTCGAGGTTGATTCAAACCATCAAAGAAACCATCCAGTCAGAGATCTGAGGATCAGCAGATAAGGAGAGCTGGAATCCGAAGGCCAGCTTCCCCGGCAAGATCTTGCCGGGGTGGCCTGCGGAGCCCGGCAAGGATTGGCGCCCAGCAAGGCTTGGCGCCTGGCAAGGCTCGGCGCCCAGCGAGGCTCGGCGCCCGGCAAGGCTTGGCGCCCGGCAAGGCTTGGCGCCCGGCAGGGCTTAGCAACCGGCAAGGTTTTGTCGCTATGCCACCGCTATATCGCAGCGACAAACCCGACATTATGGGTCCTTCTTTGGATGCGTGGCGACGCGCCAATGGAGGAGAGCTTTAGCGGTGCTGATGGGATGGCCCCTTTTTCCATCCCCAAGAAAGTGAGGACACCTAAACGGACACCTCACGGTGCATTAAATGCGTTCGTCCTAATCTGTCAGGGGTTAGGTATGATAACCCTGTAGATACTTTACACCTCAATGTATGTACATTTTGCCACTGTGGTGACCCCTTTGAGCATATAAAAGGAGGCCCAAGGCAACTGCTACAGGGGGAGGAGAACTTCTGGCCCATTCTGCATGCGTAGCTGCTCTTTGAACGTACTGTTCACAGCGAGCGCTCCTGAAGGCTGGGCTGAAGAACACTAATAAGAACACAAGGCAGGAGTAGGGTTTTACGCTGATCAGCGGCCCGAACCTGGGTAAAATCTTCCTGCGTCGATCGTTGGTTCTGCTCTTTGCGTATACCTCTCCCCCCGCCGAATCGTAAAGGGGTCCCTTCGGATCCCATAGGTGTCGTACCCCGACATCTTTGGCGCGCCAGGTAGGGGATTGAAGGTTGCGTGAACCTGATCTAGTGATCGGCGCCTCAGTTTCTTCATCATCATGCCGCCCAAGAAGAAGAGCGCTGTGATGGCGCAACCGTCCACGTCCGTTTTGCCTACGCCTTCGCGTATGGGCAACGGCGTGGGTGCAGAAGGAAGAGGTCTAGAACCCCCACGGCGTTCCGGTGATCCGAGCCAGGCGAGCGGCATCGTTCGCAGTGGCAGTGGTAACCTGCATGCCGCTGGATCTAGAGACGGCGCTGTGTTGCCTACGGGTGGCACAATGAATTCCAGAGATCGGAGGGCGCCTGCTGGAGCTCCCGCGCCGGCGCAAGCCTCACGATCTACCCAGGTCGTGCACGATGAGCGACGTCTTGGCGCTGGTGGCTCGGGGCATCCCCATGAAAAGATTCCTGCGCACCGATCCCAAGATGCGCGGGACCAGCATGCACACCGAGCTGCTGGCAGGGGTGGCGCGCGGTTGCGTGACCGTGGTGGTGCTCCTTCTAATATGGTTAGGAGTCAGAGCACCTCACGTACCTCGCACCTGTCGCCGCCGCCTACGCCAGCGGAAACCTTGGCACGTGCGCAGCTGCTCCTCGATTTTCCTCCTGCCCCGGAGAAGATGGAGGAGTGGTGAGCTACTATCCAGAGCCTTATCGGCTTCGCCAACAAAGATGAACCGCAAGAGGCAGGGCCCTCGCAGCGAAGGCCCATCGATCCGGCGCGAGCCGATGTGGAGAAAACCGGAGGTGGTGCAACCACAGTGCACTCCCCTTCGCGGCACCAGCGGCGGCCGACGACCCAACAGGTCAACCGCCGTGAAGAAGTTTCCACGGCGTCATCCGATCCACGGATGCGCCGCGATCAGCATCAAGTTCTCCAGGAACGAGGCAAGGAGGACGCTCGAACTACCATCGAGTGGCGACAGGAAGCGCGCTATCAGTCTGATAAGTGCGCAGGGCCGGCTGTCAATGAGCCTGCGCCAGGGGACGTAGGAGACTTGCCTTATGAGGGAGGGACTCCAGTGTTTACCCGTGAGCTGCGGCAAGTCCAGTGGCCCAATTCTCGAACCTTCAAGACGGAGGTCCCGGAGAAATATGACGGTAAGACCCATCCCTCGGAGTTCCTGAGCATCTACACCATTGCGGTGCAGGCTGCCGGGGGCCGAGATGACAAGATACTTGCCAACTACTTCCCGTTGGTGCTCAAACCCAACGTCAGGTCATGGTTGATGCATCTGCCGGAGAATTCTATTTCTTCCTGGTCAGATCTGTGCCATCAGTTTGTTGGCGCCTTTGCTGGAGGCCACCAAGCTCCTGGCCAGGAGAGTGATTTGCATATCATCCCTCAGAAGGAGGGCGAGTCCCTGCGCAAGTTCATGCAGAGGTTTAGCCGGGTGCAGTACAATATTCCTGACGTTCACCCTGCCGCTGTCATTAGCGCGTTTCACCAGAACGTGCGTAACCGCAGAATGCGGGAAGAGCTGGCAATGAACAAAGTCAGGAGTATTGCCGAGCTTTACGCTCTAGCCGATAAATGCGCTCGAGGTGAAGAGGGGAGGAAACTCCCTGGCGAGGCTGTTGGCGCGGCGGGCTTATCCGAAGAAGAAGATGCCGCGGCCCCATCAAGCAAAGGCCGGCGGCGGAACAGGAAACGCGGAGGCAAGGCCGTGCTTGCTATCGAGGAATCCGACAACCCCGGCACCGCCAAGAAGGCCAAGGTTGGTGACCCCGGCAAGGATCTTGCCGGGTGCCCTTCTTGTCAGGCCTTGGCGGCTGCCGACAAGACTGAGAACTCCGGCAAGCAGTATTGCAAGATCCATCGCACCAAGGGCCACGATCTCCAGAACTGCCGGCAAGTTGAACAGCTTGCCGAGAAACAGAGGGCCGAATATGAAAGGTGAGATAAGGAGATGGCCCAAGATGGTGCTGACGGATCCGGCAAGAAGCGCAGTGGCCGAGGGGGGCGCCGCGGCAAGGCCAAGCAACAGAAGGATAGGCCCGCTCGGGGCCGAGACAAAGAAGAAGATGATGATGAAGAAGATGATGTGTCCAGTGAGCAAGAATTCCAGAAGGCTACAGAGGACATGTGTATCGATGGAGGTGCTTCGCTGCATTCTTCCCACCGTCAACTCAAATAGTGGGTGCGGGAAGTCAATGCGGCAGAGCCATCCCCAGATGCATGTAGGCCCCTGAAGTGGTCCAACAAGCCTATCATTTTCGACGCTGAGGATCACCCTGATCGCACAACTGCGGTCGGGTGCTTGCCATTGTTGGTCTCCCAAACGATTAGCAACCTCAAGGTGACGAAAATGCTAGTTGACGGTGGGGCCGGCCTAAACTTAATCTCACCGGATGTGCTCAAAAAGCTCCAAATTCCCGACGAGGACCTCGAAGAAACGGGTACGTTCCAAGGGGTCAATCCGGGAAGAACCCAGCCCAAGGGCAAGATTACGCTGCCGGTGACATTTGGTAGCGAGCTCAACTTCAGGACCGAGAAGGTGGTGTTTGATGTCGCCAAGATCCCCATGTCATATAATGGGATCCTTGGTCGACCAGCGCTGGCTAAGTTCATGGCGGCATCACACTACACGTACAACGTTTTGAAGTTGCCTGGCCATTGGGCGTCATCACTATCCATTCCGATAAGAAGGATGAGCTCATCTGTGCCGACCAACTTTACCGAGAAGCAGTTGCAGCACCTGCCATCAAGGCACCTACTTCTGCCGCTGGAACTCCCGGGGGGAAGAAGAAAACCGGCAAGAATCTTGGCGCGAACTCCCGCAAGCGCACCTCCTCGGAGTGCTGCGCTTCCGTTGAGGACGCACCAGAGAGTTCCACCGGCAAGAACAAGAAATCCAAGGCTGCTCCGCCGCAGACCAAGAAGGTGCCCGTCAGGGAGGACGGAACGGGGGGAACTTTCACCATAAGTTCCACCCTAGATGACAAATAGGAAAGCGCGCTTGTTGCTTTCCTGCGGGCGAATGTCGACGTGTTTGCATGGCAACCGTCTGACATCCCCGGTGTTCCCAGGAAGGTAATTGAGCACCACCTTGCTGTCTGTCCTCATGCGCGGCCGGTCAAGCAAAGGGTCAGGAAGCAAGCCTTGGAGCGACAAGATTTCATTGCCGAAGATATCAGAAAGCTGGAGGTGGCAGGATTGGTCAAAGGAGTGCTTCATCCAACCTGGTTGGCCAATCTGGTTGTAGTGCGGAAAGCGAATGGGAAATGGAGGCTTTGTATCGATTATACAGATATCAATAAAGCCTGTCCAAAAGATCCCTTTCCCTTGCCGCGAATCGACCAGATTGTGGATGCCACTGCTGGTTGTGATCTCCTGTCCTTCCTTGATGCCTATTCAGGGTATCATCAGATTTTTATGGCAAAAGAAGATGAAGAGAAGACCACATTTATCTCCCCATGTGGTACGTATTATTTTATACGAATGCCTTTCGGGTTCAAAAGTGCTGGTTCGACATTTGCGAGAGCAATCCAAATTGGTTTTGAGCCTCAACTCCATAGAAATATGGAGGCGTATATGGATGATATAGTGGTCAAAACCAAAGAAAAAGCGGCACTCATTCAAGATTTAGAAGAAACATTTGCAAATCTGCGCAAGATCAACTTAAAGCTCAATCCTGAGAAGTGCGTGTTCGGTGTTCCTTCCGGCAAGCTCCTCGGATTCTTTGTATCTTGCCGGGGAATCGAAGCGAACCCCGACAAGATCAAAGCTATTGAGCAAATTGAAGCGCCGGGACGCGTCAAGGATGTGCGTCGTCTTGCCGGCTGTGTTGCTGCTCTAAGCAGGTTTATTTCCAAATCTGCTGAGCGTGCCCTGCCCTTTTTCAAAATTTTGAAGAAGGCAGGTCCAATGAAATGGACTCCGGAGGTGGAGGCTGCGCTGCAAGATTTGAAGAAATACCTTTCCTCTCCACCGACGCTAGTCGCGCCTAAACCACAAGAGCCGTTGCTGCTGTATCTGGCAGCAACAAATCAATTGGTTAGTGTTGCACTAGTGGCGCAGAGAGAGGCTGATGAGGAAGCAACACCAGCGGCAGGACCGCCAGGTGACGCGGCAAGATCTTCCCCGGTAAGGGTTGATCCCGGCAAGACAGGATCTGCGCAAACAGAAGAACCAGTGCAGAAGAAGAAGGTGGTGCAGCGCCCAGTTTATTTTGGTAGCTCTCTTTTACAAGGAGCTAGGTCAAGATATTCTGGTGTGCAGAAGTTGCTTTTCGGCCTTCTTATGGCCTCGAGGAAGCTGCGCCATTATTTTCAAGCACATGAAATCACCGTCGTCACTCGCTTTCCGTTGCAACGGATTTTTCAAAATCCAGAAGCAACCGGCAGGATCGTGGAGTGGGCGTTGGAGTTGTCGAGCTTTGGCCTCAAGTTTGAAAGCACTTCGACGATTCAGAGCAGGACCTTGGCGGAGTTCATTGCAGAATGGACCCCAACACCGGACGAAGAGGCTCAAGAAACAACTCTCCCCGGCAAGGAAATCGATCAGCAATGGGTTATGTACTTTGATGGGGCTTTCTCGCTGCATGGCGCCGGTGCTGGCGTGTTGCTTGTCGCACCCACCGCAGAGCACCTCAAGTACGTAGTCCAAATGCATTTTCCCCGGGAGAGTTCGACCAACAACACTGCAAAATACGAGGGTTTGCTTGCCGGTCTCAGGATCGCGGCAGACCTTGGTATCAAAAAGCTCATCATCAATGGCGATTCACAACTTGTCGTTAGGCAAGTTAACAAGAGTTATCAAAGTCCATTGATGCAAGCCTACGTAGATGAAGTGAGGAAAATGGAAGAGTGCTTTGACGGTCTGCAAATGGAGCACGTTCCGCGGGCCGAGAACAGTATTGCTGATGACCTGTCAAAGCGCGCTGCCCTCAAGTTACCTGTGGAACCAGGAACTTTTGTGCTCCAATGGACTCAACCATCCGTGGCGCCATCGATGCGGCAAGAAAAGAGAAGAAAGTCGAACTCTGGTCAGTACTTCCCAGCAGAGCTCCCTGGAGCCGCCGGCAAGGAAGTTGCCGGGATCGACATGCCTGCCTGGGAACAATAGGCGCCGGCGGGGCCTCAGGCCCTTGCTGTCAAGACAAACGTTCCCCCGGCGGAGGAGATGCCTTTAGTCCTAGCCGTCGAGCCTCAGGCTCCAGCATGGGCGCAGCACATTGTCCATTTCCTTCAGACAGGAGAACTCCCGGAGGAACAGGAAGAAGCAGAAAGAGTAGCCCGTCGGTCTGTTATGTACAAGTTCGTTGATGACGTCCTGTACAGAAAGAGACCAAACGGTGTGAAATTGAAGTGCATTCCTCGGGAGGATGGGCTAGAGCTGTTGGCAGAGATACATGGAGGCATATGTGGTTCTCACATAGGATCAAGAGCACTTGCCGGGAAAGCATTCCGGCAAGGTTTCTTTTGGCCCACCGCTCTCCAGGATGCAACTGCACTAGTCACCAAGTGTGAAGCGTGCCAGTTTCATTCGAAGAAATCACATCAACCAGCTCAAGCTCTTCAGACAATCCCTCTCTCCTGGCCATTTTCGGTCTGGGGGCTCGACATACTGGGCCCTTTCCCCCGTGCTACCGGGGGCTTTGAGTACTTGTACGTTGCTATCGACAAGTTCACAAAGTGGCCGGAGGTGGAAGCAATGAGGAAGGTGACAGCACAATCAGCCGTCAAGTTCTTTAAAGGGATAGTTTGCCATTTTGGTGTACCCAACAGGATCATTACCGACAACGGCACGCAGTTCACAAGTCGCACCTTCATGCCGTATGTCCAAGGCTTTGGCGGCAAGATTTGTTTTGCCTCTGTTGCTCACCCGAGAAGCAACGGCTAAGAAGAAAGGGCTAATGCTGAAGTGCTGCGCGGTCTCAGGACCAGGACTTTTGACAGACTGAAAAAGTGCGGAAGACGCTAGATTGATGAGTTGCTGGCGGTTCTTTGGTCAATCAGAACGACACCAAATCGAGCCACCGGCCAGACGCCCTTCGCTCAGGTCTACGGAGCGGAAGCAGTTCTCCCCACGGAACTCACGTACGGATCACCTCGAGTGGTCGCTTATGGTGAGCTTGAGCAAGAGCAACTGCGGCAAGATGACGCTGTGCTCCTTGAGGAGAATCGTCTTCAGGCTGTTGTGCGAGCTGCATGCTACCAGCAAGCTTTGCGCCACTACCATAGCCGCAAAGTTCATGCCCGAAGCCTTGAGGAAGGCGACCTTGTTCTTCGGCGGATTCAGTCCGCCAAGAATTCAAACAAGTTGACGCCAAAGTGGGAAGGCCCTTATCGGGTAGTACGAGTCACCAGGCCCGGCGCTGTCCGCTTGGAGACCGAGGATGGTGTTCCAGTGAGCAATTCCTGGAATATCGAACATCTTCGCAAGTTCTACCCATAAGGCGCGGTTGCTGGGGGCTCCAGGCAACCACCCTTTGGTACAAGTCTTGCCGGCAAGGCATGTGATCCTTTGTACAAAGCCAGGCGCAGACCCTGAGCGCAGATGAATAAATAAGTGTTGTACATTCCCTTATTGATTTCCATGTTCATATTTATATATGCATGTTTGTCTAAGATGTTGTATAACACCTACTCCCGGCAAGTTCTAACGAACCGCCAAGGTTTCATGTCTTTATTTTCTCTTCTTTCTTTTTAAAAGACAGAAGGATTCCTCGCGTGCACAATTGCCGGGGGGGAAGGGAGATATGAGTACCAGTTGGCGACGTTCGGAATCGACGCTTGCCGGAGGAAGGACAGTAACAAAAAGCTAAGTTCTAAAAACTTAGAGCAAGTTTCTTTTATTACAAAGTTATTTCCTTGGACGATTCCGACTCTTGTATGGGAAATCTGCACGCGAAGGAACCCTTGTTGTAATCAATTGCGCCCTTATTTTGTTTCGAGCCCGCTCAATGATTTAAGTGGCTGCTCTGAGAACGCCAAGGAGTCTTGCTGGCCGCTGCGCCTCCAGCAGGCTGCTGAAGTCCCGCACCTAGCGCTCACGGCAGGTTGCGCGCCGGCAAGTTTTTCAGTAAGCGTAGTGTGAACCGCATACATAAAGGAATCAGACAAGGAAAATAGCAAGCATGAACCTAAACATAGGCGAGTTATATTACATTCATGAGCTGCCGCAATTCTAACTTGAGACTTAATTGTCTTTTACATGGAATGATGACGGCAAGAAAAGGGGGAGCACTTAATCCCTGCGCTGGCCTTCAATCCTTTTGATGGAGTCCACCTTCTCAAGGATAGGCGCGATGCATTCTTCCAGTGCCTCAACATTTGCGTCCATTGGCAGATGGCCGAGCGCGTTGGAGAGGTCGATGCCGGGATTGCTGTGCACCCCCTTGATAAGCACCTTGCGAAGGACGGCCCGGCAATGCCGGCGAGTCTCGTTGGCCAATTGGGTCGCCCGGCTAGACTGGAGCACCCTCAAGGCATCGATGATGCTTTCAAAGAACATCGTCAACCTGGCACTTGAAGATATACTTTCCTCGGAAGAATACCTGAAGTTCGACAGGCCCATGGTTGACAGTTCTGCTGTAAGCTTCTCCGCAGTGGCGATGAGACGTCCAGTCCAGATCACCACCCCCTTCTCGTAATCGATTTGGGCAGCGGTAGCACTCTTGAGCAGGTTCCTCTCTCCTTGGAGATCCTTGAGTAGAGCCTTATCACGGGCCCTGCCGGCCTCGAGAGACTTCTGCAACGTGGTCAGCTTCAATTCCAGAACTGCAATATCATCAGCCACAGAGGAGAGCTGCTTGGTTTTGTTCGACAGGGCAACTTGCATCTCCGCCAAGGAGTGGAGGGTTTTTTCCCTATCACCTTTGAGCATCGAGAGCTCCTTGCCGTGCTCTTCGAGATTTGTCTCCAGTTTCTTTACCTTGTCGCTTAGCTCGTTCTTGGCGGCCTCTGCAGCTTCGGCAGCATCAACGGCCTCCTTGAGCTTGCCGGCGTGACTTGCAGTCAGAGCTTCGAGCGCCTCTTTATGTTTTTGCTCCAGCTCCTGGGTCCGCCGCGCGACAAGCTTCTCGATGTCTTCATCTTTGCTGCGAAGCTTGGCGGCGAGCGCCTGCTCACGTGCGGTGAGATCTTCCTCATGAGCATCAAGAGCAACGCGGCGCCCCGTCAGGAGGGCATCTTCAGCGGCAATCCTTTGAGTAGCTTCATCCTGTGCCTTCTCCATATCAGATTGCTTCAGGAGGATCTCTGTCCACTGTTGGCTCACCTGTTCCCGCCCAGCAGTCAGCTCTTGGAGGGCCTCGGCATACCAGGTTTGCATTTGTTCAACGCGCCTCTGGAAATCTGCCTCGGCCGCCTCGACGACTGCCATTCTGGAGTCCGCCTTATCTTTCCGGGCACGGTGGAGAGCCTGGAGCTTGCGGAAATTCTCGCCCATGGCCTGAAGGAGCTGGTCCTCTTCAGATTTGCCGCTGCTAGCGCTGGGATCGTCAACAACCTCGAGCCCGGCAGCAGCGATGATTTCTTCGTCAAAAACTTCTCCTTCGGCTGGTGCCCCAATGCTTGCCGTCCCCGACAAGTTGACAAACAGGTTCTCGCCAACCTTGAGGTATTTGCTGGATGAGGGGCCTTCAGATGTTGACGGTTGGTCTTCAGCGACCGCCTCACCAGTGGCAGGGGGCTCCGTGGCCGGTGCAGCACCTGGCGCTCCTGCGGTAGGAATGCCGTTAGTACGGTCATCAGCCTCCCTGTCACCCCCTTCAGTAGGTTCCTTGGCGGGTTCCTCCTGTGCAGTCTTGGCGGCCTCCCCGTCAAGAGCACCACCAGCCTCGACAGTGTCATCGTTGGTGGCCTCGCTGGCAGCGATTCTGTCTGCTTCGGCAGCGGCGTCCCTGGCGGTCTCCTCGATGACAACGTCGACATCCATGTGTTCCATCACAGGGAACTCTGAAGGACGAAGGAGGAGAACAGAATAAGATCAAGATTGAAGTTTGAAGCGACTAAAGACAGAGAGATAAGGGAAAGAGTAACCAGCATTCTGAGGCAATCGATTACCTGCATTGAGCTGTTGAGAGGTGGCCTCGCCCTTCCTGGCAACTTCGGTTGCCGGGGGAGGGTTGCCGATGTCCATACTTGCCGGCTCCTCCTCAGTTAGGATGGGCTCGTCGGTAGGATCTCTTGCCGGGGACGTGCTTGTGGGCTGCACGGTCGATGAAGGTGGCACGACGGGGATGTCTTCCGACAACTCTCCTTGTTGCCGTTCTTCTCCTGTGAGCCCAAGGATATCAGCGGCAAGAATGGAAGCCTCAGCACCCGCCAGCGGAAAAAGAACAGTTAACTTACGCTGGGGGCTGTGCTGGGGGCTGCATTGAGGACTGGGCTCCGGGCTGACGATGACGGTTTCCGGCACGATCGAGGAGCCTGACGGGGGCTCATCGCCTGTGGAAGTCTTTGTCCTCTTCGCCATCCTCTCTAGCAAGGTTTCTGCATCACTGCGGAGACAATGCGAGCAAGTCAGTAAGATCGATCCAAGATTGAAATATAAAGGCTGTGGCAAAGTACTCACTCTTCTTCTTCTCGCTCCGGACTAAAGCCGGAGATGTCGAAATCGGCCTCCGCTGCGATGTCTGAGTGGGGAGGCGGAGGAGGGGTCCTAGGTCGCTTGGCTGTGGCAGGCGCCGGGGCAGCTTCCGGTACGGCAGTGGCCGCTGGTGTGGGTCTCGCGCGCCGCGCAGGTTGTTGACGAACCCCTTGCCGCTGCGTAGTCTTGCCGGCCACTTTCTTGCCGGGAGCCTCGCCGCTCGAAGAAGGCTGGCTTGTCGGGATGCCAGATGCAGCCTTCCGAAGAACGCGCTTCGTCTTCTTTGGGGCTGGGAGCTTTTCTTGCGGTTCTTCTTCGGCCGTGTCCTCGTCGGATGAGCTCTCAGCGGCTGTGCTGCTCTGTTCCCCGGCAGCTTTGTCCTTCCCGGCAGGTTTTACCTCCACTACTACCTCTGCGTCGCTGGTTTCCCATTCTGTGAAGCCAACGCTGCCGGCCTCCGCGGCAAGATTTGCCTCCTCCACCCTAGTAGCAATGTAAGCTACTTCTTGGTCGGTGGTGGCTCGGATGAAATCTGTCTCTTGCCGGACGGGTCTCTCCGTCAA
Source organism: Thinopyrum elongatum (assembly GCA_011799875.1). NCBI lineage: Eukaryota > Viridiplantae > Streptophyta > Magnoliopsida > Poales > Poaceae > Thinopyrum > Thinopyrum elongatum. The sequence goes on from CM022303.1 coordinate 371,712,995, forward strand.
GTTGTCAAAAAACTTCTGTGCTTCCTCCTCGGTTGGCTCGGCCCAAGTCGCGTCAAGACCGTGGGTGTTGAACATCGGCATGAAGGCGATGATTGACCCCAAGGCGGAGTTGTTGCACAAAGAGACAATCCTTGCCGGCAGCCGATGCTTGTCTTCGCGCTAGAATAATTTTTGACGTAGTGCGCCAAGCTGCATAGTTGCCAGATTATTATTCAGCCCGGGGCGCAATCTCATGATATCTGCCGCGTTTCGGTATTCCCAAGCTGGCCTTCCCCTATTCTGCAAGGGGGCGATGCGGCGGCGGAGAAAGTCGAAGCCAATCATCTCCATTGTCAGCCCGGCAGCCTTCAGGCAAAGAATCCTGGTGGTGGCGATTGCGAGCTTTTCGTCATCAGCGGCAAGACTGCTCCAACCGCTGCCGTGGACCACCTTCTGTTGCCGGGGAAGACAAAACGGATGGGGATCTGCTTCCTGGATCCAGCACCATTCAGCCCACCATTCGTCCCACTTTTCGCGGTAAACTCCTTCTGGGTATATTTCCTTATTCCAAGCCCTTGGAATCCAGGAGATAGAACCAGAGAGGGCCTCTCCTTTTTGGATGCGGGGGAAGAAGTAATGGTGAAAAAGAGTAGAGTTGGGAATCACGCCGGCAAAGTTTTCACAAAGATGGGCAAAGATGGACATGCATAGTACCGCATTCGGCGTGAAATCGAGAAGATGAAAGCCGTATGTGTACATGATATCATTGAAGAAGTCGGAAAATGGGGGGCAGAGCCCGCAATAGAAATACGCAGCGAAGAAAGGGTATCTGTCCGACCCACTTTTGGAAGAAGAACCTGGAATCACGCGTGTGGCGGGGTGAGCTTGCGTCTCCTTCGCCCACATGCATTGGTACCACCTCTTCAGAGCTTCTGCATCGAGCGATGGGGGGAAGACGACACACTTCTTCCGCATCTTCACTAGTTCGCTCTCCGAAACATCGGCTTTCGCCTCCTTGCTTTTGCCCTTGCTGGCCTTAGGCGGCATGGCGGCTGTGAGGGTGGAAGCCGGGGGTGAAGCGAGCGTGGAAGCGGCGGGCGGAAGAGGAAAAGCTTCGCTCTGAGCTCGAGAGGAGGAAGGCGATGGCGACAGCCAGATTGAGAAGAAGAGGGGGGTAAATAGGCTTGTGCCTCTGCGGCTTCTCCTTTTTATGGGGAAGGAGTGGGGCCGCCTCTTCTATTCCCCAATGTGAATGCGCCTCTATAGGCGCGTCGCAGTTGCAGCCTTTGAGGCACGCTTCATACGTCGCGCGTTTGGCGCGCGTAGTGGGGGGCACAGTAAACAGGATATTTAAGAGCAGTTAATCCTCTGCCACGCGTGCCCGTGCAGTGTTTGGGCCTAGCCCAACAACGCCTCACACTCGTGTATGGCCTAGGCCCGGGGGCTCCTGTCGGTGTACTAAGTATTGGGCCACTAGTACCCCGTACTTGTGCACGGGCAGTTGTAGCCATCCTCGCGGTAAGGCTTGCCGAGGAACAGTTCGAGGTTGATTCAAACCATCAAATAAACCATCCAGTCAGTGATCTGAGGATCAGCAGATAAGGAGAGCTGGAATCCGAAGGCCAGCTTCCCCGGCAAGATCTTGCCGGGGTGGCCTGCGGAGCCCGGCAAGGATTGGCGCCCGGCAAGGCTTGGCGCCCGGTAAGGCTCGGCGCCCGGCGAGGCTCGACGCCCGGCAAGGCTTGGCGCCGGGAAAGCCTTGGCGCCCGGCAAGGTTTTGTCGCTATGCCACCGCTCTAGCACAGCGACAAACCCGACATTCTGGGTCCTTCTTTGGATGCGTGGCGACGCGCCAATGGAGGAGAGCTTAAGCGGTGCTGATGGGATGGCCCCTTTTTCCATCCCCAAGAAAGTGAGGACACCTAAACGGACACCTCACGGTGCATTAAATGCGTTCGTCCTAATCCGTCAGGGGTTAGGTATGATAACCCTGTAGCTACTTTACACCTCAATGTATGTACATTTTGCCACTGTGGTGACCCATTTGAGCGTATAAAAGGAGGCCCAAGGCAACTGCTACTGGGGGAGGAGAACTTCTGGCCCATTCTGCATGCGTAGCTGCTCTTTGAACGTACTGTTCACAGCGAGCGCTCCTGAAGGCTGGGCTCAAGAACACTAATAAGAACACAAGGCAGGAGTAGGGTTTTACGCTGATCAGCGGCCCGAACGTGGGTAAAATCTTCCTGCGTCGATCGTTGGTTCTGCTCTTTGCGTATACCTCTCCCCCCGCCGAATCGTAAAGGGGTCCCTTCGGATCCCATAGGTGCCGTACCCCGACATACCTCAAGCGGAGACCCTATGTGTGATCAGGTACTTAGAGGGAAGCCACGGGGCAACTACATCCAACAGCCAAGACGACAAGGACACCAAGTACAAGGAACAAGAAGAGGAGCTGCCAGAAAATCTACAGCCACCGGACGTCCGACGTGTGAAGCTCCAGCTAGACCAAGTCCCAGCCGACAAAGTCTATAGTAGCCGGACATCCGACACTCACTGGACGACCAACAACCTACAGCGCCCGGACGTCCGACCACCACTGGAAATCCGACACATGTGGATCAGAGCCAAAACGACAGAAGTCCGAGACCAACCGGGCGACCGACGCATCGGACGTTCGACCCCGACTGGAAATCCTTCGTCGCCCATCCAGAGCCAAAACGCTGGACGTTTGACAGCTACCGGATGACCGGATCCCCGCGAGTGACCGGACGTTCGGTAACTATCGGACAACCGACGCCTGTCTGTGCACAGCATGTTGGGCCAAGGCCCATGTACCCTTTCATGACCCTAGACTACAAATACTCCTCCTCCCTCTTATTAGGGTTAGCATTGGTTTAACTCATCATAGAGATAGAGCTTTGCTCATCCACTTGGTTCTACTCCTCGGAGAGACCGCGGCCTCTTCGGAGAAGATCCATCCTTGGTTTCAAGACCCCAAACGGGAAGATCCCTCAAGACCTCCTCATGGAGATGAACTAGTTACCTCTTGTATTGTCCTTTGTTGCGTTTGAATCTTGTATCACTCTTTATGTTCATGGATCTAGCATATGTGTGATCGTTCCCGTTGATTTGAGTGTTTCCCCTCGTGTTCGTTATGTTCTTCATGGGATTCCCTCCAAATTGTGAAAGATCAGCCCTAGGGTTTCCACCCTACATCATCTTGGTAATAAGAGCCTTGGTTGATCATGAATTTGGAGCCCCTATCCTTGTTTTCTAGCCTTATTTTATTGATTTTGTCCTAATTTCAAAAATTCCCCATAAAAAATAGCCCCAAATTTTTTGGTGATTTGTTGGATTTGATCCATGGATTTGCTTTGCCACGAGTGGATCTAGCTTTCTCCCATCATCTCCACCATTTCCATCCACAAATTTGTCCAATATGGCCCGAATTTTGCCCCTCCACCATGAACCCTAGAAGTTCATCCCGTGGCCGAAATCACCCAGGCACCGGACGTCCGACAGTATCCACACGTCCGCCAACAACCGGATGTCCGACGAACCCTGATGAAACTGAACATTTTCAGTTCGATCCCCGATCCACATCCACTTCCGCATATGCACTCCCATACCACTACACTTTCCGCAACCACCGTCGCTTACACACTACCAACTCTGACAAATTTTGCCTCATTTGGTCTTTGAGAATTCGAGTTGCGGTTTCCGTTTCCAAACGTGTTTCGGCTACTTAGGGACGGTTCGACGACATCACTGCCGCTCATCCTCATCATCGACCTTGACTCCTTCATCATTTTGACACCATCCATCATAAGCAAGGATGGTAACATCGACGACACCTTTGTGTGCTCCTTGCCATTACATTGATAACTCCATAGCCCATTTTCGCGTCACTTACCTATCGAGACTAGCCTTTGAGTATTGCCGGCAACGTTACTTGTGCACATTAGTGGTCATTGCATATATCAAATCATATTGGTATACATATCTTGGTATCTTATCTTGTGTCACAGGGTTGTCATCGCATATACCCAACGGCTACCTTGTTTCGTCAAGTTTTGCACGAGAAAGAGCTCAAAAGAGAAAGAGCCAAACAAGCTTTTAACCAGAAGAGAAAGATAAGCAAAGAGCTTTAAAGCAAGAACCATAGCATCATACTACATTAAGATTCTCATACTCGATCTTCTTGGATCATAACACCGGAACACCATACATATAGCATACTTGGGATAGAAGTCGTTGCATTTTGGCTTTGTAGGTTGTGCACAAGTCTCGTATCCGCCTATAGTGCAATCGTGCTAGCGTCTCTCTAGTGTTGTGCAACAAGAGCATTTTCCGTGGATTCCACATTTTGAGCTCATTTTTGGTTGCACGACCCCATCTATCTTTCCGTGTGTCTGTTTCTGTGTGCCACTATTTGCTATTGGTCTACTTGTTGAATTTGCACATTTGTGAATCTTTTCTAACATTATTGAGTCTCACTAACAATTGCATAAATTTTGTCCACCATCCTAACCAAGCTCCACCAAAGGCTTTATTTGTGTAGGTGTGAGAAATTGACGGGAACCGGTACCAATTGTGCTATTTCCTTGTTTCATCATTGAGTGATCTTTGATCAATTCTCATCATCGGTCAAGGTAAATTCGGTATAGTTCTTCTCTTTCTTCCACTCACACATTTACTTGGAATGATGGATAGGCCAAGTACTTCTACCAACCCACTCTTCATAGATCAAGATGAGGACCCGAACAACTACGTCACCAAGAACCACCTCTTCGGCGCACAACGAGCTTTTCATCAAGAACAACAAGCATTGAGCGACCGCATCGACAACCTCGCCACCGACTTGCGACATTCCGAGCAACGTACAAGAGACTACTTTGAGAACAAGCTTGATGAACAAAAACAAGAGAGCAATGCAAGAATGGACGAGATTTGTGCCTTGTTGGTCAACCGCTCTTCTACAACTTTGTCATATTCTAGGCGGAGCCACTCGAGTCGACATTCCTATGACACCATCTCCAGTTCAAGTACACCGACATCGAACATTCTTCGTCGAGCCGTGCGCCAAGACCATCAAGCAAACCGCAATCCTCTATAGGGCAATGATCCATGAGAATAACTTGAAGAGCAAGAACGTCGGCATCATCTCAATCAAGCTACCCTTGCGCAAGCACAAGAAAGGCAACGCCAACGCCAACAAGAGGAAGCGCAAGAATGCCAACGACTATGAGAGCAAATGCAAGAGTGCCAACGCCAACACCAAGACGAGCAAGACACCGATGCTCTACATCAACAACAATAATAGCGTGAAGCACAAGCCCTTGAGGCGCAACGTGCCCTCCGCTACACCAATCGTGTCATCGCCACCCGCAACCGACGTGTTCGTGAAGAAGAAGAAGTGCTTCGTGAGGAAGTGCAAGAGCGACGACAACAAGCACGCTTGCATCGACAAGTTCCACAAGCTAGAGAAAAACAACACGCTCGACAAGAACCACAAGTTCGCCAAGAGCAACAAGACAATGGGAATCCTCCACACCAAGAGCAACTTGAGGTGGACAATCCGCCACGTCAAGGGCGTCATCACCCCTGACCCCAACACAATGAAGAGCAATGCTACGGCAAGCTCAAGTTCACCATGCCCAAGTTCTCCGGAAGCAATGATCCCGAAGAGTATTTTTCATGGGCATTGAAAGTTGACAAGATCTTTCATTTGCACAACTATAAGGAAGAGAAGAACATTGCCATGGCATCCCTTGAGTTTCAAGACTATGTCCTCATTTGGTGGGAGCAAGTCATTGAGCGTCGAGAAGCAAGAGGTGAACCACCCATCACAACTTGGGATCAAATGAAGGATGTCATGAGAGCGCGCTTTGTGCCAACATACTATAACCACGACCTCTTCAAGCGACTACAAATCCTCAAGCAAGGAACAAAGACCATTGAATAATAGTACAAGGAAATGGAGATCGCCATGATACGAGCCAATGTCACGGAAGACGATGAGCAAACTATGGGACGTTTCTTGAATGGACTCAATCACCCTATCAAGAAGATCGCCGACTTCGAACCTTAATCCAACCTCATCGAGCTAGTGCATCAAGCCACCAAGGCGGAGCGACAAGTGCAAGATGACTTCAAGTATGCCCAATACTCTTCCAAGAGCTACGGCTCCAACAACCAAGCTTCAATGACTCCAACGCCTTCTACCTCAACCAAACCTTCTACAAGCAATGGCGACAAGTCAAGTTACAAGAAACCTTCGACATCTTCAAGTCGTCCTCCTACTACAAGCAACTTCAAGCTGAGAACTTCATCATCTACAACTCCACCGGATGAGACCATCAAGAAAAGTTCCATCAAGTGCTTCACATGCGGCGGCCGAGGCCACAAGTCCTTCGAGTGTACCAACAAGCGTACCATGATCCTCAACGATGATGGCACCTATGACTCCATGAGTGAAGAGGAAATTGAAGCCCTGGAGCAAGTGGCCATCCACCGGTGCGTGAATGAGGATGAAGATGACCAAGTCTTTTGTGACAATGATTTGAGCCCCACTCTCGTTGTCTCCAAGGTGTTGACACTTCAACATCAACAAGATGAAGACCAAAGATGCCATATCTTCCACACCAAGGCGGGCATCAATGGAAGGTCTGTGAAGGTCATCATCGATGGAGGAAGTTTCCATAACTTGGCCCCTACAAGGTCCAATGGTTTAATGACTCTGGCACTACTCAAGTGGAGCACATGGTTCAAGTTTCCTTCAAGATCGGAGCATATGAAGACACTTTGGAATGCGACGTGGTTCCCATGTCCATTTGCCATCTCCTTCTTGGACGACCATGGCAATTCGATGGTGGCGTCATCCACAACGGACGAACCAATCACTATAGGTTCAAGATGAAGGGAAAGGAGTACGTGCTACGACCTATGTCACCAAGCCAAGTGATCGCCGACAAGCAAACAACCACCCATCATGGAGAGAATAGTGAGAGAGCGACCCACCCAAAAGGGCGTGAGAGCCACAAGCCCAAAATGAGTGCCTCCACGATGAGCCACAAGAAAAACCTAGTGTTATTCGCCACCAAAAGTGATATGAGAGAAGTGTTTGAGAACCCATCGAGTGTTATGCACTATGTCCTTTTGTGCAAGGATGAAATGGCAAGGACTAACTCCTCTCACAATCTACCTTTAGTGTCATCTTCTCTATTGCAGGAATTCCAAGATGTATTCCCACTGAGGGAGTCCTGGATTACGGGGTCCTCGGGTGGCCGGGCTATGTGACATGGGCCGGACTGATGGGCCGTAAGGATACAAGGTAAAAGACCTTTCCTCGTGTCCGGGTGGGACTCTCCTTTGCGTGGATAGCAAGTTTGGTGTCCAGATGTGTAGTTTCCTTCCTCTGTAAACCGACTCTGTACAACCCTAGCCCCCTCCGGTGCCTATATAAACCGGAGGGTTTGGTCCGTGGGGGCCATCATAATACCCATAGGATAGACATCTAGGGTTTAGCTATTACGATCTCGAGGTAGATCAACTCTTGTAACCCCCATACTCATCAAATACAATCAAGCAAGACGTAGGGTTTTACCTCCATTAAGAGGGCCCGAACCTGGGTAAACATCATGTCCCCTTTGTCCCTTGTTACCTTCGATCCTCAGACGCACAGTTGGGGACCCCCTACCCGAGATCGTCTGGTTTTGACACCGACATTGGTGCTTTCATTGAGAGCTCCCCTATGTCGTCGACGGAAGGATCGATGGCTCGTTTGATCATCAACAACGATGCTGTTTCCGGGGAGACTTTCCTTCCTGGTCAACTTTTTGTATTCGGCGGCTTCGCTCTCCGCGCCAATTCAGTTGGTCACCTTGAGCAGATCGACAGCTATTCCCCTGGTCATCAGATCAGATTTGGGAGCCTGAATTACGTCGCTGATATCCGAGGAGACTTGAACTTTGAAGGGTTCATGGCCTCGACCACTACTCCTCAACTTCAAGAAAGCAACCCATCGAATCCGTCATCAGGCGCCACTCAAGGACCAACTACTATCCCTGCCCTGGCCATAGATCCAGGGCAAGCCACCTCATCTGAAGATGGGATCTTAAAACCCACCGGACCCTCTCCTCCCATGGAGCCCTTTGCCGAAGACCTAGAAGCAACTGTATGTTCGGCGAGCCTAGAACCAAGAAGGACCCTCCTAGTCATCGGAGAGCCGAACTCGCCTCTGGAAGCCAATTCTGAACTCTCAAGGTCTGCGGCTGGTGAGCACAACCCGGCAGAGTCGGCCATGCCCAGCTCCGCAGGTCCTTGGTTCCCCATCCGACCTTCGCTCTTAAACGAGGCCTTGGACTTAATGCGGTCTCTCGTCATCATGGAGGTATCAGCTCTGAATTACGCCCAGCCCGAACTAGGGGCTGAGTGCGGGGAATTTTTCGTCCCACCCACCACCCACTTGGTAGCCACTGTCGAAGACTTAACCGACATGCTCGACTACGCCTCCGAAGACATCGACGGTATGGACGACGATGCCGGAGCCGAACCAGGCCAAAACCCGCCCGCCACCGGATGGTGGACTGCCACTTCTACGTACGACATGTATATGGTGGATGCACCCAAAGAGGATGACGATAACAAGCAAGATCCGATCGAGGACAAGCCCGTCGAGGTACCACCGAAGCGTCGACGTCAGCGGCGCCGTTCACGATCGCGGCGGGAAAAAGAAAGTAATACCGGCACCGGAGACATTGACACTCCAGAGAATGCCGAAGACTCTGACCAACCCATTGAGCCTGCCATAGAGCAGGATAATTGGGAAGAGGGACAAGTTAACCCCGATGAGCCAGTCGGGAACGAGGATTCGGAAGATAGTAACTATCTACCGATCTCCGAGGAGGATGTCAGCCTCGGCAACGAAGACTTCATCGTGCCAGAGGAACCCCTCGAGCAAGAGCGCTTCAAGCGACAGCTCATCGCAACTGCGAGGAGCCTAAAAAGAAACAGCAATAGCTTCAAGCCGAACAGGATACGCTAAATGACAGATGGACCCAGGTCCTAGCTGCCGAGGAGTACGGCCTCGCACGCCCAACAAAGAGCTATCCGAAGCGTCGGCTACTGCCACAATTTGATGACGAGGCCCTAGAGCCAATACCGTCAAGACATAATCAAGCTGATCAACTAGACCGACCACCACGTGGGCGAGACAAAGTGGCTACTCACGCCGAACACCAACCCGTGCCACCTCGCCATCAAGGCAAGGACGTAACAACTCAGGGCTACACCTATGACTTACGTCAGGACCTGGACAATAGAGCCGGCAAGACCAGATCAATATACAGATCAATGGGGCGTGCTCCGATGAGAGACGACGGCCTTCAAGCTTGGCGCGAGCAGCATAACCGAACTCGGGCCGAAAACCGAACACGGATGTCATCCGAACTCCGTCGTGACATTGCTCGATACAGAGGCACCGTACACCCCTTGTGCTTTACCGATGAGGTAATGCAACACCAATTTCCAGAAGGGTTTAAACCCGTAAACATCAAATCATATGATGGAACGATAGATCCCGCGGTATGGATTGAGGATTTTCTTCTCCATATTCACATGGCCCGCGGTGACGATCTCCACGCCATCAAAATACCCCCCCCCCCCCCCCTAAAGCTGAAAGGACCAGCACGGCACTGGTTAAACAGCCTACCGGAAAAATCTATTGGTAGCTGGGAAGACTTGGAGGATGCCTTTAGAGACAACTTCCAAGGCACCTATGTCCGGCCTCCGGATGCCGATGACCTTAGTCATATAGTCCAGCAACCCGGTGAGTCAGCCCGCAAACTCTGGACTAGGTTCTTAATTAAAAAGAACCAAATCATTGATTGTCCGGACTCCGAAGCCCTCGCAGCCTTTAAACATAGCGTCCGCGACGAATGGCTCGACCGACACCTTGGTCAGGAAAAACTGAAGTCTATGGCAGCTCTTACTGCACTCATGACCCGCTTCTATGCGGGAGAAGACAGCTGGTTGGCTCGTAGAAGCAATAGTACCAGCGACCCTGGCACCTCCGAAGTCAGGGAAGGCAATGGCAGGCCACGACACAACAAACACAAGCATCAAAACAACAACGAAGAAACTGAAGACACAGCGATTAACGCCGGATTCAGTGGCTCTAAATCCGGTCAGTGGAAGAAGCCATTTAAAGGAAACAAGGACGGTCCATCTAACTTGGACAAAATACTCGATCGGCCTAGCCAGATTCATGGCACCCCCTACAAGCCTGCCAACCACTCCAACAGAAATTGTTGGGTCTTCAAACAGGCCGGTAAGTTAAATACCGAACATAAGGGGAAAGGGCCGCCAAGCAAGGATGATGACGAGCCCCGCCCACCGAACACAGGGGGACAAAAGAAATTCCCCCCTGAGGTGAAAACAGTGAACATGATATATGTCACGCATATCCCCAAAAGGGAGCGCAAGCGCGCACTAAGGGACATCTATGTCGTAGAGCCAGTCGCCCCCAAATTCAACCCATGGTCGGCTTGTCCGATCACCTTCGATCGCAGAGACCACCCGACTAGTATCCGTCATGGAGGTTCGGTGGCCCTGGTCCTCGATCCAATTATTGATGGATACCATCTGACTCGAGTCCTTATGGACGGCGGCAGCAGTCTCAACTTGATCTATCAAGACACTGTCCACAAAATGGGTATTGACCCATCAAGAATCAAGCCTAGTAGCACCACCTTTAAAGGAGTGATACCCAGCGTCGAGGCCCGCTTTACGGGCTCGTTAACATTGGAAGTAGTCTTCAGTTTGCCGGACAATTTCCGAAGCGAAGACTTGATCTTCGACATCGTCCCCTTCCGCAGTGCTTATCACGCACTGCTCGAACGTACTACCTTCGCCCGCTTCATTGCTGTCCCGCATTATGCTTACTTAAAGCTCAAGATGCCTGGACCCCGCGGCGTTATCACAGTCAATGGAAACATGGAACGCTTCCTCCGTACCGAGGAGCACACTGTGGCCCTCGCAGCCGAGGTACAGAGCGGCCTTATCAAGCCAAACACTCCATCGGCCATGAAGCCTCCGGACACTATTAAACGAGCCCGGCCTACTCTGCAGAATGACAGCTCGGTTAATCCGGTGCTGGACTAGAAGTTTTTCCTCCATCCACCACCCCATCTAATCGTGGCATATGTACCGCATGTGCATAACTACGCACTCAAAATACCTTGGGCGATGACGGAGGCACTCCGCGGACGAGGTCCATAATCCGGCTCGACCCTATTCGGACCTTACTCTCCTTTTTTCTCTTTTCTCTTACATTACAGGTTCCTTAAAACCTAAAGTCACTTTACAGTGGCACAGGGCCCTTTCCTAGGCCCCTTCTACATAAATGATCATCGATCCTTTCAAAGGATCCTCCACCAAGGCAAAAAGCGGCGCAGACGTGCGACAGGGTGTCCAAAGGATCTTCACGATACCTTTTCTTTTTTAGGACCTGTATGCAGCTTTCCCTTGTTCTCAAATCCTCGGCATGTAAAATAGCCCTGATGCTTATAGCATTATCTGTAAAAGCACGTTTTGACGTATCAATCAGACTATAATGGAAACAGTTTTCACCAACCCTATTCGGTATTGGTTTATTTCATAATATGTATTCCCTCTTCATGTCCGATTGGCATATACACTTCGGCATAGCTTAAAATGCCAGGGGCTCTATTCGGCCACCTATACTTTCAAAAATAAAAAAAAAGTCCGAACACGTTTATAGTGCACTTCGGCGTCCCGAATATTGCATTATATGCATTAGCTCCGAATCATGTCTTTGGTCAATAGTTGGGTTGCCCGGCTCCTGTGGTTACTACCTTACGTTCCGCTCGTTCGGCTAGGGTAGTAAAGGGAGAACCACTGCGATTGTGTTTCTGGTTCGTCCGGCCAAGCACCTTAGTAGAGAAAGCCGAAAACTGACCGTCATGGTGTGGCGAGAGCTGGTCAGCTATTCGGCGACTTACTATAAATCTTTTTGCGATTTCTTTCATATTATGCGAAGGACTGGCCTATGTCCGGTCATGTGCTTGAGGCATCCCAGTTCGGATAGCCGCATACGCACCAGGGGCTAGTACTTAGCCCCACCGTCAAACTCCTATGGCTAAGTGAGAGTGATAAAGCCGCATAGTCTGATTGCCTGGTACGCCTACGCAGACACCTCCTTCACGGACCAAGACGTTGGGTCAAGAGTGATCATGCGTTATTCCGAACAACCCCGTAGTATCTATGTGGGGGCTGAAGCCGACGACTGGCAAACTTTCAAGATAACAAAATACGGCCGCACAGGAGGCAAGCAATTCCAGATAAATATATTACAAAGCCTTGTTTTATAAAATAACGCCTGGGTAGCTCGGATACATTCACTCAAATATGATATCCTTTGAGCATTGGCCCTTAATTAAGTGGGCACCCTCAAGGACGTCTTCAAAATACCGCTCTGGCTTGCGGTGGTCCTTGGCTTCGGGTGGACCCTCGACCGCTACGACGGCGGCCTTCATCTTTGCCCAGTGCATCTTGACACGGGCAAAGGCCATCCGCGCACCTTCTATGCACGCCGAGCGCTTGACAGCTTCAATCCGGGGCAGTGCGTTGGCAAGTTGCTGTACCAGGCCAAAGTAACTGTTGGGAATGGGTTCGGTTGGCCACAGCCGGACTATGACGTCCTTCATGGCCAATCCGGACATCCTGTGCAGCTCTGCCAGTTGCATCATGTGGTTGTTCAACAGCATCGGACGCTCCGACACCGCGAACTGTGACCAGAATAGCTTCTCCGTCGTGTGCCCCTCCTGGGCCCGGAAGAACTTCGCGGCGTCGGCGGCACTTTTTGAAAGATCCGCAAATGCGTCTGGAGAACTCCACATTCGAGTAAGTAAGGCATATCTTTGACCGCCAAATATATTCTGCAGAAGAAAGGGCTTACCAGCCGCTATCTGTTTGGACTGCCAGATTTCCTCGCGAGCTACCCGGTACTCGGTCCTCGCCTCCTTGGCCTCTTGGAGGGCCTTGTCGAGTTCGGCCGCCTGGGCCTTATTCTTCTCCTCCAAGGACTCACCTTGCCGGCGGCGTCCTTGAGCACTTGCACCACTTCGGTCACCCTCTCCTCGTACTGGCGATGGGCGACCTGTTCGGCCTTTAAATCTGCAGCCGCTTTGTCTGCGGCCGCTTTGTTTGCCTTTGCCTCCTCCTTGGCTTGGGCAAGGGCACTCTTGAGGGTCTCGACCTTGACCGCGCTGCCTGCAATCATACACATAGCAGCGCATGAGTTTAAACTCAGAATTTGCATATCAATTAAGGCATATGCGAGATATTTCAAAACAAACCTTGCGCCACATTGAACCGCTCTTTCATGCGGTCGATATCATCATCAGCCAGCTGCAGCCTCCGCTTGAGATAGAAAACTTCAGCGGCCTGGGCGGTTGCCACCAACATGGAAGCCTGTTATATGATATAATAGTACGTCACTTCTTCTGAATAATATATGATCCTCTATCCGGCTTTTTCAAAACCAGACAGAGTCTCAGGGGCTACTATCTATGCACAGGTCTGTCCCTTTATAAAAAGCATCTAGAGCATTACGTCGCATACCTCGAAGCCTGTTAGTAGGCTGGTGAAGGCTTCGTTCAGCCCGCTCTTGGCGGACTAAATCTTCTCAACCACCACACCCATCAGGGTGCGGTGTTCCTCCACGATGGCAGCACGTCGTAGTGCTTCCACCATGGTGTTCAGCGCCTCCGAATTAGTGGAGGTCACCGTCAGAGCTGATGCTCCCCCCTCCTTCGAAGGAGGCTGCTCGCTTGACTCCGGAGCCACATTGGTCTCCGGAATGATGTCCGGCTGGGGGCCAGATTGTTCAGGACCCCCGCCGTCGGTCACCATATGGGTCTCCCCCTCCATGTCTTCGGCAGCAGAGGTATTGTCCTCGGGCGCCTTCTCGGCAGCCTCGCTCGCCCCTCCGTGGCCAGGAGAGGTCCTTCGGGAAAATACCTCGGTGCTATCCATGGTGATTAGTGAAGGGGCTCGTGGCGGCGTATCGCTCTCTGCCATCTCGGGTGGCAGAGAACTCCCTTCAGACAGTGGTGGTTGGGGGAGGTCGCGGGGTGGGCTGAAATACACAATATGATATGTTATATTACAACCATAACAGATCGAATATTTGCTAAGTATCCTTTTCGACACTTACGATTCGGCCAGGGGTATTTCCTTGCGGCGCCTCTTGGGGGTGTGTTCGGCCTCCGAATCTGAACCGTCCGAGAGGGTTATCTTCTCCCTCTTGGACGCCCCCTCCTCCGGGTCAGCGGAGGTGGCCCTTTTCTTCTTTCCCCCCTTTTTTGGGGAGAACCACTTTCCGCCTCCTCCTCCTCTTCATCTTCATCCCCCTCGTGGGAGGAGTGGGCTTTGGTTTCTCTGGACACTGCGTCCGAATTAGGCTTACGGCGGAGGCCGCCCTTAGCCTCCTTACCCTTCCTCTTGCCCTTCTTCTCCGGCGCCTGATATGGCACTGGAATCAGCATCCTCGTCAGCAGAGTATTCACTGAGTCTTCAGGTAGTGGAGCCGGACACTTGATCCGCTCCGCCTTCGCTGTCCAGCCCTGAATGAAAGAATGGAAATCTTAGTATAACCTTGGATTTATTTACTGAAAGTTGTGTTCGGAACCAAAATACTCACAGGAGTGGCCGGATTCTCGCTATCGAGGCCGATATCTTCGGTCTTCTTCGGCCACGTCTTCTGGGCCTTGAAGAGCAGCTTCCAGATCTCTTTGTGTGTTGTACCGAAGAAGCGCTGCAGGGTCCGGGGACCTTCCGGATTGAACTCCCACATATGGAGAGGCCGGAGTTGGCAGGGGATGATTCGGCGAGAGAGCATCACCTGAATCACGTCAGTGAGACTGGTATTTTTGCTTATTATATTTTTGATGCGCTTCTGCAGCATCATCACTTCCGTGGTCGACCCCCAGTCTAGACCCTTATTGGTCCATGACGCTAGCCGCATTGGGGGTCCGGATCTGAACTCAGGAGCGGCCGCCCATTTGGCGCTGCGGGGTTCGGTGATGTAGAACCACTCCGGCTGCCAGACCTTCACGGTCTCCACAAAGACCCCTTTAGGCCAAATGGTGTTGGGGAGTTTTCCCACCATGGCACCGCCGCACTCCGCATGCTGCCCGTCGACCACCTTCGGCTTCACATTGAAGACTTTTAGCCATAGGCCAAAGTGTGGGGGGATGCGGAGTAGCGCCTCGCACACGACGATAAACGCCAAGATGTGGAGGAAAGAATTTGGGGCTAGATCATGGAAATCTAGCCCATAGTAGAACATGAGACCGCAGACGAAGGGGTGGAGGGGAAACCCTAGTCCGCGAAGGAAATGGGGAATGAATACAACCCTTTCGCTGGGCTCCGGAGTGGGTATGACTTGATCCTTGGCTGGGAGCCTGTGCGTGATTTCCGCGGACAGATATCCTGCCCCCCGGAGCTCCTTGATGTCCTTCTCCGTGATGGAGGAGGCCTCCCACTTGCCCTTCGAGCCAGATCTAGACATGATTGGAGAGGTTGGCGGTGGTTGGAAAGATTGAAGCTTGGGCGCTGGAGCATGAGGATGGGAAAATTGGAGAAGGAAGAAGGCGTGGGGAAAAAAGAGGGATCTTTATCCACTTATATAGGCAATGAATATCAAGCGCCCGCCCCTCAAGCCTTGAAACTCGCCTGTTCCCAATGGGTCATGCGAATGGCACGGTTGGATTACCCAAACCCGTATTAATAAGGATCCCGCAATAAGTGGGAACGATCTTCGCTTTGACGAAGACGTGTCAATGGAGGTCGTGTTTCGAGACAAGAAGCGGGAGGCCGAAAAACGGTTCAAAATGATAAAAAAGACTAGACATGACGTTTCGCCGAAAAAGTTGTCAGTTGATAGACACTACATTGGCTAAGCATTTTACCTTCGTGGTTGAGGGTTGTGATTGTCATGCAGAGCCGGATATAGTTCTTTTATTCAGAGGATCGCTTGGTAGTATTCAGAGGAGGAACCCGCCTTGCAATGTCGAAGATAATCTGCGCGCCGAACATGTCGTCATTGAAGACTGGTTCAGGGGCTACTGAGGGAGTCCTGGATTACGGGGTCCTCGGGTGGCCGGGCTATGTGACATGGGCCGGACTGATGGGCCATAAGGATACAAGGCAGAAGACCTTTCCTCGTGTCCGGGTGGGACTCTCCTTTGCGTGGATAGCAAGTTTGGCGTCCAGATGTGTAGTTTCCTTCCTCTGTAAACCGACTCTGTACAACCCTAGCCCCGTCCGGTGCCTATATAAACCGGAGGGTTTGGTCCGTGGAGGCCATCATAATACCCGTAGTCTAGACATCTAGGGTTTAGCTATTACGATCTCGAGGTAGATCAACTCTTGTAACCCCCATACTCATCAAATACAATCAAGCAGGACGTAGGGTTTTACCTCCATTAAGAGGGCCCGAACCTGGGTAAACATCGTGTCCCCTTTGTCCCTTGTTACCTTCGATCCATAGACGGACAGTTCGGGACCCCCTACCTGAGATCGGCCGGTTTTGACACCAACACCCACTACTAGGGAAAAGCTTATACACAGGGTCTTATCAGTAGCGCTTGTTGAAATGAGGTGCTACTGATACTTAGCAGTAGCGCGTGCTAGAGACAAGTGCTACAAGTAGTTGCTTAGCAGTAGCGCGTTCTGCTGAACCGCGCTACCGTTATGGCCATCCCAGACGAGCTGCCCGTCCCCACTTAGCAGTAACGCCAGTCCTGGACCAGCGCTACAGCTAACGACATTAGCAGTAGCATTGGGCCGCTAGGCGCGCTACTACCAAGCCCACCTTATCATCGTCCTCACCTGCCTGACCTCTCACTCTCCCCTCCTCACTCTCCATCTCCACTCTCTCTTCGACCCTCGTCGGCCCGTCCCTGCACTACTCCTGCCCCTCGCGGCCGCCCTCGTCACGCGCGGTCGCCCTTCCCCGCGGCCACTCTCCCCACCCGCGGCTGCCCTCCCCCTCCCCCAGCGCCGGCCCTCCCCAACGTGCGGCCTCCCTCCCACTTGCCTGCCATCTCCATCCCTTCTCGGCCCCAGGCTGCCTAGCTACCGTGAGTACCTCCTTCTCCTCACAATTCACCCAAGAGCTAGGTATCTCTGGATGTGTTGGATGAATTAGCAAATGCAATATCTTCAAATCTTTTTACTAATTTGGTTGATATATATGAACCCTAGGTGTTCATATATATGAGCCCATTTCATCATTAGAGCACTAAATAGGTTTCTGAGTACAATAGAATGTAGATATATGTAACCCTAGGTGTTCATATATATGAACCCACTACTAGTAGAAAGCTTATAGATAAATGGGTGGATGAAATTAGGTTTTTTTTGTAATGCTTGGATAGATAGATGGATAGAACGATGGATAAAACTAGGTTTTTTAGTAATGATTTGGATAGATAGATGGATGGATAGCTGTTAGGGTTAGTAATACAATTTTTTCGTAAAAAAACTAGTTTTAGAAATTTTTAGTAAATGTAGGTCTTTTGAATCAGCATAATAATGTTTAGTTGATAGCTTATAGGGTTTCACTAAGTCCTAAAATGAGGATAATAATGTTTTTGTTTATATCTTGTTTTTTCAGAAATCAAGGAGCCCTGTATCATCCCCGCCGTTATCCCCGTCACCGACCCCCTCCGACCTCAAGGTGAGACCAGCCAAATCCCCATGCCCCATGTCGATGATGATGTAGATGTTTTGGTAGATGTAGTACTGTAGTAGATGAGTAGCTGTGACAATTTCAATGGAATATAAAATTTTCAATGTAGGTCTTTCAAATATGATGGAGATTTAGACATGTGATATGTAGTGTTATGTACTACTATAGTGCTTGCCCAAGTGGCCTATGTTTGTAGGGAACACCTCCGAGTGGCCTATGTTTTGCCGGAGTGTTGATTAATTTCCATTCCGGCAAATTTCAGGCACTCGATATGTCCTTTTTTAGCAAAGGTCATGCCGGATTTTTCTGTGAATTTTGGCATGGATTGTGCTACAATATAGGAAATATCGAGTGTGTTGGATTTGCTGGAAAGAGTATTAAATGACATTTTGGGTTGACTTTAAGTCTGTTGGGCCTCCATATATGACAGTCAAAAAACAGTGAGGGAGTGGGCACCATATATGAGAGGACGAAGAATCCCGACTGTTGTCGTGGGGGTAGCTTCTTCGTCATTCCAAGGTGCTTGACATTTTGGTGTAATGCACTTTGGAATGACAGGAGTAGCTACCATCATCGACGGTCGCAAATGTCAGAGATGAAGAATCCAGACTGTTGTCATGGGGGTAGCTTGTCCTTTGTTCCGTGTGCTAGACAATTTGGTGTTATGCACTCGAGAATGAAGGGAGGAGCTACCATCACCGACGGTCGAATATATACACCATGTGAGATTAGAGCTTTCAAGAAAAGACTCGAAAGACTGGTGGTCAACCCGTGATGAATAATAATGATCTAATTTAGTTTTTGTAGTACATATATAAAATTTTAGAAGTTTAATCTTTGAATTATGAACATAGATAATGTCTGACGATGATGATAGGATCTCGGAGTGTGACTACTGCGGCGACGACCATCGTTTGTGCGACAGGCCTCACCTGGTAGACGGTCGGCGCTTCAGTATTAAGCTCGATGAGACCTTTGATGTTGAACTGGTACACAACGACAAGTCTTTTTTCGTAATTAAGCATAACTTCTGCTTCTTCAACGTGTAATTTCCGTCTTTTACAATTCGACTAGCTTATCCCATGCCATGCAAGACGCTATGTCTTGGAGCATCTGAATTTCGAAGATCATGAAAATATGGAGACAAAGATAGTTCATCTCAGGACCCATCATGGTTATGATTTTGCTGTCAAGCTATACAATTCGGAGAGCGTACCCCATTTTGGTTGCTCGAATTGGGAAGCACTGTGCAAGGCATATGATTTTCAGGAGGGTATGCATGTCACCTTCGATCTTGGTGATCCTAATCAAGATGACATGGATGAAGATAATGTCGATGAAGATAATGTCGATGAAGATAATATTGATGAAGCTAATATCGACATTTGCGTCCTTGTTGATACGCTTCCACTTCTACCTTTATGTGAGTTTCTCAAACATATTTATTAAGTAATTTATATTATTTATTTCAAAATAGTTTAGAGCTTATTTCCATTGACTGCTTATTTTCATTCTTCAAAAAATGTACGAAAGATGGTAGACAGAACCTACTACACTGATGGCGCTGAATTAACTAATGAGGAGAAAGATCATCTTATCATATTTATTATTGATGTTGAGAATTACAATATCAATTATGAAACTCCTGCACATTATGGTCAATACGTGCCACTAGTGCACGTGTTGAAGTACGGTAACATCCATGGAGATGGCATGGTAAGATTTTTTTACTATTACGACATCCGTGCATCTTTTGCATAAATTCCTCTAAAGCTAAACTACATTGCTAACTACGACGTTATTATTATGTTTTTCAATAGAAAATCCCAAAGGATTGTGTGCCTGATCTGATGTTTCCGAAAGGTCGCCTTGATGTTATTAGCGTACGGCCAGGTCATCCTAGGCTTCACCGCTGCTCATATCGGATTTCTAAAACTGATGAAGACATGACAATCAAAGAATGGAAAAAAATGTATGGACAATCATAGGGAGCTACTTGGAAGCAACATTGTGCGAAGCGCAAGAATTGGAGACAGGATAATCTCCATTCTCCATAATGGAGCGTCAGGGCCTATCTTGTTTTATGCTATTTTACCTTAGAGAGGGTAGTAGGTCCTAGCTAATACTCATGATCATGTGCTAAGAACAATTAAGTAGGGTTGGTTAGATGACTATGATGATGATGAGTATGACTTGTTATTATGATAACGATGATGAGTTATTAGATGACTATGATGATGATGAGTATGACTTCTATTATGGTAACGAGTAGAAGTTGTTAGATGACTATGATGATGATGAGTATGACTTGTTATTATGATAACGATGATGAGTTATTATTAATGATGATGATGCTTAGTTATTATATCATTATGAGCATGATCAGTTATTATATATATCAGTGGGTGAAATAAACATGGATTAGATTCAAGTGGAGGCAACACATGGTGCAGATCGAAAGTACTACTAATCCAAACTAAAGTGATCAAGTTTGGATTAGTAGTACTTTGGATATGCACCATGTTTACTCCACTTGAATCTAATCCATATCTTTTTCACCCACTGAAATAATAACTCATCATGAACATAAAATCATATGATGGGACTACTATAAACCAGTACAAATACAGCGGCAATATGCAGTAGGAAAAAATAGCAAACTTTACCAGTAGTGCTGGTAGCCCACAAGGCGCTACTGCTAGGGAGGTGTAGTAGTAGCGCTTAGTGGAGAAACACGCTGCTACTAGGAAGGTGTAGTAGTAGCACTGGACGGGAAAACACGCTACTACTATGCAGTATAGTAGTAGCGCACCCCAACCCTTGTTACTGCTCAACATAGCTGTAGCATCGTATCAGTAGCGCGCCCACCCTCGCCACTACTACACCTCCAACACGCGCTACTGCTAGGCTTTTCCCTAGTAGTGTCCCCAACTAGCTACCTCCGGGTCTACCTCCTCTTCGAGGCATAGAACACCGCATCGACCTCATCCCCGAAGCACCTCTTCCTAACAAGGCACCATACCGCATCAATCCCAAAGAAACCAAGGAGATCCAATGGCAAGTACAACAACTCATCGACAATGGCCATGTACGCGAAAGCTTGAGCCCATGTGTCGTCCCGGTAATCCTTGTTCCCAAGAAAGACGGTACATATCGCATGTGTTCCGATTGTAGACCCATCAATGCTATCACCGTTCGCTATAGATATCCTATTCCACGCCTTGATGATATGTTATATGAGCTTAGCGGAGCCACCATTTTCTCTAAGATTGATCTTAAGAGTGGCTATTACCAAATTCGCATCCAAGAGGGTGATGAATGGAAAACCGCATTTAAGAACAAATTTGGCTTATATGAATGGCTTGTGATGCCAATGGGCTTATCCGAAGCACCCAGTACTTTCATGCGAGTCATGCATTTTGTTCTTAGGCCCTACATTGGTGTATTTGTTGTGGTCTATTTCGACGACATAATTGTTTTTAGCAAATCTCTCAAAGATCATGTCACCCATCTTAGAACCATTTTGCAAACTCTTAGAAAAGAGTGCCTTGATGCTAATATGGACAAATGCCTTTTTGGTGTTGATAAGCTTGTTTTCTTGGGTTTCGTTGTGTCTTCTAAGGGTGTTCATGTAGATGAATCTAAGATCAATGCTATTAAAACTTGGCCACAACCAACCAACTTGCAACAAATGCGAAGTTTTCTTGGCTTAGCCGGTTTCTATCGTAGATTTGTGAAGGATTTTAGCACCATCGCTTTACCTTTACATGCCTTGAGTTAGAAAAATGCACCATTTGTTTGGGGACCATATCAATATACCACATTCAATGAGCTTAAGAATTTTCTTACGCATGCCCCTTTGCTTGCATTACCCAACTTTGATAAACCATTTGAGATACATTGCGATGCTAGCGGTTGCGGCATAGGAGGTGTGTTGATGCAAGAGAAGCGCCCCATAGCTTACTTCAGTGAAAAACTTTTTGGAGCGCAACTTAACTACCCCATCTATGACAAAGAGCTATATGCTTTAGTGAGAGTCCTGCATGTTTGGGAAATTTATCTTCACCCTCATGAGTTCATTCTTCATACGGATCATGAAACGCTTAAGTACCTTAAGTGTCAAACTAAGTTGAACAAGCAACATGCTAAGTGGAGTGAATTCATTGAGTCTTTTCCTTATGTCATCAAGTATATTAAAGGCAAGGAAAATGTTGTGGCGGATGTGCTTTCCCGTAGATGCATGCTTCTTACCAAACTTGAATTGAATGTCATTGGCTTTGAGCACATAAAAGACTTGTATGTGCATGATCCTACTTTTGATATTCCCTATGCCAAATGTTTGACGCATACATCTTGGGAATGCTATTACATCAAATATGATTATCTTATGAGAGCTACCAAGCTATGTATTCCCGAGTCTTCTCTTCGTTTGTAACTTTTGTAAGAATCTCATGGAGGAGGACTTATGGGACACTTTGGACGCGACAAGACATTTGCTACGCTCTCCAAAAACTACTTTTGGCCCAAGATGTTCCGCGACATCTCACGCTTCACCAACCGATGCTCTACATGTCGCAAAGCTAAGTCTAAAGCTCAATCCCATGGTCTCTATATGCCACTTCCCATTCCATATCACCCATGGGAAGATATTAGTATGGACTTTGTGCTTGGTTTGCCTAGAACTCGAAATGGCAAAGATTCCGTGTTTGTTGTTGTGGACCGAATCTCTAGAATGGCTCATTTCATCCCCTGCATCAAGATAGACGATGCTTCACATGTTGCAAATCTTTTTTGTAGGGAAATCTTGTGCCTACATGGAGTGCCAAAGACTATTTTCTCGGACCGCGACGTCAAGTTCCTAAGTAACTTTTGGAAGACCCTAAGCGCCAAGTTTGGAATCAAGCTCTTGTTCTCTTCGGCATACCACCCACAAATCGACGGCCAAACGGAGATCATGAACCGGATGCTCTCCACTCTCTTATGCGTGTTGATCAAGAAGAACATCAAGGAGTGGGAGGAGTGTTTACCCATCGCCAAGTACGCCAACAACCACGCACGACACTCTACTACCGGCAAGTCCCCCTTCGAGGTCGTCTACGGCTTCAACTCGTTGTCCCCATTGGACATTCTATCTCTACCACTACAAGAGCGTATAAACATGGACGCAAGTGTGTCAGTGAACTACCTCAAGAAGATGCATGAAGATACAAGGCACCCATGGAGCGCCAAGTACAATGACTCGCGATCAAGCTCAACATCAACAAGCAACCCATGATATTCAACATTGGAGATCTTGTATGGCTACACCTTCGCAAGGAACGCTTCCCCAACAAACGATAGTCCAAGCTACGACCACGAGCCGATGGAACCTTCAAGGTGCTCGAGCGCTACAACAATAATGCATACAAGATCGACTTACCACGCGACAAGTACTCCATGAGCGACATCTTCAATGTCAAGGATCTCTCTCCCTACCAAGGTGATGAGGCTTTCGATCCGAGGTCGGATCTTTCCCAAGGGGTGGAGATGATGCGGAGCATCCTAAGGTCATCCCCATGGACCTACCTACGTCTCCCACAACACCACTTGGACCAATGACAAGAGCTCGAGAAAAGGCTATTGTCGGCGTACGACACCTATGGGATCCCGAGAGACCCCTTTACGATTCGGCGGGGGGAGAGGTATATGCAAAGAGCAGAACCAGTGATCGACGCGGGAAGTTTTTACCCAGGTTCGGGCAGCTGATCAGCGTAAAACCCTACTCCTGCTTTGTGTTCTTATTGATGTTCTTGAGCCCAGCCTTCAGGAGCGCTCGCAGTGAACAGTACGTTCAAAGAGCAGCTACGCATGCAAAATGGGCCAGAAGTTCTCCTCCTCTGTAGCAGTTGCCTTGGGCCTCCTTTTATATGCTCAAAGGGGTCTCCACAGTGGCAAAATGTACATACATTGAGGTGTAAAGTAGCTACAGGGTATCATACCTAACCACTGACGGATTAGGACAAGCGCATTTAATGCACCGTGAGGTGTCCGTTTAGGTGTCCTCACTTTCTTGGGGATGGAAAAAGGGGCCATCCCATCAGCACCGCTTAAGCTCTCCTCCACTGGCGCGTCGCCACGCATCCAGGGAAGGAGCCAGAATGTCAGACTTGTTACTGTGCCGAAGCGGTGACACAGTAGCGGAATCTCGCCAGGCGCCGATCCTTGCCGGGCACCAAACCTTGCCGGGCGCCAAGCCTTGCCGGGCGCCAGGGCTTGCTGGGAACCAAGCCTTGCCGGGCACCGAGCCTTGCCGGGCTCTACAGGCCATCCCGGCAAAGATCTTGCCGGGGAAACTGGCCTTCGAACTCCGGCTTTGCTTATCTGTTGATCCTCAGATCTCTGACTTGATGATTTCCTTGATGGCTTGAATCAACCTCGAACTGTTCCCGGCAAGCCTTGCCGCGAGGATGGCTACAACTGCCCGTGCACAAGTACGGGGTACTAGTGGCCCAATACTTAGTACACCGACAGGAGCCCCCGGGCCTAGGCCATACACGAGTGCGAGGCGTTGTTGGGCTAGGCCCAAACAGTGCACGGGCACGCGTGGCAGGGGATTAACTACTCGTGAGCAGGCGCTCGCCGCCAAGCTTCACAGCAAGGATGAGGATATTGAAAATCTTGTCGCGCGGCGGACCCAGGAGCTGGAGCGAAAACATAAGGAGGTGCTCGAAGCTCTGACTGCAAGTCACGCCGGCAAGCTCAAGGAGGCCGTCGATGCTGCCGAAGCTGCAGAGGCCGCCAAGAACGAGCTGAACGACAGAGTGAAGAGGCTGGAAACAGATCTCGAAGAGCACGGCAAGGAACTCTCGACGCTCAAGGGGGACAGGGAAAAAACCCTCCACTCCTTGGCGGAGATGCAAGTTGCCCTGTCCGACAAGACCAAGCAGCTCTCCTCTGCGGCTGATAATATTGCGGTTCTGGAGCTGAAGCTGACCACGCTGCAGAAGTCTCTCGAGGCCGGCAAGGCCCGTGAGAAGGCTCTACTCAAGGATCTCCAAGGAGAGAGGAACCTGCTCAAGAGCGCCGCCGCTGCCCAAAACGAGTACGAGAAGCGAGTGGAGATCTGGACTGGCCGTCTCATCGCCACCGCGGAGAAGCTTACCGCAGAACTGTCAACCATGGGCTTGCCGAACTTCAACTATTCTTCCCAGGAAAGAATATCTCCAATTGCCAGGTTGACGATGTTCTTTGAAAGCATCATCAACGCGTTGAGGGTGCTCCAGTCCACCCGGGCGACCCAACTGGCGAACGAGACTCGCCGGCTTTGCCGGGCCGTCCTCCGCAAGGTTCTCATCAAGGTGGTGCACAACAACCCCGGCATCGACCTCTCCAACGTGCTCGGCCATCTGCCAAAGGATGCAAATGTTGAGGCGCTTGAAGAGTGCATCGCGCCCATCCTTGAGAAGGTGGACTCCATCAAAAGGATCGAAGGCCAGCGCAGGGATTGAGTGCTTCCCCCTTTTCTTGCCGTCATTATTCCATGTGAAAGACAATCAAGTCTCAAATTAGAATTGCGGCAACTCATGGATGTAATAAAATTTGACTATGTTTAGGCTCTTGCTTGCTACTTTCCTTGTCTGATTCCTTTATGTATGGAGTTCATCCTACGCTTATTGAAAAACTTGCTGGCGCGCAACCTGCCGCGAGCGCTGGGTGCGGGACTTCAGCAGCCTGTTGGAGGCGCAGCGGCCGGCAAGACTCCTTGGCGTTCTCAGTGTAGCCACTTAAATTGTTGAGCGGACTCGAAACAAAATAAGGGCGCGACCGATTACAACAAGGGTTCCTTCGCGTGCAGATTTTCCATACAAGAGTCGGAATCGTCCAAGGAAATAACTTGGTAATAAAAGAAAAACTTGCTCTGAGTTTTTAGGACTTAGGTTCCTGTCTTTGTTCTTCCTCCGGCAAGTGTCGATTCCGAACGTCACCAACTGGTATTCATATCTCCTTAGCTTCCCCCCCCCCCCGGCAAATGTGCACGCGAGGAATCCTTCTGTCTTTTGAGAAAAAGAAAGAAGAGAAAATAAAGGCATGAAGCCTTGGCGGTTCGTTAGAACTTACCGGGATCAGGTGCCATACAACATCTTAGATAAACATGCATATATATAAATATGAACATGGGAATCAATAAGGGAATGTACAACACTTAAATTTATTCATCTGTGCTCAGGGTCTGCGCCTAGCTTTGTACAAAGGATCACATGCCTTGCCGGCAAGACTTGTACAAAAAGGTGGTTGCCGGGATCCCCCGACAACCGCGCCTTATGGGTAGAACTTGCGAAGATGTTCGATATTCCAGGAATTACTCACTGGAACGCCATCTTCGGTCTCCAGGCGGACAGCGCCAGGCCTGGTGACCCATACTACCCGATAAGGGCCTTCCCACTTTGGCGTCAACTTGTTTGAATTCTTGGCGGACTGAATCCGCCGAAGAACAAGGTTGCCTTCCTCAAGGCTTCGCGTATGAACTTTGCGGCTATGGTAGCGGCGCAAAGCTTGCTGGTAGCGTGCAGCTTGCATAGCAGCCTGAAGATGATTCTCCTCAAGGAGCACAGCGTCGTCTTGCCGCAGTTGCTCTTGCTCGAGCTCATCATAAGCGAGCACTCAAGGAGATCCATATATGAGTTCCGTGGGGTGAACTGCTTCCGCTCCGTAGACTAGAGCGAAGGGCGTCTGGCCGGTGGCTCGATTTGGTGTCGTTCTGATTGACCAAAGAACCGCCGGCAACTCATCAATCCAGCGTCTTCCGCACTTTTTCAGCCTGTCAAAGGTTTTGGTCCTGAGACCGCGCAGCACTTCAGCATTGGCCCTCTCCGCTTGGCCGTTGCTTCTTGGGTGAGCAACAGAGGCAAAACAAATCTTGCCGCCAAGGTCTTGGACATACGGCATGAAGGTGCGACTTGTGAACTGCGTGCCATTGTCGGTGATGATCCTGTTGGGCACACCGAAACGGCAAACAATTCCCTTGAAGAACTTGACAGCTGACTGCGCTGTCACCTTCCTCACTGCTTCCACCTCCGGCCACTTTGTGAACTTGTCGATAGCAACGTACAAGTACTCAAAGCCCCCGGTAGCACGGGGGAAAGGGCCCAGTATATCGAGCCCCCAGACCGAAAATGGCCAGGAGAGATGGATTGTCTGAAGAGCTTGAGCTGGCTGGTGTAATTTCTTCGAATGAAACTGGCATGCTTCACACTTGGTTACTAGTGCAGTTGCATCCTGGAGAGCGGTAGGCCAAAAGAAACCTTGTCGGAATGCTTTCCCGGCAAGTGCTCTTGACCCTATGTGAGAACCACATATGCCCCCATGTATCTCTGCCAACAGCTCTAGTCCATCCTCCCGAGGAATGCACTTCAATTTCACACCGTTTGGTCTCTTTCTATACAGGACGTCATCGACGAACTTGTACATAACAGACCGACGGGCTACTCTCTTCGCTTCTTCCTCTTCCTCAGGGAGTTCACCTGTCTGAAGGAAATGGACGATGGGCTGCGCCCATGCTGGAGCCTGAGGCTCGACAGCTAGGACTAAAGGCATCTCCTCTGCCGGGGGAACATTTGTCTCGACAGCAAGGGCCTGAGGCCCTGCCGGAGCCTGTTGTTCCCCGGCAGGCATGTCGATCCCGGCAACTTCCTTGCAGGCGGCTCCGGGGAGCTCTGCCGGGAAGTACTGGCCAGAGTTCAACTTTCTTCTCTTTTCTTGCCGCATCGATGGCGCCACGGATGGTTGAGTCAATTGGAGCACAAAAGTTCCTGGTTCCACAGGCAACTTGAGGGCGGCACGCTTTGACAGGTCATCAGCAATATTGTTCTCGGCACGAGGAACGTGCTCCATCTGCAGGCCGTCAAAGCGCTCTTCCAATTTCCTCACTTCATCTACGTAGGCCTGCATCAATGGGCTTTGATAACTCTTGTTAACTTGCCTGACGACAAGTTGTGAATCGCCTTTGATGATGAGCTTTCTGATACCAAGGTCTGCCGCGATCCTGAGACCGGCAAGCAAACCCTCGTATTCTGCAGTGTTGTTGGTTGAACTCTCACGGGGAAAGTGCATTTGGACTACGTACTTGAGGTGCTCCCCGGTGGGTGCGACAAGCAGCACGCCAGCACCGGCGCCTTGCAGCGAGAAAGCCCCGTCAAAGTACATAACCCATTGCTGATCGATTTCCTTGCCGGGGAGAATTGTTTCTTGAACTTCTTCGTCTGGCGTTGGGGTCCATTCTGCAATGAACTCCGCCAAGGCCCTGCTCTGAATCGTCGAAGTGCTTTCAAACTTAAGGCCAAAGCTGGACAATTCCAACGCCCACTCCACAATCCTGCCGGTTGACTCCGGATTTTGCAAAATCCGTTGCATCGGAAAGCGAGTGACGACGGTGACCTCATGTGCTTGAAAATAATGGCGCAGCTTTCTCGAGGCCATAAGGAGGCCGAAAAGCAACTTCTGCACACCAGAATATCTTGACCTAGCTCCTTGTAAAAGAGAGCTAACAAAATAAATTGGGCGCTGCACCACCTTCTTCTTCTGCACGAGTTCCTCTGTTTGCGCAGATCCTATCTTGCCGGGAGCAACCCTTGCCGGGGAAGATCTTGCCGCGTCATTTGGCGGTCCTTCCGTTGACGTTGCTTCCTCATCAGCTTCTCTCTGCGCCACTAGCGCAGCGCTAACCACTTGATTTGTTGCTGCCAGACACAGTAGCAATGGCTCTTGTGGTTTAGGCGCGACTAGCGTCGGCGGAGAGGAAAGGTATTTCTTCAAATCTTGCAGCGCAGCCTCCGCCTCCAGAGTCCATTTCATTGGACCTGCCTTCTTCAAAATTTTGAAGAAGGGCAGGGCGCGCTCAACAGATTTGGAAATAAACCTGCTTAGAGCAGCAACACAGCCGGCAAGACGACGCACATCCTTGACGCGTCTCGGCGCTTTGATCTGCTCAATAGCTTTGATCTTGTCGGGGTTCGCTTCGATTCCTTGGCAAGATACAAAGAATCCGACGAGCTTGCCGGAAGGAACACCGAACACGCACTTCTCAGGATTGAGCTTCAAATTGATCTTGCGCAAGTTTGCAAATGTTTCTTCTAAGTCTTGAATGAGCATTGCTTTATCTTTGGTTTTGACCACTATATCATCCATATACGCCTCCATATTTCTATGGAGTTGTGGCTCAAAACCAATCTGGATTGCTCTGGCAAATGTTGAACCAGCACTTTTCAACCCGAAAGGCATTCGTATGAAACAATACGTACCACATGGTGTGATAAAGGCGGTCTTCTCTTCATCTTCTTTTGCCATAAAAATCTGATGATACCCTGAATAGGCATCAAGGAAGGACAGGAGATCACAACCAGCAGTGGCATCCACAATCTGGTCGATGCGCGGCAAGGGAAAAGGATCTTTTGGACAAGCTTTATTGATATCTGTATAATCGATACAAAGCCTCCATTTCCCATTCGCTTTCCGCACTACAACCGGATTGGCCAACCAGGTTGGATGAAGCACTCCTTTGACCAGTCCTGCCGCCTCCAGCTTCTTAATTTCTTCGGCAATGAATACTTGCCGCTCCAAGGCCTGCTTCCTGACCCTTTGCTTGATGGGCTGCGCATGAGGACAGACAGCAAGGTGGTGCTCAATTACCTTCCTGGGAACACCGGGGATGTCAGACGGTTGCCATGCAAACACGTCGACATTCTCCCGCAGGAAAGCATCGAGCGCGCTTTCCTATTTGTCATCTAGGGTGGAACTTATGGTGAAAGTTCCCCCCATTTCGTCCTCCCTGGCAGGCACCTTCTTGGTTTCCGGCGGAGCAGCCTTGGACTTCTTGTTCTTGCCGGTGGAACTCTCTGATACGTCCTCGACGGAAGCGCAGCACTCCGAGGAGGTGCGCTTGCCGGAGTTCGTGCCAAGGTTCCTACCGGTCTTCTTCTTCCCCCCGGGAGTTTCAGCGGCAGGAGCAGATGCCTTGACGGCAGGTGCTGCAACTGCTTCCCGGTAAAGTTGATCGGCACAGATGAGCGCATCCTTCTTATCAGAATGGATAGTGATGACGCTCAACGGCCCAGGCATCTTCAAGACGTTGTACGCGTAGTGTGATGCCGCCATAAACTTAGCCAGCGCTGGCCGACCAAGGATCCCATTGTATGACATGGGGATCTTGGCGACATCAAACACCACCTTTTCGGTCCTGAAGTTAAGCTCACTGCCAAATGTTACCGGCAACGTGATCTTGCC
Organism: Thinopyrum elongatum; assembly: GCA_011799875.1. Classification (NCBI taxonomy): domain Eukaryota; kingdom Viridiplantae; phylum Streptophyta; class Magnoliopsida; order Poales; family Poaceae; genus Thinopyrum; species Thinopyrum elongatum. The sequence goes on from CM022303.1 coordinate 371,743,011, forward strand.
CTTAGGCTGGGTTCTTCCCGGGTTGACCCCTTGAAACGTACCCGTTTCCTCGAGGTCCTCGTCGGGAATCTGGAGCCTTCTGAGCACATCCGGTGAGATTAAATTTAGGCCGGCCCCGCCGTCAACTAACATCTTCGTCACCTTGAGGTTGCGAATTGTTGGCGAGACCAACAACGGCAAATACCAGACCGCAGTTGTGCGATCAGGGTGATCCTCGGCGTCGAAGATGATAGGCGTGCTGGACCACTTCAGGGGCCTACACGCATCGGGGGATGGCTCTGCCGCATTGACCTCCCACTCCCACTGTTTGAGTTGGCGGTGGGAGGAATCCAGCGAGGCACCCCCATCAATGCACATGGCCTCCGTAGCCTTCTGGATTTCTTGTTCACTGGATTCATCCTCTTCCTCATCATCATCTCCTTCTTTATCTCGGCCCCGAGCGGGCCGATCCTTTTGCTGCTTGGCCTTGCCGCGGCGACCTCCCCGGCCACCGCGCTTCTTGCCGGACCCCTCAGCACCATCTTGGGCCTTCTCCTTATCTCGCCTCTCATATTCGTCCTTCTGCTTCTCGGCAAGCTGCTCGACTTGCCGGCAGTTCTGGAGATCGTGGCCCTTGGTGCGATGGATTTTGCAATACTGCTTGCCGGAGTTCTCCGACTTGTCGGCAGCCACCAAGGCCTGACAGGAAGGGCACCCGGCAAGATCCTTGCCGGGGTCGCCAACCTTGGCCTTCTTGGTGGCGCCGGGGTTGTCGGATTCCTCGACAGCAAGCACGCCCTTGCCTCCGCGCTTCCTGTTCCGCCGCCGGCCTTTCCTTGACGGGGCCGCGGCGTCTTCATCTTCGGACTAGCCCGCCGCGCCAACAGCCTCACCGAGGAGTTTCCTCCCCTCTTCAGCTCGAGCGCACTTATCGGCCAGAGTGTAAAGCTCGGCGATACTCCTGACTTTGTTCATTGCCAGCTCTTCCCGCATTTTGCGGTTACGCACGTTCTGATGGAACGCGCTAACAACAGCGGTAGGATGAATGTCAGGAATATTGTACTGCACCCGGCTAAATCTCTGGATAAACTTGCGCAGGGACTCGCCCTCCTTCTGAGGGATAATGTGCAAATCGCTCTCTTGGCCAGGAGCTTGGTGGCCTCCAACGAAGGCGCCAACAAACTGATGGCACAAATCTGACCAGGAAGAAATAGAATTCTCCGACAGATGCATCAACCACGACCTGACATTGGGCTTGAGCACCAACGGGAAGTAGTTGGCAAGTATCTTGTCATCTCGGCCCCCGGCAGCCTGCACTGCAATGGTGTAGATGCTCAGGAACTCCGAGGGATGGGTCTTTCCGTCATACTTCTCCGGGACTTCCGGCTTGAAGGTTCGGGAATTGGGCCACCGGACTTGCCGCAGCTCATGCGTAAACGCAGGAGTCCCTACCTCATAAGGCAAGTCTCCTACGTCCCCTGGCGCAGGCTCGTCAACAGCCGGCCCCGCGCGCTTATCAGACTGATAGCGCGCTTCCCGTCGTCGCTCGATGGTAGTTCGAGCGTCCTCCTTGCCTCGCTCCTGGAGAACTTGACGCTGATCGCGGCGCATCCGTGGATCGGACGACGCTGTGGAAACTTCTTCATGGCGGTCGACTTGCTGAGTTGTCGGCCGCCGCTGGTGCCGCGGAGGGGAGTGCACTGTAGTTGCACCACCTCCGGTTTTCTCTACATCGGCTCGCGCCGGATCGATGGGCCTCCGCTGCGAGGGCCCTGCCTCTTGCGGTCCATCTTTGTTGGCAAAGCCGATGAGGCTCTGGATGGTAGCTCGCCACTCCTCCATCTTCTCTGGGGCAGGAGGAAAATCGAGGAGCAGCTGCGCACGTGCCAAGGCTTCCGCTGGCGTAGGTGGCGGCGACAAGTGCGAGGTACGTGAGGTGCTCTGGCTCCTAACCAAGTTAGAAGGAGCACCACCACGGTCACGCGACCGTGCGCCACCTCCGCCGGCAGCTCGATGTGCATGCTGGTCCCGCGCATCTTGGGATCTATGCGCAGAAACCTTTTCATGGGGATGCCCTAAACCACCAGCGCCATGACGTCGCTCATCATGCATGACCTGGATAGGTCGTGAGGCTTGGGCCGGCACGGGAGCTCCAGCAGGCGCCCTTCGATCTCTCGAGTTCATTGTGCCACCCGTTGGCAACACAGCGCCATCCCTAGATCCAGCGGCGTGTAGGTTACCATTGCCACTACGACCGATACCGCTCGCCTGGCTCGGATCACCAGAACGCCACGGGGGTTCTAGTCCTATTCCTTCGGCACCCACGCCATCGCCAGTACGCGAAGGCGTAGGCAAAACGGACCCGGACGGTTGCGTTGTCGCAGCGCTCTTCTTTTTGGGTGGCATGATGATGAAGATGATGAAGAAACTAAGGTGCCGATCACCAGATCAGGTTCACGCAACCTTCAATCCCCCTACCTGGCGCGCCAAAGATGTCGGCGTACGACACCTATGGGATCCCGAGAGACCCCTTTACGATTCGGCGGGGGGAGAGGTATACGCAAAGAGCAGAACCAGTGATCGACGCGGGAAGTTTTTGCCTAGGTTCGGGCTGCTGATCAGCGTAAAACCCTACTCCTGCTTTGTGTTCTTATTGATGTTCTTGAGCCCAGCCTTCAGGAGCGCTCGCAGTGAACAGTACGTTCAAAGAGCAGCTACGCATGCAGAATGGGCCAGAAGTTCTCCTCCTCTGTAGCAGTTGCCTTGGGCCTCCTTTTATATGCTCAAAGGGGTCTCCACAGTGGCAAAATGTACATACATTGAGGTGTAAACTAGCTACAGGGTATCATACCTAACCCCTGACGGATTAGGACAAGCGCATTTAATGCACCATGAGGTGTCCGTTTAGGTGTCCTCACTTTCTTGGGGATGGAAAAAGGGGCCATCCGCACCGCTTAAGCTCTCCTCCACTGGCGCGTCGCCACGCATCCAGGGAAGGAGCCAGAATGTCAGACTTGTTACTGTGCCGAAGCGGTGGCACAGTAGCGGAATCTCGCCAGGCGCCGATCCTTGCCGGGCACCAAACCTTGCCGGGCGCCAAGCCTTGCCGGGCGCCAGGGCTTGCTGGGAACCAAGCCTTTCCCGGCGCCGAGCCTTGCCGGGCTCTACAGGCCATCCCGGCAAAGATCTTGCCGGGGAAACTGGCCTTCGAACTCCGGCTTTGCTTATCTGCTGATCCTCAGATCTCTGACTTGATGATTTCCTTGATGGCTTGAATCAACCTCGAACTGTTCCCGGCAAGCCTTGCCGCGAGGATGGCTACAACTGCCCGTGCACAAGTACGGGGTACTAGTGGCCCAATACTTAGTACACCGACAGCTATCAAAGATAAGGTGAACTCGTTCCTCTCCGAACTTATACATTCTTCATGTGAGACATGGCTACTACCTCAAGCGGAGACCCTATGTGTGATCAGGTACTTAGAGGGGAGCCATGGGGCAACTACATCCAACGGCCAAGATGGCAAGGACGTTAAGTACAAGGAACAAGAAGAGGAGCTGCCAGAAAATCTCCAGCCACCGGCCGACCGAGACTTTTCGGACGTCCGACGTCTGAAGCTCCAGCCAGACCAAGTCCCAGCTGGCAAAGTCTACAGCGGCCGGACGTCCGATGCTCACTGGACGACTGACAACCTACAGCGCTTGGACGTCCGACCACCACCGAAAATCTGACACTTCCGGATCAGAGCCAAAACGCCAGAAGTCTGAGACCAACCGGACGACTGACGCACCGGACGTCCAACCCTGACCGGAAATCCGACGTCGCCCATCCAGAGCCAAAACGCCGGACATCTGACAGCTACCGGACGACCAGATCCCCGTCAGCGACCGGACGTCCGGTAACTGTCGGACGACCGACGCCTGTCTGTGCACAACGTGTTGGGCCGAGGCCCATGTACCCTTTCGTGACCCTAGACTATATATACTCCTCCTGCTCCCTCTTATTAGGGTTACTATTGGTTTAGCTCATCATAGAGATAGAGCTTTGCTCAACCACTTGGTTCTACTCCTCGGAGAGATCGCGGCCTCTTCGGAGAAGATCCATCTTTGGATTCAAGACCCCTAATGGGAAGATCGCTCAAGACCTCCTCATGGAGATGAACTAGTTACCTCTTGTATCGTCCTTTGTTGCGTTTAAATCTTGTATCACTCTTTATGTTCGTGGATCTAGCACATGTGTGATCGTTCCTGTTGATTTGAGTGTTTCCCCTCGTGTTCGTCGTGTTCTTCGCGGGATCCCCTCCAAATCATGAAAGATCAGCCCTAGGGTTTCTACCCTACATCACGCGACCTCTTCAAGAAACTACAACTACTCAAGCAAGGAACAAAGAGCGTTGAAAAGTATTACAAGGAAATGGAGATTGCCATGATATGACCCAATGTCATGGAAGATGATGAGAAAACAATGGCATGTTTCTTGAATGGGCTCAATTACCCTATCAAGAAGATCGACGACTTCCAACCTTACTCCAACCTCATCGAGCTAGTGCTTCAAGCTACCAAGGCGGAACGTCAAGTACAAGATGACTTCAAGTATGCCAAGTTCTCTTCCAAGACCTATGGCTCCTCCTACAATCAGGCATCAACGACTTCGACACCTTCTTCCAGGATGAAAGCTTCACCAAGAAACTTCAACAAGTCAAGTTACAAGAAAACTTCGACATCCTCAAGTCATCCTCCTACTACAAGCAACTTCAAGACGAGAGGTTCATCATCTACAAATCCACCGGATGAGACCATCAAGACAAGTTTCATCAAGTGCTTCACAAGCGGCGGCCGAGGTCACAAGTCCTTCGAGTGTACGAATAAGCGCACCATGATCCTCAACGACGCTGACACCTATGACTCCATGAGTGAAGACAAAATGGAAGCCCTTAAGCATGTGGCCATGCACCAACAAGTGAATGAAGATGAAGATGACCAAGTCTTTTGTGACAATGATTCGAGCCCCGCTCTCATTGTCTCCAAGGTCTTAACACTTCAACATCAACAAGACAAAGACCAAAGATGCCATATCTTCCACACCAAGGAAGGCATCAATGGAAGGTCAGTGAAGGTCATCATCGATAGAGGAAGTTGTCACAACTTGGCAAGCGAAGAGCTATGTTCCAAGCTATAATTTGTCAAGATGAAGCACCCTTGCCCCTACAAGGTCCAATGGCTTAGCGACTCCGGCACTATTCAAGTGGAGCACATGGTTCAAGTTTCCTTCAAGATCAGAGCATATGAAGACACTTTGGAATGCGACGTGGTTGCCATGTCCGTTTGCCATCTCCTACTTCGACGACCATGGAAATTCGACCGCGGCGTCATCCACAACGGACGAACCAATCACTATAGCTTCAAGATGAAGGGAAAGGAGTACGTGCTGCGACCTATGCCTCCAAGCCAAGTGATCGCCGGCAAGCAAGCAACCACACATCATGGATAGAATAGTAAGAGAGTGAGCCACCCAAAAGGAAGTGAGAGCCACAAGCCCAAAATGAGTGCCTCCACGACGAGCGACAAGAAAAACCTAGTGCTATTCGCTACCAAAAGTGAGATGAGAGAAGTGTGTGAGAACCCATCGAGTGTTATGCACTATGTCCTCTTGTGCAAGGACGAGGCAACAACAACTAACCACTCTCACCCTCTACCTTTAGTGTTGTCTAATATCTTGCAGGAATTCAAGGATGTCTTCCCCGATGAGCTACCTCCGGGACTACCTCCACTACGAGGCATCGAACACCGCATTGACCTCATAACCGGAGCCCCTCTTCCTAACAAAGCACCCTACCGCGTCAACCCTGAAGAAACCAAGGAAATACAAAGGCAAGTACAACAACTCATTGACAATGGGCATGTGCGTGAAAGCTTAAGTCCTTGTGCCGTACCGGTCATACTAGTGCCTAAGAAAGACGATAGTTTTCGCATGTGTTTCGATTATAGACCCACAATGCTATCACCGTTAGTTATTGATATCCTATTCCACGCCTTGATGATATGTTTGATGAGCTTAGCGCAACCACTATTTTCTCTAAAATTGATCTTAAAAGTGGCTATTACCAAATCCGCATACAAGAAGGCGACGAATGGAAAACTGCATTTAAGACCAAATTTGGCTTATATGAATGGCTTGTTATGCCAATGGGCTTATCCGAAGCACCCGGTACGTTCATGCGAGTCATGCATTTTGTTCTTCGCCCCTAGATTGGCGTATTTGTTGTGGTCTATTTTGACGATATTCTTGTTTTTGGCAAATCTCTCAAAGATCATGTCACCCATCTTAGAACCATTTTGCAAACACTAAGAAAAGAGCGCCTTTATGCTAATATGGAGAAATGCAAATTCGGTGTGGACAAGCTCGTTTTCTTAGGTTTCGTTGTGTCTTCTAAGGGTGTTCATGAAGATGAATCTAAGATAAATGCTATTAAAACTTGGCCACAACCATCCAATTTGCAACAAGTGCAAAGTTTCCTTGGCTTAGCCGGTTTCTATCATAGATTTGTTAAGGATTTTAGCACCATTGCATCTCCCTTGCATGCCTTGAGTAAGAAAATGCACCTTTTGTTTGGGGACCATCCCAAGATACCGCATTTAATGAACTTAAAAATTTGCTTACTCATGCTCCCGTGCTTGCATTACCCAATTTTGACAAAACTTTTGAAGTTCATTGTGATGCTAGCGGTAATGGCATAGGAGGTGTGTTAATACAAGAGAAGCGCCCTATTGCGTACTTTAGCGAAAAACATTACGGAGCGCAACTCAATTATCCTATCTATGACAAAGAGCTATATGCTTTAGTGTGAGTTTTGCGTGAGTGGGAACATTATCTTCACCCCCATGAATTTGTCATTCATACTGGCCATGAAACGCTTAAGTACCTTAAGGGTCAAACCAAGTTGAACAAGCGTCATGCCAAGTGGAGTGAATTCATTGAGTCTTTTCCCTATGTCATCAAGTACATCAAAGGGAAAGAAAATGTTGTGGCAGATGCGCTTTCCCGCAAATGCATGCTTGTAACTAACTAGAATTGAATGTTATTGGCTTTGAGCACATAAAAGACTTGTATGGCATGATCCTACTTTTGCTATTCCTTATGCCAAATGTTTGACGCATACATCTTGGGATCGCTATTACATCAAAGATGATTATCTTATGAGAGCTAACAAACTATGTATTCCCGAGTCTTCTCTTCGTTTGTTAGTTTTGCAAGAATCTCATGGAGGAGGACTTATGGGACACTTTGGATGCGACAAGACATTCGCAACGCTCTCCAAGAACTACTTTTGGCCCAAGATGTTCCGCGACGTCTCACGCTTCACCAACTGATGCTCTACATGTCGCAAAGCTAAGTCTAAAGCTCAATCCCATGGTCTCTATATGCCACTTCCTATTCCATATCACCCATGGGAAGATATTAGTATGGACTTTGTGCTTGGTTCGCCTAGAACTCGAAATGGCAAAGATTCCGTGTTTGTTGTTGTGGACCGATTCTCTAAAATGGCTCATTTCATCCCATCCAACAAGATAGACGATGCTTCACATGTTGCAAATCTTTTTTTGTAGGAAATCTTGCACCTACATGGAGTGCCCAAGACTATAATATCGGACCGTGATGTCAAGTTCCTTAGCTACTTTTGGAAGACACTATGCGCCAAGCTCGGAATCAAGCTCTTCTTCTCTTCGGCGTACCACCCACAAACTGACGGCCAAACGGAGGTCACAAACCAAACGCTTTCCACTCTCCTACGCATGATGATCAAGAAGAACATCAAGGAGTGGGAGGAATGTTTACCCATCGCCGAGTACGTCTACAATTGAGCAAGACACTCTACTACCGGCAAGTACCCCTTCGAGGTCGTCTACGGCTTCAACCCATTGTCCCCATTTGACATTCTACCCCTACCACTACAAGAGTGCATCAACATGGACGCGAGCGCTAGAGCGAGCTATCTCAAGAAGGTGCATGAAGATACAAGGAACACAATTGAGCGCCAAGTACAACGCCTCGCGACCAAGATCAACTTCAACAAGCACCCCATGATATTCAACATTGGAGATCTTGTGTGGCTACACCTTCGCAAGGACCGTTTCCCCAACGAACGCAAGTCCAAGCTTCGACCACGAGTCGATGGAACCTTCACGGCGCTTGAATGCTACAACAACAATGCCTACAAGATCGACATCCCACGTGACAAGTACTCCATGAGAGACATCTTCAACGTCAAAGATCTCTCTCCCTACCATGGTGATGAGGCTTTCAATACGATGTCGGATCTTTCCCAAGGGGGGGAGATGATGCGGAGCATCCTATGGTCATCCCCATGGACCTACCATCGTCTCATCAAGTGCCAAGAGTACCAATGACATGAGCATGGGCTAGAGCTCTCGAGATCGAGGTGACATCTTTCCTTAGTGATATTCCATATGATCCACTCGAGACATGGCGACATCCTAAGTATGGAATGTTGTGCATGATCAAGTACCAAGAAGGCCCTCTCGAGGATGCACATGAAGACGGACAAGTCCCAAGTTCACGAATGAGGAGAACAAATGGAAGGAGTCGAGAACAAATCCCAGGACCCGGACATCCGGCCATGACCCCGGACATCTGGCCCCTGGAGACCACCACTGTAGCAACAGCCCACCAGCCGAAGCTAAAGGGCCCGGACATCCGGCCTCCAGCCAGGAAATCCGGCCCCCAACCCGGACATTCGGACAAGCCCTATCCAGAGAACAGAAGGAATGGCCCGACAGCCCGGACATCCTCAGGAAGGCCCGGACATCCGGCCCGACGCCCAGACGTCCGGCTCCCCCTGTCTGCGCACAGTGTAAAGGGCCGAGGCCCATGTATCCCTTCGTCCCCCTAGACTATATATACCTTTCTCCCCCAAAGTTTTAGGGTTAGCATTGGTTTAGCTCATATGAGAGATAGAGCTTTGCTTATCCACTTGACACCTACTCCATTGGAGGCCAAGCCCTCCATCTAGGAGAAGATCCCCCAAGTGGATTCAAGCCCTCCACCTAGGAGAAGGTCCCCTAGTGGATTCAAGACCTCCTCTTGGAGAAGAACTAGCTACTTGTATCTGTCCTTTGTTGTCTTTGGATCTTGTGATCTCTTTGTATTCATGGATCTAACATATGTGTGATTGGATCAAGTCAATTTGAGTGTTTCCTCTTGTTTCCCCCCTGGTTTTCTTCGTGTGTTCATCGTGTTCTTCACGGGATCCCCTCCAAATCATGAAAGATCGGCCTTAGGGTTTCCACCCTACAGCACATACATCTTGGGAGCGATATTATATCAAGGATGATTATCTAATGAGAGCCAACAAATGTTGTATACCTGAGTCTTCTCTTTGTTTGTTACTTTTGCAAGAGGCTTGTCGTGGATTTGTCACGGCAGATGCCCTTATGAAAGGACTTAGGTGTGGAGCCATCGCAATGTAGGTTAGCTCAAAGGGGTTGAATGTGACAAAGGACAGAAAGGGTTTACCCTGGTTTGGCCCCTCTCAATGAGGTAAAAGCCTACTCCTGCTTTTGTTGACTATAGCTTGGGTATCGATTACAGGGGAGCGATTACGCTTGACCTAACTATTGATCAACTGTTTCTTGAGTTAAACCGCCACCAGGCCTCGCCTTTATATACACAAGTCAAGGCCCGAGGCTTACAAGAGTCCGAGCCGGATCACACAATGTGACCGGCCTGGTTTTTAAGTTGTCTTGCCTTAACAGGCAAGCCACTATATGGCGGTTTACACATCCGGGTCTTGGTCCATCTCAGGCCCGCCTTTGTGAGCCGCCGTCTTCTCCCTTCGTCTTCTTGGGCCTCTTGGGCTTTCTTCATGTTAAGTCTCCAACGGTGTAACCCGGCCCCTCCTGGGCGGGTCACACCGCGGGGTTATATCCCCAACATTAGGCCCCAGATTGATTTGAACCTGTTCATGTCAATATTCATCCTTAGGTTGGCGAATCTCTTAAACCTTTCAATATTTAACCTGACAAACTTTCTTGACCTGCCATAACGAAAGGTGATGTCATGTCTTTAATCTTGGAAAAAATCCTATGACATCACAACAGATCTTTGCATTAATCAGCCATCCCGAGAATCGAGGCGCCTCCATTGTTAAGATAATGATCATGCCTCCTTGATTTCCGTGCCTGCCATTTACTGTTTCACTTTTTCCTTATAAGTAGGCACGAGGGGGTTCATTTTTCACTTTTACCCCCATCCCTCTTGCTTCTTCGTCTTCCCCGCGCCGCACCCGTGACCTGAGCTCTGCCACCGCCGTTCCTCTTCAGCGACCTCAACACTGGCCGCTGCATCAACCTGAACAAACCAGAGAACCGCGATGCACGTCCGCTCACCATCACCACCGTCAGGTACCACTTCCTGGCCTTTTCAGATCTGCATTAGGTCACCAACCTTTCGCAAGTTCGTCAGCGTTCGTCGGAGTTCTTCATAGCTCTGAATAGATCCTGCCTTCCAATCCAAAAACACTTTAGAAATAACACGGTAGCTAGTTTAGCATCCATACTGAATCTCAAATAAATCTTATTTTTCTTCAGAATCGGTACTCAGCCCGCTAATTCTTCCACTGTTACTTTTAGGTTTCATCATTATTTTTCTTTTTTGAATGGTCTTTAGATCTGTGAACATAACTGCAACTTGCGGAACCTGTTTGCCCCACACTTTGCAAAATCTCAACTGTCTTGATTTGATAGTCAACTGACCCGCCATTCACTGTCTGGGCGGCTTAAATAACAATCTCTGTAACCCACTAGAATTTAGCCGGCTTAATCATAAAGCATAATTTGTCCAAAAATCCAGAACCTTGTATGACCCGCCAGCAATGTTGGCCGGCTCATATTTATCAACTTAATCATGATCTTGGAACGGCCGACTTAAACATGAGTTTTGTAATTACTGGGAAGTTCTTAGTCACAATATTGATCCGCCACACTTTATTCTCAGGCATCCACTATCAAAAATGACTAAGACAACCACCTCTTGCGATTGGGTTGCCTCCATTGTCACTGAACAATCTCTCAAGGAGTATGTTGAGATGGGCGTTTTACCAGCCAAAGACATCATCCACTGGCGAGTTCCAAGAACCGAAGTTCTTCCTCAACCTAAGGAAGGCGAGGTTATAGTCTTTGCAGATCACCTCCTCCGTGGTTTCTCACCACCTGGGTCAAAATTCTTTAGGGATGTTCTGAACTTCTACCAGCTACAACCGCAAGATATCGGCCCCAACTCTGTTTCCAATATATGCAACTTCCAAGTCTTTTGTGAAGTGTACCTTCAAGAGGAGCCCAACGTTGATCTATTCAGAGAATATTATTACTTGAACCGCCAGACCGAGATGACAGATGGGCCTAGCCTTGAACTCCGCGGGATTTCAATCAGGAGGCAGAGGGGATGTTGCCTTCCCTGCAGCTGCACTTCCCAGTCACCCCAAGGACTGGAACCAGACTTGGTTCTATTGCCAAGACACCTCTCCAGCGGATGAAAATCCTCTGCTGGGTTTCCGCACCTGCCGGCTCAGCCCTAGGCACCCACTCCCTGACCGGATCACTGCTGCAGAACGGGCCAAGTGTGCGCCTACCTTTTCAAGAATAAGAGCCTTATTAGCCAATGGCTTAACTGGTGTTGACTTGGTCCGATGCTGGGTCGCTTGGAGAATCTTGCCTTTGAGCCGCCGTGCCGGCTTAATGTACCAATACACATGTGATGTGAAAGACCCATAGCGATACAATCAAACACGTCTTGAGGACCAAGAAATCAATGAAATGACCAAGTCATTGCTCGGGGAGACCCTTTAAAGCTGCAGCAAAACGGGGCTGAACCCGTTTTGTCCTCTTAATCCTGCTCCCAACGTAAGTAATTTAAGTCCTTTTAACTCATTTATCACTCTCATAAACTACATATCTTCTCATTGTCCTTTGTGTTTTCAGGCTGACTCTCCTTTCTGGAGCAAGAAACTGCAGGATAAGCCGGCCAAAAGGCCAAAGTCAAGTCCAAGGCTCCAAAAAATACCAGGGGAAAGAAATAGGATGCTGAAGACTTGTTTGCCCTTGACAACGAGTCGAAGGTAGAACTCGATTCTCTTGGCCTTCTTTTTATGCAACTTATTGACGCTGACTCCTCTCAGGACAACGTGGAGACCAGCCGTGCAGGCGCCATAGAGCTAACTAAAATTTCCTCCGACTCAGAGCCCTTGCCAAGACAGAAAACTCTGCAGGTGACCCGGAAAGTAAGATTTTCTCACCCTCTTACTTACTTGGATCCCGACTTTATTTTGAAGAAACAACAGCACGAGGCCAGGCGTCAGACTCAGAGTGATGGTGACACGGAGCTGGTTTCCGGCTTACCAAATACTCGAGCTCCTCGCAAGCGTCAACATGAGGTGCTACATGACCCAGACTCTCTTTATCCCTTAGCCGGCTTAATACGTCAGCCTCTTACACCTTCTAACTCAAATTATCAGAAGACACCTCCATCGTTTGGTGACTCTTCTGGAACCCAGATGCCCGCCTTCAAAGTTGCCCAAGGGTAAGTACTTCTATTTGTCTATCAATTGATTTGTTATGGCATACTCATATATTTGGTATCTTTGTTGCAGAGGTGTGGCAAAAGCCGGCAAGAGACAGAAATTGGGTGGCTCTTCAAAAAATCCCCAAACTGCTAAGCCGGAGAAGCAAATGTCAGAAAACCCAGATGCCACAACGCAAGATCATGACGATGTCGCCCATGATCCACCACCGCAAACTGATGTTATAATTCTTGAGCCGGCTCACACTGAGATTGGTCCAGTTGGCAGTCATGATCCGTCGAGCCCTAAGCTGCCCAGCCCTGCCAAACTTGCTGAAGAGGTCCCTTCTGATAAGATCACCGAAGATGTCATCATCACTGGCACAGGCTATACAAAGCCAGGGAATCCTTCTCTCTTGGCCAAGCATAGTGCAAAAGAAGAGCCGCCAGTAGAAGACAAAAGCAAGTTGAAGCTGGATCTGGAGAGTTATGTCGCCCTCACTGCAAGTGACATTCATGCGGGTTATCTGAGCCGCCTTCACACTAGCCATGAAATGGAGGCCGGCTTAGTAAACCTCATGAAGGAACGTTATGAGGAATGTTCCTAACCTTTTTCCATATATAAGCATATAGCCGCCAAGTCTAGAGGATAGGAAAAAACTGAGTATGCTATAGACTTCATAATAATTATCAAACTGTAGCCTTTCAGGGCCGGCTTATCATATCAAGATGAGCCGAGTCTTTCAGGTATTAATTCCTGAATTAATTTTGTATGGCTTGCCAATCACAATCCCATAGTAATAAGATGACCCAAACTAATAAACAAACATGTAGCCCCCAAGGGCCGGCTTAACTTGAACAAGCTGAGCAAGGTCTTATAATCACTGTACTTTGAAAAAATTCCGATACATAGCCCCCACGGGCCGGTTTAAACTTACAAGTTGAACCGGATCATAAAAAGTTTGAAACAACCTGCATTAGCCCCCAAGTGCCAAGTATATTGCGGGCAATGTGCTTGGGACTTCAATTAATCTGTATGACAAAAAACTTGTCATTGTATGTTGTTATCATTATCCCACTATTGTCTTTTAGGCAGAATTGATCATGCAGCAGTCACAAGTGGGCGACTTAAAGAAAAACCTCAAGACCCAACAAGTAGAGACTTCCAAAGCCAAGTCAGAATTGAAGGCCTCATTAGAAGCAACTGAAAAGTTGAAAGCAGATTTTGACACTAAGAGAGCCGGCTGGGAGACTGAGAAGGCTGCGCTAGCGAAAAGGGCTGAAGATGCTGAGGCTGCACTTAAGCCGGTGACTGAAGAGTTATCTGGCCTAAAGCAACATATTATTCAAATGACAGCCGCCATCTTTGGTCAGTGTAACATGTCAATCCAATTCTTTAACCCGCCGGACATATCTGATGTGTATAAAAAGTCTAACCCGCCGGCGACTCTTGTCTTTAACAGGCGCCAGGAGTGCCAGCCTTAGCCAAGACATGCTATTGAAGCTGAAGGCCATCTATTCTTTAACGGAACAGCTATATAGTGGCACCCTCTGCAGTCTTGTGGCTTTGGGGGGCAACAGAAAACCGCCAAGTCAGATCAAGTCTGTGCTGGATCACTTATCAACTGTCCCAAGCCCAATTGACGAACAAAGACTATCAGCTGCCCAAGTTGGAGCCATCTTTGCACTTGGCCGGGCCAAAGCCTGGCAATCAGAGCTTGACCCAGAGGAGATAGCCACTGGGTGCCTAGAATTTAAAGATGATCAGTCACCTTTTGAAGAGAAGGACTTCAATCACTGCGTTCGAGAGATGCGACCTGTGGCCTGTAAACTTGTGGAGGAGCTGAATTTGAACAATTATACGGCGGCTTACGATAGCAACAATCAAAAGATTAAGCCGCCGCCCATGATTTTGTCAGTCTGAGTCCTCCATGCCGTAAGCATATCTTCTCTCCTGACATTGATTATTCTGTTATACTCAATGATGAAGCCATGTTTGAGGCCTTAACCGGCGTCGACTAGACGTCGCCTGACCTCCAGATGGCCAAAGAAGAAGAGCCGGCGCAGGATGACCCGGAGTTGTCAACTCGCCAGGAAGGAAACCAATGATGAACCAGGCGGCTCTCAGGCCAGGGTATAAGAACTCCTCTCCAGAAAAAACACTTGGCTCCAAACTTATGGGCTTATGATAGCCTTGTAATAGTGTAGTCTTTTGAAACAATGATCCGCCGTGTCATGCCATCATGCATGTAAACTATTGAAATACCAGGTTGAATCTTTTATGATAGGCTTGGTTTGATTGTTCATACGAGCCATAGCAGTGCTCTCACTTGTGTGTAAAACTCTGCATGTCCTGCGAAAAGAGGTTAAACCAATGCCTTGGTGACTTAACGTCAAAAACCAGGGCGGGTGACAACCCCAATAGTAGTAGCCACGCATGACTAAAAAATCATCATCTTAGTTTTGTTAAGCCAAAATTAACTAGCGACTCAACGTCCAAAACCAGGGCGGGATGTAACCCGAAATAGTCAAACATGAGCCAGAGCACACTGGCAATTTAAAGTCAAAACCAGGGCGGGTTGTAACCCGAAATAGTCAAACATGACTATCATAACCCGGAACCAGGTGACTCAGGGCTCTTTAAAACCGAAATGTTGAAAATATAAAAGCATCTGAAAATCCAAACAGAAAATATGCAAATTTCAAAATTCCACTAGGCCAGCTTTTAAGGCATGGCCGAAAAAGGTGGCTTATAAGCCGCATATTTGCTTTCAAGGCCGCAATAGCCATGTGGCACTCAGGCCTCATATTTTCTTTCAAGGCCGCAACAGCCGTTTGGCACTCAGGCCACATGATTGCTTTCAAGGCCGCAATAGCCGTTTGGCACTCAGGCCACATGATTGCTTTCAAGGCCGCAACAGCCGTTTGGCGCTCAGGCCACATGATTGCTTTCAAGGCCGCAACAGCCATGTGGCACTCAGGCCACATGATTGCTTTCAAGGCTGCAACAGCTGTGGTTTTACCTAGCTCACTGTAAGCCGGCTCTCACGTGACACAAGCCGCCATTTGAACCTTAACTAGTTGAGGGTCTTTTAAAAAGATTGACTGTTAAGAGTTCGGTGGGTCAACTGGTAGAGTAGCCAGTTGCAAACAGGCAGGAAGAACCTTATAAAAGGTGGCATTCAAGCTGGTCAGGGGGGTATGAAAGCTAAACCCAATGGTTGGAAGCCCCCAAGTAACCTTATGATTAAGCAATAAAGGCTCAGATACTCAGAAATGAAACGATAGAGGCCCCGTAATTCGGGGATGCCGGCTTTATTATATTGATCATAAAAAGTATATACATTGACAAAAGTATGTACAAAGGTAAGAGTTGGCGGCTCAAGTGTAGTACGGCCGAAGATGTGCAATATTCCACGGACGGCGGGTCTCCTCCTCTGACTTGCGAGAATCCTTGTGCTCACGCACATCAATGAGGTAATATGACCCGTTGTTCAGGTTCTTGCTGACCACAAAGGGTCCTTCCCAAGGTGGGGATAACTTGTGCATATCTGTTTGATCTTGGATGAGCCGGAGCACCAAGTCGCCTTCTTGAAACGTCCGGGTCTTAACTCTGCGGCTATGATAGCGACGCAGATCTTGTTGATATATCGCTGAACGAGCCGCCGCCAGGTCACGCTACTCATCCAAAGCATCAAGTGCGTTTTGATGTGCTATTTCATTATCAGCTTCAACATAAGCTGCCACACAGGGCGAGTCATGACGGATATCGCTTGGAAGGACCGCCTCTGCCCCATAAACCATGAAGAAAGATGTATTGCCTGTTGACCTGTTGGGGGTGGTATTGATGCTCCAGAGCACTGAAGGTAACTCCTCAACCCAACAACCCGGTGTTCGCTTCAAAGGAACCATAAGCCGGGGTTTAATGCCTCTCAAAATTTCTTGGTTAGCCCTCTCAGCTTGACCATTAGACTGTGGATGGGCCACAGAAGAAACATCAAGAGGAATATGCTCTCGTTAGACAGAACTCCTTCATAGCACCCTTAGACAAATTAGTGCCATTATCAGTAATGATACTATGAGGGTATCCAAACCGGAAGATAAGCTTTTTAACAAACTGGACTGCAGTCGCTGCATCACATTTGCTGACCGGCTCTGGTTCAACCCACTTGGTAAATTTGTCAACTGCCACCAAGAGATGGGTTTTCTTATCTTTAGACCTCTTGAAAGGTCCAACCATATCAAGCCCCTAGACTGCAAATGACCAAGTAATTGGAATCATCCTCAACTCTTGAGCCGGCACATGAGCCCGTCCAGAAAACTTCTGACAGCCATCACATTTACTGACGATATCTTCAGCATCTGCGTGAGCCGTCAACCAATAGAACCCATGACGAAAAGCTTTAGCCACTAAAGATTTTGAGCTGGTGTGATGTCCACTATCACCTTCATGAATCTCACGCAAGATCTCACGGCCCTCTTCAGGAGAAACACAAGGCTGGAACACACCTGTGACACTGCATCGGTGTAACTCGCCATTGACAATAGTCATGGACATAGATCGCTGGGTTATCTGCCTTGCCAAAGTTTCATCCTCAGGTAACTCGCCCCGGGTCATATAAGCCAAGTAGGGAAGTGTCCAATCAGGAATAGCATGGAGAGCCGCCACCACCTGAGCCTCCGGGTCAGGAATAGCAAGATCCTCTTCTGATGGTAACTTGACTGAAGGATTATGCAATACATCAAGAAACACATTAGGGGGTACCGGCTTATATTGAGACCCAAGCCGGCTCAAAGCATCAGCCACCTCATTCTTCCTTCGATCAAGGTGCTCCACCTGATATCCCTTCAAGTGACCAGCAATACTATCAACCGCCCGACGATAAGCCGCCATGAGCGGGTCTTTAGAATCCCAAGTGCCTGAAACTTGCTGAGCTACCAGATCTGAGTCGTCAAAACACCTGACCCGGCTTAAGTTCATCTCTGTGGCCATTCGAAGGCCATGGAGCAAGGCCTCATACTCAGTTGTGTTATTAGTACAAGGAAACATCAACCTTAAAATATAGAAAAATTTATGACCTCGTGGGGAAGTCAAAATAACTCCAGCCCCCGAGCCTTCTAATTGCCTGGACCCATCGAAGTGAATAGTGCAATATGTGTTATCAGGCTTCTCCTCAGGCATCTGCAACTCCATCCAATCATTGCTGAAATCCACAAGAGCCTGAGACTTAATAGCTGTCCTTGGCACATATTTCAAACCATGGGGTCCGAGCTCAATGGCCCACTTGGCCACTCGGCATGTAGCCTCTCTGTTCTGAATAATATCCCCCAAAGGAGTAGAACTGACCATAGTGATACGATGGCCAAGAAAATAACGTTTCAACTTACGACTGGCCATGAACACCCCGTATACCAGTTTCTGCCAATGTGGGTATCGCTGTTTAGACTCAATTAACACCTCACTGACATAATAAGCCGGCCTCTAGACTGGTTACTCCTTACCCGTCTCCTTGCGCTACACCACAATCGCCACACTGACAGCCCTACTATTAGCCGCCACATATAGGAGCAAGGGTTCTTTCTCAATGGGAGCCGCAAGTACGGGCGGCTCAGCTAACTGCTTTTTGAGTGCTTCAAATGCCTCATTAGCAGCATCACTCCAGACAAAATGGTGTGTTTTCTTCATCATCCGGTATAAAGGAATCGCCTTCTCTCCCAGGCGGCTTATGAACAAGCTTAAAGCTGCCATGCAACCCGCCAGGCGCTGCACATCATTGACACACGTCGGCTTAGCCAATGAAGTGATAGCCTTAATCTTCTCCGGGTTAGCTTCAATACCTCTCTCTGAAACCAAAAAACCCAAGAGCTTGCCTGCAGGTACACCAAAAACACACTTGGCCGGGTTAAGCATCATTTTATAGACCCGGAGATTATCAAAGGTTTCCTTCAAATCATCCAACAGAGTCTCCTTTTTTCTGGACTTGACAACAATATCATCCACATAAGCATGAACATTGCGTCCAATCTAGTTATGAAAATAGTTCTGGACACAACGCTTATAAGTCGCCTGTGCACTCTTGAGCCCAAAAGGCATAGAAACATAGAGAAAGCCCCAAAAGGTGTTATAAAAGCCGTCTTCTCTTGGTCTTTAACTGCCATCTTAATCTGATCATAACCAGAATAAGCATCCAGGAAGCACAAATGCTCACAACCCGCCGTGGCATCTATGATGTGATCAATACGGGGAAGAGCAAAAGGATCAGCTGGACAAGCCTTATTGAGGTCTGTATAATCCACACACATACGCCAGGTGCCATTTTTCTTAAGTACCAGCACAGGGTTAGCCAACCACTCAGGGTGAAAAACTTCAACAATGAACCCAGCCGCCAAGAGCCAAGCCACCTCTTCTCAAATAGCATTATGTCTCTCTTCATTAAGACGGCGAAGGAACTGTTTCACCGGTTTAAACTTAGGATCAATATTAAGAGTGTGCTCAGCGAGTTCTCTCGGTACACCTGGCATGTCTGAAGGCTTCCATGCAAAGATGTCCCGGTTCTCATGGATGAACTCGATGAGCGCGCCTTCCTATTTCGGATCCATGTTAGCACTGATGGTGAACTGCTGAGATGAGTCGCTAGGGACAAAGTCAACCTGCTTAGTATCATCAGCCGACTTAAACTTCAACAAAGGGTCTTGCTCAGTGGTCGGCTTCTTCAGAGGAGACATGTCAGCCGGGTCAACATTATCTTTATAAAATTTGAGCTCCTCCGTGGCACAAGCCAACTCAGCATATGCAACATCTCCTTCCTCACATTCCAATGCAATTCTTCGATCACCATGGACTGTAATTGTGCCCTTATGCCCTGGCATTTTAAGTTGCAAGTAAACATAACAAGGCCACGCCATAAACTTGGCGTAAGCAGGCCGCCCAAACAAAGCATGATAAGGGCTCTTGATTTTAACCACTTCAAATCACAACGTCTCCGCTCTAAAACCATAGTCATCGCCAAAGGCCACTTCCAAAGCAATCTTCCCAACTTGGTATGCCGACTTACCAGGCACCACACCATGAAAAACTGTAGATGGCGGTTTGAGCTCCTAATCAGTTAAATTCATCCCGCGGAAAGTATCATAATAAGGATATTCATACTACTGCCACAGTCCATGAGCACTTTAGCGAATTTATAACCCCCAACCTGAGGGGCTAACACCAACGCTAGTTGACCCGGATTCTCAACCCGGGGCAGGTGATCCTCTCTACTCTATGTGATTGGATGCTCTGACCACCGCAAATATTGAGGCACCGTGTAACACCCCAAAAATTTAATCATGTTTTTACTAAATAAAAATTTGGCCAGAAATAAAATTTTGAATTATACTAGGTCTTTATTTAATTTCAGAACCTTTTCTGTTTTCTGATTTCAAAATTCTTCCCTCCATATAGAAATTTTTGGAAATAATATTGTGGCTTGGGTAGTTCTCTTAAAAAAAATCAATTATAGTTTAATAACAGTAAGAATTATTTTCATAATAAAAATTGCCCCAAAACAATTCTTTTAATAGCTATTCCTATATTTTAAATGCCTCTGTTGCACTACAACTAATTTAAATAATTATTTTTAATTTCCACAAAAAATTAGGAGAGGTCATATGATGCCTACATATCACTTTTATGCGAAAACCCAACTTGGTGTTTTGAAAATTTTGAGTAAACCATCCTCTTTTCAATTCTGTCCATTTCTTGAGTTTGAACTACAACCCAATTTTCTGTTGCCTCAAAAATTCTGAAATTTTTCCCACTCATACTCCTTGCAACCAAAACCTTAAGTCCATGAGATCAGCTCCAATTGCCTCTTTTTAGTTCACCAAATATTCCCCTACATTTTCTATCCAGAATTGAAATTTCCCCAAACTTGCATTAGAAAGTTTTGCATTTTGCCAAACCAACTTCACCACTATATTTATCTTCTAAAGAGACCTCAACCTACCAAATTACATGTCTATCAGAATCACCTAGGTCACCCTAACATTCTGTCGAGCACCTTGAGCTCATGACAGAATTTGGGCATCTTTCTAAATTGCATTGCACTCTAGCCCCTTTAGCCAAACCAGCATGTCCATTATTCCTCTCATGGTCAGAAGCTTCCTCCTGCTAAGTTGTAGCTTGTTTGGATGCCTGTTGATGCCACTAGCATTTAGTCGAGCAGGTGATGCGCGTGTCCAGAGTGCGGCCAGGGTGCGTGTATTGCAGCCACTGGCATCGAGCCGCCGCGGCCCCCTGCTACCTCTCCAGTCCTCGCAATCGCCCAGGGAGTACCACCAGAAACCCACCGACCCCGCCGACACTCCCCCTTGTCTTCTGGCGCCGACCACGACCAACGCCATGTCGGGCAAGCCACCGCCCAAGACACGTGGCTCTATCCCGAGCCAACCAGCACGTCCCTGGCATAAATTTGGGCGGCCACCGCACCCACCTAACTCCACCGACCTCGCAACGGTCTCACCGGACTCGGAGGCGCCATGAATGATCGCCGCCATCGTGCTTATCCACGGAAGCCGCAGAACTGCCAAGCTCTGCCTATAAGAGGCCACCAGAGCATGTTTCCAACACCATCAGCCCCTCTCCTCCCTCTCTGAGCTCTCCCAAACAGAAGAACACAGAAGAACGACCGAAAGTGGTCGTCTTCCTCACCTCCGACCGAGGCAACCGCCGCCTCTGTTCGGTCGATTCTAACGCCACCCGAGCTTCCCCCTCTCCACTCTTTGCATAAGAAGCCCCCTTGTGGTTGCGCAAACCCATCCCCACCTCCAATTCAACAGGAGAATGTCGTCTTCCTCGCCTCCGACAACCACGGCCGCCGCCACTGTCGTGTTGGTTCTGACGAATTCACAGCTCATCTCCTTCCACTCTCTTCACCAACGGGATCCTCTTTGTCCCACGAGTATTTTTTTTCCTCTTCACCAATGTATCATGCAAGGGTCAACTGATCATGCATCAATGCAACGTGCATAGCAAACTCATCATCACTATCATCATCATCATGCATAAGAAATTTATTCGGTGAACAAAAGAGGGTGCATCATGGTGAAAGGGTAGCTTGCCTGGCTCAACAAAGTCTTCAATCCTCTTGGTCCATCTCCAAGCACTTCATCTATTCCATCAACTAACGTTGAAAGCAATCACAATAAGCAACACAACAAGGCAGAAAATAAAAGTGCTCTAAAAATAGGAATTTCACTTTTCTAGAACCTCTATGGTTATATTAAAAATAACCAAAGTGGTCCCACTGGATTTGGACCTATGAGGATTTTTGAACATTTTAATTTGGTGGAAACAAGGGAAAATGAATCTGCAAGAAGTCTACACAGATATATTTTTGCAAAATGAGCAAAAGCACTCAATAAATATGGCAAGATTTTAGAAACATTTATAAATTGATTTCACTGGATTTGGAGTTAAAATGAATATCATATGGATTTTTGAAGTTCACTTATGAGGATAAATGACCTATTCAATAGATCCAGTGAGAACTAAGCATAGTAAAAATGTTCACTACTGCTCATTAAATAGATCTTGATTTATGGAGTCGCTGGAAATTTGAAGCAATAGATTTGGAGTTTAAATGAAGTCTCTGGAGATACAAATTACTATTGGAAAATGGGTATGGCCTCATATAAATGTCAAATCTTTCCAAATAAAATCCACAACAATGTAGAAAGTCATAACAGAAAATCATTGAGTATCTACGAGAAATATTTTCCTCTTTGTACAAATTTATATTATTTTTTTGAAATCTAAATATTCAAATGAGCCATATTAAATATTTCCAATGATATTTTTGGAGCAGTCATATTATCTCCTCTCATTAAACTTGTGTGAATATTTAGAAATATTTAAATGGTATTAAAATTCCAAACAAGATCCAATTTCAAATGGAACTCCAAATTTCAAAGAACTTCTAATGAAATATGCCTCCACCACATTTGACAAAGTTATTTTATTCTCACTCCATAATTTGATTATGTTTTCAAAATATTTAATAGGAGTCCGAAATAAAAGGAATTTGAAAATTTTTAAACAAGGCTCAAAAAGTGTTTTTAAAATCATAGCAAGTCAATCAATATTATCTTATTATTAACATTCCTAAATTTGGAAAAAAATTGGAATGTTACAAACTACCACCCTTAAAATGAATCTCGTCCTCGAGATTCAGAGAGGCTAGAAAGAAGGTTAGGTTTGGAGGGTATTCTTGAAAATCTACTGATCGTTACAAAGGTCTGGGGTGCTACCATCCTTAGAAGCAAGATTACGATTCCATCAAAACTCATGTACTCCATCCTTTGGGTTGAAAATGTCGGTCTTCTCTTATGTAATTCCTTGTATTCCAATTCTTCAGCATGCCTATGCATAAAACTTGTAAAATCATCCTTGAGTCTTCACCGATTTGTCGTATGACCCAATTATACATCGAGGGTGTTCAAAAACTACCACCCTTAAAAGCAAACTTGTGGGGATTCCACAACTTTTTAATTCCATGATGGTTCTAAATCAAGCTCCTGTGGGTCAAGTCTTTGCTTATCGTCAAAACAACAAGCCTTTGCTCAAAACCTATATATTTTAGAACTACCTATCGAGAGTCTCATGGTCGTCAATGAATTAGCTTTCGATAGAACTCATTGATTATCTTCATGTTTCTTTCTCACCGTCCAATCTACATTAGGCACCGTTGCCTATCTATAAGGGTAATACGTCTTAGCATTCTATGGTTTTAAGCTTGTCGTGTCGACACTCAACTAGGGTTTCAAATCTCTTTGATTTAATAACCAAACATACAAAAGCATATAATAAGAATCTGTGGTATGCGGGCCAATCCATCCCGTACTCAAATCATTACATCATATGTTGATAGGTGAATCGCGTATTCTAACAGTTGGTCTTTCTCACTCCTCTTAAAGAGGTCTTCACCTACAAAGCTACTAAATCGTTGTGGGTGGTGATGATCCTACACCGTTTGCATTAAAACATGCATCCATAAGATAACAAAATCTTCACTTGTTTTCTTCATATTCCATATGACAATGCGAGATTGAAATCAAAACTCCTGGAATTGTTCCCAAGTAATTGCCCTTTAGATTTTATCAATGGCTATACACACCTTCCTCCAAGTATTAGCCTCTCGAATGAAATACCGTGAAGCATATTTCACCTTCTTCTTTGGCTTTACCTTGGCATCTTTCATTACTCTTTCTATATTCTGAATCCATTCTTCTACTTCTTAAGGTGTCACTTGTCCCATCAAAATAATTCCGTCCATATATGGGGTTTAAGGTTTGGTCAGAGATGAGGTAGAGCTTTAGAGAAAGAGAGATGAATACACACACGACAAGCAATAAAAACTCATATTTCATCATTTTCTAACGATTATAATAGGCTCATTTACTATTATTTCATCATGAAGTCTTCAATCCTTCAATTCTTGAAACTCTTCACTGTGTGATGCTTCACCCGTATGAAGGTGTTCTATTAATCATCGAAAACTTACACCTCTCAAATGGTACATACCTACATAATTCATATCCTAATAACAAAAAATTTGAAGTCACACAATTCAGATGACACCAATAATTAAACCAACAGAAAAAAAACTCCAACAAAAATCCAAATTTCACTCATAGATTTCATTCAAACAATTCCTATGGTACCCTCATTCACATGAGTTGACATGGTCAGGTACACTACTAGCACTCTTTCATTTATTTCACAACTCTCAAGGTGGCTTGGGTACTATTAGAATTGTGTGGGATATTCCTTGGTAGTGATAATCTTCAGCTTCTTCACAACCATCTTAGAATTGAGTATCTTCACTTCTCCAACATCTTGGGTGTAAACCTCAGTATTGGAGATGCCTTTGGTTGTCATAATTTCCATGAAGTAGCCTTTAAGCTCTTGGAAATCGATATCACATATCAGTTTCAAGGTCATTGGAGTTTAGGAGGTTGGTCATCTACATTTTTTAAGACGGATGAGAACTTAGTAAAGAAACAGAGGGTACGAGAATGTTGTCAATACTACTGAAAATATAAGTTGTTCCTATCAAGGTCCTCCTATTTCCAAACCATTTTCTAGGGTCACGTCCTATAGTTAACATGTGCTCTGATACCATCTCTGTAGTAACCCGACCCAATACTGTCAAGTCTCTCTGCTTTCTATGTCATCCCTGGATCAGTATGCTGGCACACACAGTACTTCGATGAAATACCATAACATCACATGTAAAATAAATACCGTAGATCCAGAGTATACCTTATTCATCACAGCGGAAATTAATCAATAAGGGTGTGGAGTCCCATCTATGCCAATGACAAGTTGAGTGTAGATCGTAACCCTATATCGTAACTCTTTCTCGTCGTAGAAAAATCTGCAACATGAGATGTTGCAGCCTTGTAGGTCAGTACATTGAATGTACCGGCAAGATCACAGTAGAAAGTAGATGAAAAGTCCATTCTATATGCAATCACTAGTGGAAAAAGTGCTAGCCACAACTTTTGTTAGTGGCGCCACGATTCCCAACAATGCCAGCACTACTTTTTTTCAAATAGTGGTGGCGTCGGACAAATTGGTACGACATTGATATGAGTATACCGCTGGCGTATAATGTTTGTAGGACGCCGTAGCTATTTTCTGAGTTTATTCCCGTGTGCTATCATTTTCTGTGGCGTGGCCCATTAGGCCTACGATAGTACTGTCCATTAGGCCGACACCAGTAAAAAAAATTCATGTCTAGTAAAACCAGCAAGTTTGATTCTACACTATGAGCTAATTGTTTTCACCCTTCTTCGTCTCCCCCCTTCTCGACCAGCATCGCCGCCGCCCGACCACGCTGCTCTTCGCCATCGAAACTGCACGGCCGCCGCCAACTCCAGCTAGGAGGTGAGATCTCTCCTCTTACCCTCGCGAATCTTCTTCCCCTCCCCAAGGGTCTCCCTCCAGCCGGTGGCGGATCTGATAGCCAATTTTTTTTATATTAGCTAGTACTGTGAAATTGATTTATTAGGTAGATGATATTGGCATGGCATTGGCATTGATTTATTAGGTAGACGATATTTACTAGAAATTTATTTATTACTAAAGTGATTTATTTGTACAAATTGATATATTAGGTCCTTTGCAAGATTTATAGTGAGATGCCATTTTGAATTTGGAGCATAGGAGAATGAGTGTGAGTAAGTTGAATTGGTTTTGAATTGGAGTGGCATACTTGCATTTATAATTCAACTTAGTGTTCAATATGTGTTTTGTGTAGAATGGAGCAAGAACCACCATGTCGATTGTGCAAGTCAAGGTGCCGGGCCAGGCTTTGTAAAGCCACACTGTTCGGCATCTACTTCCAGCCTAGTTTTATTCCTGCAGCGGTAACAAATTATATGAACCTTCTAATAGTTATTTTTTTTTTGCTATTTCCACTAATGCATAGTGTGTGTGTTTTGTTTTTTTCTTACATAGATCATCCCATGCAATGTGAGAATTGCATTCAATGAGCTCACTGGAGACACCGTGACCTTCGAAGTTTGGGGGGGGGGGGCCTACACTATGCAGGTCGACACGGGCGAAAGATAACCTAGGTTGGAGGAGATGAATGGGATCGTTTCATCGCCCGCATGGCTCTTCATGGGGGTGAATATATCAGCTTCTCCTTCAGAGGAGAAAGTCCAAAGCTTACTGTTGTCTATTTGAATTTGATTCCCGATATTGATGAGGAGGATTCAGATCATGAGGTTTCTGATGATGAGGGCCCACTTAATGAAGCACTATATGCCCAAAGACTGAGGCTGAGCGATGAGGAATCGGGCAACCTCTGGGACATACTTTCGCTTAGTGAAGACTACATCGGGATGCCATTCGTGACCCGCCTCACAAGGAGGAATATTGAACAACATCTCATGGTATATTACTTAGTGTAGTAATTAATGAGATGATATATATTCATGCTTAATTAGTGTAGTAGTTGGATGATATGCTTGTTGTAGTAATGTGATGATATATATGCTTAGCGTAGAAATTGTTTTGTGTAGAAATTGAAATGTGCATGCTGTGTAGAAATGTGATGATATGCTTAGTGTACGTAGCTAGTAATCAGATGATATGCATGCTATAGTAATATGATGATATGCTTATATAGTGTAGTATAATGTGATGATATATGCTTACTGTAGTAATGTCATATGCGCTTAATTATTGTCTAGTATAATGTGATGATATATGCTTAGTGTACATAGTAATTTGATGATATATATGTTTAATTAGTGTAGTAAATTGATGATATGCGTAGTGTAGTGATGTGATGGTATGCTTAGTGTTGAATCTGATGATATATGTCGATTGAAGTGGTATGCTTTGTTCATAATTGCACATGACATGCTCATTTATCACATCTAATGTTTTCAAAAATTACCTAAGAAGCTATCTGTGAGTTGTGGCATCGAGCCGGATGAGGAAGGCATAGCTAGACTATGCCTTACTAGAAGGGGCTCCATCACCAGCTGTGCCTATGCAGTGGACGGACGGTCGCACTGTCTTCAACCGGGCAGGGTGGAAGAAGTTCCTTCATGGCAAGAATCTTCGGGTTGGATAGGCCATCCTAATCACTGTTACGAACACCATGCGCCATGCCTTGAGGATGATGATGATCATCAACCTCATTTAGAAGTGGTTGGGCCATTGATGTGAAATGAACTGCTTATTAACTATGTTAGCTCATGTTTGTGAGTACTTGTCGTTTATTACCGTACCGCTATATATATGTGTAGCTACTACTGTATGTGATCGATTGTCACTATTATGAACTACTAATTAATGGTCTATTAGCTTGTACTATTCTACTGTGTGCTGTTATATATGTGCTTGGTTCTAATGTGAAATGCTAAATGTTATATATGGTGGTGGAAAATTATTATTTTTTGGCTGGTCGAAACGTTCGTGGCGTGCAAAGTACACTGCATGCCACTACCTGTGTGGTTATAGTGCTGTCGTTCTCCATCTGGCATGCCATCAACCATTAGAATACTGCTAGCGTGGCAACCCATGTCAGCACTATTTTCTAATAGTGGCGCCATATTGGTGGCGTAGGGTGTCCACGCCAGCTTGCTACGCCATAGCTAGGCTTTTTTCCACTAGTGAATATGTCTTTGTAGCTCTATGTTTGAGTTTTTGCGTAAAAGCTGGTTTTATTTTCCCTACATCAAAGGAATATCAGGAGTCTTCACTACAGAATTATCTACTATAACATGGTTCCACCAACCATCCGCAAAAAAAAACATGGTTCCACCAACCGATGTCTCATAGCCTGAATAATCATAAGTTGCCCATAATTAATTATCAGTCGAGTGTTGAGAGTTCCGAGATAGATTCAAGTCCAGAGGCTCAAATTGTCTGTAACTAGGGACACAGCTAATCGATTAGGTTTTAACTCTGTAGAGTGTTGTGCACTTTACCCACCAGAAACGATTCCTCTTGTTACGTTCTCGCACTTCATGGTGTTTGGGAACAAGATGATCGAAACATGATCTTTCAAGGAGTTTCCCTAACCACTGCCAGTGCCCATCCCATCCTACCGTAGCTCTACTGCTCGTAGCACTGGACCAGTCAGAGTCACTACAATGATCAACCAAGCCAGAGCCCATAATGACTTGTGGATGCACAGGTCAGCTTCTGGGCATGAAGTATTCTTCCGTCTCTTTGAGTCTGGGTGGAACTTTCCTCATGAGTACTGGCCTACTCCAGCTCACTAGGCATCCACTGGGTACTCCAGGGTGCCTCACAACCAATTTCCACCAAGTAGTGTGTATTGAATTCTTGTCTCGTGTCCCGAAGTCATGAGGTCTTGAAGATGCAGGCCTTGGAGAATGCAGGTCTTGAACTTGGCATCATGAAGTTGTCGTCATTGACGTAGAGTCCTGCTTATCACACCACTCACGAACACTCCTACCTATCCCCGTCTACTGTAGCGTAGCATTAAAATAAACAACATCCCAGGGCTTGATAACAGGGGTGTGGGTTCCTACCTCATGCTTCTACTCAAGTACAAGATTCAATATAACTACTGGAGGAAATGTTACAAAATGTGACACTAAATGCAATGAAAACATAGGTATGAAAAAGATGATCAAACTGAATTTGCCTGGTAAGTTGATGAAGATTATAATGCTGTAAGAAATAACTTGATAGAATTATTTGTCACTCCGATGAAATCTATATTAAACAAACATTGCATTGATATAAGCAATCATTCTAGCAAACAATACCAGCAATCAAAATAACAATCAACAAATAAAACAACAAAGAAATCAATAATATAAACTGAAATAAAATCCAAAGAAATTTCAAGGAAAACTACAAAGAAAACTACTAAAGAAAGGTCTAAGACTTTAGTACAAACAATAAAAATGGTTTTTTGTCCTAAGTAAAAACTAACAGCAAATAAAACTCTAAACCAATAAATTAACAGAAAAGAAATGAAGTTTTTATTAAAATAATAGAAAGATTTTTTACCTAAAGTTTTCTAACAAAAGGAATCACCAAAAAGCTATTATAAAACTCCACTTATGATCAAAACAAATTTTCATACAAAATAAAAGGAATAAAAAATATTTTAACTACAAATAAAAGTGGCTACTGTTAACTAACAGAAACAATTAAAAACTTTTCAAAACTGACAAAAGAAAATAATTGAAAACAATTAAAATTAAAGAAATAGAATTCAACCTAGCAATAACTAAAACGGTACTGTTTTGCAACTAAATAATTTTAAAATAAACCAAAAATAAATTTGTAAGTGCTACTGGATAAACAACTAATCTAGTGACAAAGTGCAAAGAGAATCAAACTAAAATAAATTTTTGAACTCAAGTTATTCAGAAATTTAGATTTTGAAGCAAATTTGAGAAAATTTAAATTTAAATTATTTTAATTTAAAAACTATTGGATATAACAGAAACTTTATAAAATTTTGAAACTAATGCAAAAAGAATCACTAAATTTAGAAGTTATACGTAAAAGATATTCAAAATCTAAAAACAGAACTATTTCTGAAAAAGAAAACAAAAAACAGAAAGAAAAAAAAAACACTACGGGACGGCTAAGCTACACTTGGCGCACGGTGATTGGCCGAGGGGTGTGCGCTATGAAAGCTAATGGGCGGACAACCGACACATAAAAGTAAATGTTTTTGTAAAATAAAAAATGGCTGATCTAATCCTAACTGTTCGGATTAGACCTAACGGCGGGGGGGGGTGGGCGCTGGTGGCTTACAGTGGAGGGGGTCGCCGGAGTTGGGCGGCGTGGCGTCGGGCTCAAGGGGTGGGGAATCCGGCGGTCTTTGGCGTTGGGCGAAGTCAAGGTCAGGTGCGGCACACGACGGCGAAGACGTAGGCGGCTTCGGGTGGTGGTGAGGAGGTCGGAGTGAACCGAGGTGGCAACAATGGCGCCGTGGCAGAGCTCTGCTCCGACGAGGACTTTCGGGTAAAGGAGGGCTTCGAGGCTTAGGGTTTAGGGTGGAATCATGTGGGGGAGCGAGGTTTATATATGGGGTTGCGTGGGGAAGGGGTGGCGTCAAAATGACAAGGTAATGGTTCGGGATAAGATCCACGACGCATCTCTGGCAAGCTAAGGAAAGAGGAGGAAGAAAGGCAGGTGGGGATCCAGTCGTATGATAGACCCTACCTGTCATCGAGCAAAAACAAATAAGGAAGGGGGCGGGCGACCAATTCAGAGGGATTTGGGTGCAGGCGACCTGAGTGGGCTGGCGCGCTAGATTTGGCTGGGTCGGCCTGCTAGTGGGCCAAAATTTGGAGTTATGGCTTAACTCGAATTTTATCATTTGTGTTAATTTTCCTATTTAAATTACTATTGCCAAATGAATATGGCCTCATATATGATGAGGACATGACTACCTTGGATACGACCAAAAATATTGCATACATGCATATTTATGAGGTGATTTCTAATGTAAACTATGCAATAATTTATTTATGTTATCCAGGACAAAAATACTTCACAGACTTTTGTGCCATGTCTAATTGCTGGTGTATGGGACATTTGTACAATCCAAATATGAAGATAAGGGAAAAGAGAAGTTTAGGTGCTGTTCAAAAAGTCCTCTCACGTCACTTTTGGACCAAGAGAAGATAGAGTCCAAGTTTCTCACGTTCTGGACTAAGATTCGGACTGCACACATGTACCTGACTCAAAACGCCAAGATCTCTTTCATCCGGACTCCGAATTGGGTGATTCTTTTTTTGTTGGAAAGTAGATTTCGTGCTTTTTCCAACCCAAATGGAATCACCTTCAAATTTATCCAGAGAGTTGAGATATTGATGAAACAATCTGACGCTGCAGCAGAATCCGAGTCAAACTACAAGTCCAAAGGTGTTGCATCACCTCCACTTGGGCCCATGGGATTTGTACGACCTAGGGTTAGTTTTAGGCTGCCTTGGGACATCCTCCCACCTCCTTGGCCGCCACCCCTTGCTTCTATTTAAGTAGATCAATCTAGTAGCTTTTTCCTTGGGTTTTGTTTAGATTAAAAGTTCGCCATAGCTGCAAGTTCGTGTACTTCTTTTTTTTTCAATGACCAGACCAAGACGTCACAGAACCCCACCTTGATCAATAAAGCTTTCATCTTATATTCGCAATATCCAGATTGGAATCTTAGTTTCTTGCTTGTTCTTTGTTTGCTTGCAGGAAATAAACCTTCGTGGTCAGGTAGATCGTGCTCCAGTGTGGTCAATAACCTCTCGGAGTTGGTTTGGCGATTGCTAAGGCACGATGTTCTCGCACTTTCATAGTCAGATCGTCAAAGTCTACTCCTCCGAAATGATAATTACCTTCTCATTGAAAGACGGGACACCTTCGCCCCTATCAAGTGGTATCATTTTTCAGGTTGCTCACTGAGAATTTCCAGTTATCTATAGATTAGATTTATTTTCATACCTATTGTACAGAAGAGAAAAAACCACAAAAAAAAGTTAGATCTATTCATCCTTTGTTCAAGCCAGTCTGAGCCTTTGCAATTTTCTTTTCAGTGCTTGCATAGTTGAATTATCGGTTGCATCATCGTGTCGAGTTGCTGGTCGTAGTGTCTAGTCGTTTAGAGTTTCGACTTCTATTCACAATTTGTCACGCCGCCGCCGCACCATCTTCATTGTCATTGCCATATACCACCACCACTTCATTATCCCTTCCGATGTCCACCATCCCATCCATCTATTTCCACCACGTGCTACCCATTGTTCATTGTCATAATCACACTTGAGGTTGTTCGCATCTTTGCTTGATCCAATTTGCATCTTATCTACTTTGTTTTGGAAAGAGAGAAAAAAAGTGAGAGAAACAAGAGTAAAAAAAGAGAGAGAAAAAAGTAAAACAAAAGTGAGAGAGAAAAAAAAGAAATTTCGGATCTATCTTGAATCAATCTCGTACCTGAATTTGGATTGGAATTTGTTTTGCACAGTGTTCAGTAAAACAAGCATATCTTTTTCATACGAAGTATGTTTTGGCCCCAGAAGTACTCAAATTAAAGCTAGCGATGAGTCGCATCTGAATAGTTGCAAAAGCTAGTTCTATATTTGGTACCTCAAAATTGGCTTCTAAATAGGTCTTTTTACCCTCCGAAGTTCAGCAATACTGCTTGTTCCAGTTTTTCAAGCCAATTTTAGAATTATTTGACTCTTCATATCAACTCCGAATTGAGTGATTCTTTTTGTGTTTGAAAGCTTGAGTCAGTACAATTTAGTAGAAAAATTATCATAAAATTGGCACAAACTTTTCCAGAGGAAAGTTGTAGAGAGAGTTGTTGGCATATCTTGCTTGGCAGGTGTTTCTCATCATTATCTTTACTGCCATTGTGATCTTCACTTATATCTTGCTGTCCAGAGCTACTTCATATCCTTTATTGATGCTAGTTGTGCTACGCAGTGACCTCGTTAGTGTTCTAGGCTCGCGTCTCTAGTCTGGTCTAGCCTTGGACCAGCACAGTACCGTCGTTGAGCGTTTATTCAACATTGCATCTCTGAATTGATTATTGCTAATCTTTTGCTACCAAATATTTAAGCCTTCCAAGATCCACATATTTCTACACCGTGTATACGTACATTCCCCTGGCAATCATTTTACTTAATCTTCGGAGTTATTTGACACCGTTGTTTGCATGTGACCACCTACTGCATGGTAAGAACGTGTAAAATATTGTTATTTGCTTTATTGTGAGCGCTTTACTACCACATCCTAGTAGTTCATAGGAACATTATTCTCGAATTTTGTTTCTTGTTTCTACTAATCATGACAGGTTCCGAAGATAGAAGTTCTTGGACAACGGACACATCTTCACCATCACGAGAGTTGGGATAACACACACAAGCACATGGTCAGGTTATCTCTTTACCGTCATTTGAGGGTAGATTTAATCCTGCTGTTTATCTAGCTTGGGAGCTTGAAATAGAACAAGTTTTTAGTCACCATGATTTTTCTGAACTTGAGAGAGTACGAGCTGCCACTAGAGCATTTACTGGTTTTTCTTCTGTTTAGTGGAGTACATTGTAAGAAAAACATTGATAACCAACCCACAACTTGGAAAGATTTGAAAGCTCTAATGAGACAACAATTTTTCCTCCTTACTATCATTGTGAATTGCTTCAAAAATTGGAACAATTAAAACAAGGCAGTAACACTGTTCATGCTTACTACCAAGAGTTCAAATCTTATATGCATCATTGTGACATAGAAGAATCTTAGGATGATACAATGAATAGATTCTTTGGTGGTTTGAACCATGATATTCGCACAAGATTTTAGTATATTCCTCGTTGCATTACTGGTATGTATGTTCGCGCTTGTACCTTTGAGAGACAGATACAGGAGGATGCATTGGGTGACTACAACTACTATTCCAGTTCATGCTCACCACCACCGATTGGTTCCTCCACTGTTGCACCTACTAAAGCAGCCACACCTCAGATTGTGAGCGCGACATCATCTCAAGTGTATGGTACATTGTCATCGTTCATACCTACATCAGCTACGTCTTTGCGACAAGGTAACAGTAAAGGTATTGATGATATAACTTCACATAAGAATGATGCATGCCTAGTGAACTTGAATACATCATGTGTTGAGTTACCTATTGATTTGAGCACACCACCTATTTTAGAGAATTGTGTTACTATTATGAATGCGTCATGTGATCAAACCGCTGAAATACCAACAATTTTGAGTGCACCCATTGAATTAACTGTTGATGCAAAAGAAAAAATGTTTAATCATTTTGATATGACCTCTAATCTTGGTGGTGATTCTATGTCAAATGACTTATTGCATGTTTGCTTATTTAAGCATGTTGTAGCATTTAAATTTGATGCAAGTAAGGTTTATTCAACAATGTTGGGATGGTTTAATGATGAACATTGTCAATCTTTTGATATGAATAGGAGCTTCACTTCTATGTGCAAACTGAGTTGCAATATTTTCATGCCTTCTACTTCTTGTGATAATATTTTGGATTTATATTTTATGAACTATGAAAGTTACTCATGTATACATGTGTCATATGTGCAAAAACCAAGGGATGTAAAAATGGATGACATATACATATAAAACATGTACACCTTGTCTCTTCTGTTAGCCACATTTCAGATTAAGCAACGCCGAGGACGGCCTTTTTTCAAGAAGGGGAGGATGATGAGGACATGACTACCTTGGATACGACCAAAAATATTGCATACATGCATATTTGTGAGGTGATTTCTAATGCAAACTATGCAATAATTTATTTATGTTATTCAGGACAAAATACTTCACAGACTTTTGTGCCATGTCTAATTGCAGGTGTATGGGACATTTGTACAATCCACATATGAAGATAAGGAAAAAGAGAAGTTTAGGTGCTGTTCAAAAAGTCCTCTCACATCACTTTTGGGCCAAGAGAAGATAGAGTCCAAGTCTCTCACGTTCTGGACTCAGATTTGGACTACACAAACATACATGAATCAAAATGCCAAGATCTCTTTCATCTGGACTCTGAATTGGGTCATTCTTTTTTTGTTGGATAGTAGATTTCGTGCTCTTTCCATCCCAACTGGAATCACCTTCAAATTCAGCCGGAGCACTGAGATATTGACGAAACAATCTGACATTGCAGCAGAATCCGAGTCAAACTAAAAGTCCAAAGGTGTTGCATCACCTCCACTTGGGCCCATGGGCTTTGTACGACCTAGGGTTAGTTTTAGGCTGCCTTGGGACATTCTCCCACCTCCTTGGCCGCCACCCCTTGCTCCAATACAACTAGATCAATCCAGTAGCTTTTTCCTTGGGTTTTCTTTCGATTAAAAGTTCACCATAGCTGCAACTTCGCGTACTTCGTTTGTGTTCAACGACCAGACGAAGACGTCACAGAACCCCACGTTGATCAATAAAGCTTTCATCTTATATTCACAATATCCAGATTGCAATCTTAGTTTCTTGCTTGTTCTTCATTTACTTGCAGGAAATAGACCTTCGTGGTCAGGTTGATTGTGCTTAGGTGTGGTCAATAACCTCTTGGTGTTGGTTTAGCGATTGCTAAGGCGCGACGTCCTCGCACGTTCATAGTCGGATCGTCAAAGTCTACTCCTCTGAAACAATAATCACCTTCTCATCAAAAGACAGGACACATTTGCCTCTATCAATATAAATGGCAAACCTTTCCAAATGAAATCCAGAACAATGCACAAAGTCTTAAAGGAAAATCATTGAGTATCTACGAGAAATATTTTCCTCTTAGTACAAATTTATAATATTTGTGTAACATCTAAATATTCAAATGTGACATATTAAATATTTCCAATGATATTTTTGGAGAAGTCATATTATCTCCTCTCATTAAATTAATTTGAATATTTAAATGGCATTAAATTTCCAAATAAGATCCAATTTCAAATGGAACTCCAAAATTCAAAGAACTTTCAATGAAATATGCCTCCACCACATTTGAGAAAGTCATTTTATTCTCACTCAATAATTTGATTATGGTTGCAACATATTTAATAGGAGTCCGAAAGAAAAGTAATTTGAAAATTTTGAAACAAGACTCAAAAAGTTTTTTTTAAATCATAGCAATTCAGTCAATATTATCTTATTATTAATATTCCAAAATTTTGAAAATTTGGGATGTTAGATAGAACAAGCATGAGCAACAACACTGCCACGTTCCTCGGACTCCTTG
The DNA here is from genome assembly GCA_011799875.1 of Thinopyrum elongatum. Taxonomy (NCBI): domain Eukaryota; kingdom Viridiplantae; phylum Streptophyta; class Magnoliopsida; order Poales; family Poaceae; genus Thinopyrum; species Thinopyrum elongatum. The sequence goes on from CM022303.1 coordinate 371,778,815, forward strand.
TCCACGTCCTCAACTTCATCCTTGTCCCTCTTCCTCTACGCTGATACATCTTTGCTTGAACCGGACACTAGGCTCCGCCTCTTCATCCAACCCTTGTAGACATTTAAACAAAGGTAGGCATCCACTGCTGCGTACTTGATGTGAGCTTCATCTATTTTCTTCCTCTTCCATGAATAATGAAACTACAGTCAAGTTTCTTCTGTTTACCGTACGAAGGATCAATCATGGCTCCTACTAGGGTCAGCATTGAAGGCTGAGAGGAGGACACCAGGCCTTTCTTTTGGAGGTCCAAGGGCTAGCTTACAACAAGGCCTATCTGACGTAGGAGATCCTTGTCGTTCTAAGTCTACAGTAATGAATTTGAATCTTTCGTCCTTGAGGAAGTCCTCAAAATTCTGGCACCTAACGTTGGCATGGCATATGTGTTAGACCAAGCACAAGTTATGTATGCAAACTTAGATGACGCCGGGCTTCTTCTTCTCTTCCTCATTTACAAGCTTCTCTTTTGCCATGATTGTGGTTTACTCAACATCTAGCCCAGCGACCCACTCATCCTTTTGACTTTTGGAACATTCATTTGAAGCGACCAAGGCATCCTTCCACCTTTGTGGAAGAATGGGTGTAGATGACGTCAAAATCATTACCGGTGATGGTTTTAACCTTGTATTCACCGCCAATCATGGAGATTTAGGAGGCCATGGATTTTGGAGGAGGGTTAGGAGAAGTGGAACTGCTTAAAGGACGGGGACGAGTAGGAGCGAGCTATTAGCGATTTTACGATTGTATAAATGCCGAGTAGAGCGTGCGAACAACATGGGGTAGTGGCTTGCCCGGTGGATAAACGGCTGGATTCTCCCAAAGAGTTCTCTAGTACTATGGGGGACCCACTAGATGTCATGTGTACTAGACCCACATCATAGGTCTAACATTATAGCATCTGCGTGTTCGCACGCCATGCCGGCATGTGCATGCAACTTTTAGTTAATTCCATCAAGCGTCACACCTCCCACAACTGTCACCTCGCTCGCGCGGTCACGCACTTTGAAACTTCAGACGGCTATAAATGATCAATTTTTTTGCCTACTTCCCATGCATGATACTACTTCCTTTGTCCAAGTGCGTTAGGCTATATGATGTTGCCATGTCATATATAGTCATCAATTTTAGTCACTCATACAACAAGGTTAGCTATAAGGTTTGCTATAAGAGTACTATTTTTTTACCTTCTCTCTATCTCTTTCTTCCTATTTATTGCATTTGCCAAGGAGTACTCATATAGCTAGGCTCTTGCATGAGAGCCCAGTCCCACCATTTTTCCATTTCTTTCTACTCCACATAGGCAACACATGCCATGTAAGCGGGCTATAAGCTCATTATTATACTTACTCTAAGAGAATTCAGAAAATCATAACTGCGATGTAGTAATTAAATTGCGCCTCATTTACTGCAACCGCCTTATGCGCACACCTCCCTCTCGATTCATTTTTCTCATTTGCCCTACTAGGAAACCCATTCACCTCCAAATCTTTTCCTCTCCATGTGTGAAAACAATCTGCATGCATGATTCTCCTTCTCCCTCCCACACTCCCACCTCCCCCCATGTGAAAACAATCTACATGCATGACTCTGCTTCTCCCTCCAATCTCCTCCTGCCTAAATCACATATCACCTAATGTCATGCCGAATATGCGGTCCTATGCTCGAGGAACTTGGATGTCCCAACAAGGATAGAAGCGCATAACAGAGACGCCTCGCAAGGTGGATATCATTACAACATACCATGTACTGAATAGATGAGAATACTAGATAAATGCTCACACTCACCACAAGCTACAACATGAATACATCAATACATAGCAATCATAATACAGAAGAACGGGATCCGACTAGAGACAAAATCAAACGAAAAAGAAGAACAACATCCACCCTACTAATCCTAGGCTCCCGACCTGGAACCCATCATATGATCATCGAACAGGAAGAAGAAGAAGAACTCCAAAAGCAAACAAGCATCGCTCTCACATCAAGTGCTCGCTTTACCTATACCTACACCTGTTGTAGTAGTAATCTGTGTGCCATGGGGACTCAACAATCTCATTACCATGGGTATCAAAACTAGCAAAGCTTAATGGGTATGGAATGGTTAAGTGGTGAGATTGAAGCAAGCACTAAGCATTTGTATGTGGCTAACTTACGATTACAAGAATAAGAAGAGTAAACTACGCATAATTGGGCACAAATTAATATGATCAAGAAGTGATCCTAAACACCTACTGACGAGTCATTCATAACCCCACCGTGTTCTCTTCCCGAACTCCCTTGAAAAGAGACGATCACGGTTACGCACACAGTTGGTGTATTTAAATTAAATTTAGTGTCAATTTCTCTATAGCCAGATATTATAAATTTCCAAGTCGCCACATAACTGCGGGCACGGCTTTCCAAAAGATCTAACCCTGCCGGGGTGCTCCAAGTATTCCATTATAAATTACCACACGCATCCGATGGAAAAACCTCACACCGTGATGACATGATGCTTACGATAAGCAATCCCGGTGGACAAGCCACTCATCAAAGGAAAAACTAAACCAACAAGACCACCGTCACCCTGATAAGAGATGCGCTATCTCGTTCTCAGGAATCAACCGTCTATTGAAAGTGAATGATAGCCAAGACACCTCGAGTTGCCCCAAGGTGGCACCACCGACTGCTAGGTAGGTGGGCAACACTCATGAGGAGCACTGGCCCGGTTTGTTGATTAATTATCCACGGGGCCGGCAGGTTCCTATGCAGGTTTTATTAGGTTGGTGAATGGTAAAACCAATGTTGGGCCTTGTTGGTAGAGTTTTATCCTAAGTGAATGATTAGGGGGGCCCCATGTTACCCCACATGTGTAAGAAGCGCTCATCAAGGAAAATAACACTGGTATGATGGAAACTAGGGCGGCATGAGTGGAACAAAACACCAGGCAAAAGGCCGAGCCTTCCACACACAACCGAGTATATATATGCATTAATTAAATAAGAGATATTGTGGTATCCCATGATATCGATGTCCCAACATGGAACAACATGAAACTGCACCTACAACTAGCAATGCTATAAGAGGGGTTGAGCAAAGCGGTAACATAGCCAAACAACGGTTTGCTAGGATGGTGGATGTTAGAGGCTTATCGTGGCATATTGGGAGGCTGACAAACAAGTGGTAGATAGCTAGACATAGCAATAGCATCGAGACAACAAGCAAGCAAAGATAGTAGTGATATCCAAGGTAATGATCATCTTGCCTGAAATCCCGCTTGGAAGAAGATCGAATCCGTGAAGTAGTCGAACAATCGAAGTCGAATGAATCCTCACAGTCGCATGTTACCAAGAACTATCGAGAAGAAGCACAATCGAAAACAAGCAAACAACATGGTAAACAAACAAGGCATAACCATGGAATGATGCACAATCAATTAGGATGCATGTCCGGTTTAGTGAGTCATGGCATGGCATGGCAAGAGTGCAACAGACAACACTACACTTGAAATGAAGCTCAATATGCAACTCATTGCATATTGACAAAACTCCACATTCGATCATTTAGTTCAATCTCATTTATGTACACAACAATTTTAAATGTTGTTTAACATGGCAAGAGCAGAATCATATTTGAACTACCCATCTAGGCAACATTAAATGAGGCCGGAAACAACAAACAACAATTCCGGAAAATCCCCATATGTAATTTTTGAATTTGGTACTGTTCTGCCTAAAACACAATTCTAGTGTTGTTAAACATTAAAATAAAGTGTACCATGTTAACCTACACATTTTTCTTAACCATTTACATATATAATTCATTTGAATCAGAGCTATGATTAAATAGTTATAAAAAACCATTTTATCATATCATTTATGCAAATTAATGCAAACATCAATTTAAATGTTCTTAACATACATGGAAGTTAGATATTGTGAAAATACATGAAATTCTACCCAAGTTACATATATGACATGTTTTATTTGGTTGAATGGTTATTTAGTTATTGGCATTTTAAAACAATGGCATTTTCTGTAATTATGCAAATCCTAGGATATTTGATAAATTCACAGAACAAAACTGAAATAGGGTGACTGAGCACAAGATAACACATAATGCACAGGGCGAGGGTCAGCAGTGGGTACTCACCACGGGCCCGTGGGTCGGTCAGAGAGGATGGACGACATGGTCCAGGTGGATGGGGGGTGCAGCGATGCCGTTTGGCTCGGGGGACAGCGTGGTCCCGGGTCGACGCGGTTCAGGCGCGGGGTTCGCGGGCAGGTTTCCCCGATTTGACCGGTTTGCTAGAACCGGCCGGGTCTTCGCGATCCGAGCGGTCCAGGGGGTGCAGGGGATCGAGTGGGGAGGCATGACGGTCAATGGAGGCACAGCAGAGACGCGGCAAGGTGGAGGCGCGGGCAGCCGTGGACGGTGGGGTTGCGAGGAAGCAGAGGTGGGCGGCACTGCGAACGGCGGTTGCCTTGTCAGTGAATGGCGGCGGCGGCCGGCAAGAGGAGCGCCGGAGGGTTTCGGGGCGCGAGGCACACCATGAGGTAGAGGAGAGGCACGATGCAAGGTGGATGCAGAGGATGAAGGGGAGCGGCACCGACTAGGTCTGGTGGTGGCGGGGAGGTCCGGTAGGGGGGGTCTCCAGGGCAGCGAATCTGGAGGAGCACTGACCTTGGGGCAAACCTGCAGTTTGGAGCTCCATTGGCAACCATGGAAGTTCCATGTAGAAGCATGAGAGAGAGAGAGAGAGAGGAGGTGAGGCAGAGAAAGAGAGAGATAGGAAGGGAACAGGAGGAGGAAAAGAGCGAGGCAAGTGTTCTGCTGGTGCTGTTGATGGTTGCCGGCGGTGATGGCTGGTTGTATGGGCGCGGGAGTTGCTGATGTGGGCATGGATGGATGGGTGGATTGGTGGAGGCCGGACGCATCTACGAGGACACAGAAGGGATCTGGAGTTTGGGCAGGAGGCTATGCTGGTTGGAGGAAGCGGCTTGGGTAATGGCGGAAATGGAGGAACGTGGTCGGATGATGAGAACATCAATACCATTGTTACACCCACAGCACCTGCTGTTATACATACTGGACCAATCACTAGAGCTCGCGCACGCCAATTGAATTACCAGGTACTTTCGTTTCTTGGCAACAATTCTAATGTTCATGAGCATATGATGCTGTCTAAATTGGATGCATTTGTGTTGATTACTAATGAAGGGGCTAGCGTGGACAAGAGGGATGAACACTGGAGCATAAACAAGGATGGAGATGAAGGCGCGCGCGATGGGAACCAGAACGGCGTTTCTAGTGCAGATTTTAGTACTTTGAAGCCTCCTTGATGACATACAAGGAAATGGACGAAATATACAAGATGCCCTTTCGTAAATTTTGTCCATAGCTTATAATAGGTGTTGCACCACCTTATTTTTGGGCCAAGCCCTTGTAATTTCGAAATACTTGAGTATAGGCTGTTTTTAGAGTCCGTATGTGTGGGGAAACAATAGTTAGGGTTGGTTTCGGACCCCCTCCTCCAAGGGTCACGAGATTCCCCCCCCCTCTTCATCCATATATACAACCCTTAGGGCGTCGTTTAGACTTTGGGTTTTGTTTAGATTAAAAGTTTGCCATAGCTGCAACTTCACGTACTTCATTTGTGTTCAACGACCAGACCAAGACGTCACAGAACCCCACTTTCATCAATAAAGCTTTCCTCTTATATCCACAATATCCAGATTACAATCTCAGTTTCTTGCTTGTTCTTCGTTTGCTCGCAGGAAATAGACCCTCGTGGTCAGGTTGATTGTGCTCCGGCGTGGTCAATAACCCCTCGGATGTTGGTTTAGCGATTGCTAAGGCGCTACGTCTTTGCACGTTCGTAGTCGGATCGTCAATGTCGACGCCCACAGAAAACGATAGCTATCTCATCGAAACATCGGGATACTTTCGCCTCTATCAAGTGGTATCGGATTTCTAGGTTACTCGGTGAGATTTTACAGTTTTTCGTAGTTTAGATCGAGTCTGTTCTTCATACCTACAGTCCACGAAAAAGCCAAAAAAATTAGGGTTAGTTCATCATATCCAAACCAATCTGAGCCATATCATAATCTTTTATGTATTTGCTTTGTTGATTTGTGGTTGCATCGTCGTGTCATGTTGCTGGTCTTAGTGTCTAATCCTTTAGATTTTCGAGTTCTGTTCACAAGTTGTCACGCCGCCACTGCACCATCGTCACCACCGCTGCCATATACCATCATCGTCACCACCGCTGCCGTATACCACCATCGTCGCCACCGCTGTCATATACCACCATCATCATCACCGCTACCATATACCACATATCCGCCGCCATCATGCTAATCCGAGTCCACCTCCATCACAGATTCGCCACCAGTCCATGTTCCACCAACCTACATATCTCCGCCACCAGTCCGAGTTGCCACTAGATACATATACGCCACCAGTCCGAGTTCCACCAGATTCATCTACGCCTCCAATCCTAGTCCGAGTCCAGTAGTTGTTACTTTGATTTTGATTTTTAGATCACGCCATACTACGAGTCGTGACCAAGTCATATTCCCCAACTTCCATGCTACCCGCAGTAGAAAAATAGTTCCAGTCAGGAAAATTCTGGCTAGGCAGTTTTTAGGCCATTTATAGACTTTTTTGAGAAAAAAATTGTTGCGGAGCAAAAAAAAGAGGAAAAAAAGTAAAATAAATAAATTCAGAGTGTGCTCCTCCCTTGTTTACGTGCAGCACCGTGATTTTGTCAGTGTTCTAGGCTTGCGTCTCTAGCACGGTCTAGCCTAGGACCAGCACAGTACCGTCGTTGAGCATTTATTCAACTTTGCATCTCTGAATTGATTATTGCTGATCTTTTTTGCTACCATATTATAAGCCTTCCTAGCTCCACATACATCTACATCATGCGTTTGACACCACCTGGCAATCGCTCTGTCCAAGCTTTGCGAGTTTTGACTACAACGGCTGTCGATCACCACTTGCTGCTGGGTAAGAACTGGTAAGAATTTGAGATTTGCTTGACGGATTTATGACTTCCCACCACCACCACTTTTTAGTAGTCTGTAGGCTCATATTCTTGTGTGTTTATATTGTTGCTAACAATGGCAGGATCATAAGCCTACGAGATTGACTGGGAGAACATGACGAAGAAGGACCTTCATGATAAATTTCAGCAAATGTTGAGTCAACAGGTGGAAGATGTGATTGCCAGCTTTGAAAAGGCACTGGAGAGGATTGATGTCGTTGAGAAGACAATTGACACCAAGTTGGACGCCAAGTTCGATGAAGTACTCGCACGTCTACCACAGCCACCACCCGCATTGTCGGTGTACTAAGTATTGGGACTTTAGTACCCCATACTTGTGCACGGGCAGTCGTAGCCAAGCCCGCGGCAAGGCTTGCCGGGGGAATAATTGGAGATTAGTGCAAGATTGTCAAGGGGGCACTCAGACCAAGAATCAAAGGATCAGGAGTTAATAAGAGCTGAAGACCGAAGACCAGGCCCCCCGGCAAGATCTTGCCGGGGTGGCTCATGAAACCCGACAAGATTTGGGCCCGGCAAGATTTGCGCCCCGGCAAGATTCTATCACTGTGCCACCGATTCAGCACAGCACCCAGCCTGGCATCTTGGCCCATTCCTAGATGTGTGGCAAGGTACCAATGGAGGAGAGCTTAAGCGGTGTTGATGGGATGGCCCTTTTTTCCATCCCCAAGGAATGAGGACACCTAAACGGACACCTCACGGTGCATTAATGGCATTTGTCCTAAACCGTCAGTGGTTAGGTATGATTACCCTGTAGCTACTTTACACCTCAATGTATGTACATTTTGCCACTGTGGTGACCCCTTTGGACGTATAAAAGGAGGCCCAAGGCAACTGCTACAGGGGAGAGGATCTTCTGGCCCATTCTGCATGCGTAGCTGCTCTTTGAACGTACTGTTCATCACTAGCGCTCCTGGAGTTTGAGCTCAAGAACACCCTTAATAAAACAAAGCAGGAGTAGGGTTTTACGCAGATTAGCAGCCCGAACCTGGGTAAAACCACCTTGCGTCGATCGTTGGTTCTGCTCTTTGTGCATACCTCTTTCCCTGCCGAATCGTAGAAGGGATCCCTGCGGTCCTATAGGTGTCGTACGCCGACATCTTTGGCGCACCAGGTAGGGGGAGAAGAAGGTTATGCGAACCTGATCCAGTAATCAGCGCCTTAGTTTCTTCATCATCTTCATCACCATGCCACCCAAGAAGAAGAGTGCCGCAACGGCGCTACCATCTACGTCCGTTTTGCCTATGCCTTCGCGTACGGGCGACAGCGTAGATGCAGAAGGTAGAGGTTTAGAGCCTCCACGGCGTTCTGGTGATCCAAGCCAGGTGAGCGGCGCCGTTCGCAGTGGCAACGGCAATCCACACGCTGCTGGATCCAGAGATGGGGTTGTGCTGCCTACAGGCGGCGCGGCAAACTCCAGAGATCGGAGGACACCTCCTAGGACTCCCGCGCCGGCGCAAGCGTTGCGACCTTCACAGGTTGCACACGATGAGCAGCGCCATGGCGCTGGTGGTTCAGGATGCCCCCATGAAAGGACTTCTGCGCATCAATCTCAAGGTGCGCAGGCCCAGCATGCACGCCAAGCTGCTGGTGGAAGTGGCGCGTGGTCGTGTCATCGTGACGGTGCTCCTTCTAACATCGTTAGGTGTCAGAGCACCTCACGTACCTCGCAGCTGTCGCCGCCGCCTACACCGGCGGAAGCCTTGGCACGTGCGCAGCTGCTCCTCGACTTCCCTCCTGCCCCGGAGAGGATGGAGGAGTGGCGATCTACTATCCAGAGTCTCATTGGCTTCGTCAACAAGGACGGGCCGCAGCAGGCAGGGCCCTCGCGGCGGCGATCCATCGATCTGGTGCGAGCCGATGGAGAGAAGACTGGAGGCGGTGCGACCACGGTGCACTCTCCTCCATGACAGCAGCGGCGATCGATGACCCGGCGGACCGATGACCGTGATGATGATTCCACGGTGTCGTCCGATCCGCGGATGCGCCGCGATCAGCGTCAAGTTCTTCGAGAACGGAGCAAAGAGGACGCTCGAACTACCATCGAGCGGCAACGGGAAGCGCGCCATCAATCTGATAAATGCGCAGGACCTGCTATCGACAAGCCTGCGCCAGGGTACGTAGGTGACTTGCCTTACGAGGTAGGTTGTCCAGCGTTTACCCGTGAGCTGCGGCGAGTCCAGTGGCCCAATTCCCGAACCTTTAAGCCAGAGGTCCCGGAGAAATATGACGGCAAGACCCATCCGTCGGAGTTCCTGAGCATCTACACCATTGTGGTGCAGGCTGCCGGGGGCCGAGACGACAAGATACTTGCCAACTACTTCCTGTTGGTGCTTAAGCCCAATGTCAGGTCGTGGTTGATGCATCTGCCGGAGAATTCCATTTCTTCTTGGTCAGATCTATGCCATCAGTTTGTTGGCGCCTTTGTTGGAGGCCATCAAACTCCTGGCCAGGAAAGTGATTTACATCTCATCCCCCAGAAGGAGGGCGATCCTCTACGCAAGTATATCCAAAGATTCAGTCGTGTGCAGTACAACATCCCTGATGTTCATCCTGCCGCCATTATCGGTGCGTTCCGTCAGAACGTACGTAACCGCAAGATGCGGGAAGAAATGGCGATGAACAAGATCAGGGATATCGCCGAGCTTTATGCTCTGGCTGATAAATGTGCTCGAGCTGAAGAGGGAAGGAGACTCCCCGGGGAGGATGTTGGCACAGGAGGCGACTTTGAAGGTGAGGATGCTGCCGCCTCGACAAGGAAGGGCCGGTGGCGAAACAAGAAGCGTAAAGGCAAGGCCGTGCTTGCTGTCGAGGGATCCGGCGACCTTGGCCCCGCCAAGAAGTCCAAAGTTGGCAACCCCGGCAAGGAAGTTGCCGGGTGCGCCTCCTGTCAGACCTTGGCGGCTGTCGACAAGCCGGAAGGCTCCGGCAAACAGTATTGCAAGATCCATCGCACCAAGGGCCATGATCTCCAAAATTGCCGGCAAGTTGAACAGCTTGTCGAAAGGCAAAGAGCTGAGTACAAGAGGCGAGACAAGGAGAAGGCCCAAGATAGTGCTGAGGGGTCCGGCAAGAAGCGTGGTGGCCGTGGGGGCCGCCGCGGCAAGGCTAAGCAACAGAAGGAGAGGCCCGCCCGAGGCAGTGACAAAGAAGAAGGTGATGATGATGATGAGGAAGATGATGAGTCCAGTGAGCACGGATTTCAAAAAGCTACAGAGGCCATGTGTATTGACGGTGGCGCTTCGTTGCATTCATCCCACCGTCGACTCAAACAGTGGGTGCGTGAGGTTAATGCAACGGAGCCATCGTTCGATGCACGTAAACCTCTGAAGTGGTCCAACACGCCTATCATTTTTTATGCCGAGGATCACCCTGATCGCACAACTGCGGTCGGGTGCTTGCCATTGTTGGTTTCACCAACAATCCGCAACCTCAAGGTGACAAAAATGCTAGTTGACGGTGGGGCCAGATTGAACCTAATCTCACCAGACATGCTCAAGAAGCTGCAAATTCTTGATGAAGATCTCGAGGAAACGGGCACGTTCCAAGGGATCAACCCAGGAAGGACTCAGCCGAAAGGCAAGATAACGCTACCGGTAACATTTGGTAGCGAGCTCAACTACAGGACAGAGAAGGTGGTGTTCGATGTTGCCAAGATCCCCATGTCATACAATGGGATCCTTGGCCGCCCAACGTTGGCCAAGTTCATGGCGGCATCACACTACGCATATAATGTGTTGAAAATGCCCGGGCCATTAGGCGTCATCACTATCCACTCTGACAAGAAGGATGCGCTCATTTGCGCCGTTCAACTCTACCAGGAAGCAGTCGCAGCACCTGCCGCCAAGGCATCTGCTCCTGCCGCTGGAACTCCCGGGGGGAAGAAGAAGACCGGCAAGAACCCTGGCGCAAACTTCGGCAACCGCACCTCCTCGGAGTGTTGCGCTCCCGTTGATGATGTACCAGAGAGTTCCACCTGCAAGAACAAGAAGTCCAAGGCTGCTCCACCCGAGACAAAGAAGGTGCCCGCCAAGGACGAAGGAACGGGAGGAACTTTCACGATAAGTTCCACCCTTGATGACAAATAGGAAAGCGCGCTCATTGCCTTCCTGCGGGCGAATGTCGATGTGTTTGCATGGTAACCATCTGACATCCCCGGTGTTCCCAGGGAGGTGATTGAGCACCACCTTGCTGTCTGTCCCCACGCGCGGCCCGTCAAGCAAAGGGTGAGAAAGCAGGCCATGGAGCGGCAAGAATTTATTACCGAAGAAATCAGGAAGCTAGAAGCGGCATGTTTGGTCAGAGGGGTGCTTCACCCAACGTGGCTAGCCAATCCAGTTGTAGTGCGCAAGGCGAATGGAAAATGGAGGCTATGTATTGATTATATAGATATCAATAAAGCCTGTCCAAAAGATCCTTTCCCCTTGCCGCGTATCGACCAGATTGTGGACTCCACTGCTGGTTGTGACCTACTGTCGTTCCTTGATGCTTACTCAGGGTATCATCAGATCTTCATGGCAAAAGAAGATGAAGAAAAGACCGCATTTATCACCCCATGTGGTACGTATTGTTTTATACAAATGCCTATCGGGTTGAAAAGTGCTGGTTCTACTTTCGCGAGAGCGGTCCAAATTGGTTTTGAGCCTCAACTGCATCGAAACATGGAAGAATACATGGATGACATAGTGGTCAAGACCAAGGACAAAGCAACGCTTATTCAAGATTTAGAAGAGACATTTGCAAATCTACACAAGATCAATTTAAAGCTCAATCCTGAGAAGTGCGTGTTTGGCGTTCCTTCCGGCAAGCTTCTCGGGTTCTTTGTGTCTCAGTGTGGGATCGAAGCGAACCCCGACAAGATCAAAGCTATTGAGCAGATTGAGGCGCCAAGACGCGTCAAGGATGTACATCGTCTTGCCTGCTGCGTTGCTGCCCTAAGCAAGTTTATCTCCAAATCTGCTGAGCGCGCCCTACCCTTTTTCAAAATTTTGAAGAAGGCAGGTCCAATGAAATGGACTCCGGAAGCGGAGGCTGCGCTGCAAGATTTGAAGAGATACCTCTCTTCTCCGCCAACGCTAGTTGCGCCCAGACCACAAGAGCCGTTGCTGCTATACCTGGCAGCGACAAATCAAGTGGTTAGTGCTGCACTAGTGGCGCAGAGAGAAGCTGATGAGGAGGCGACACCAGCGGCAGGACTGCCAAGTGACACGCCAGGATCATCCCCGGCAAGGACTGATCCTGGCAAGACAGGATCTGCGCAGTCAGAAGAACCAGTGCAAAAGAAAAAGATGGTGCAGCGCCCAGTTTATTTTGTTAGCTCCCTTTTACAAGGAGCTAGATCAAGATACTCTGGTGTGTAGAAGTTGCTCTTCGGCCTTCTTATGGCCTCGAGGAAGCTGCGCCATTATTTTCAAGCACATGAAATTACCGTCGTCACTCGCTTCCCGTTGCAGCGGATTTTGCTAAATCCAGAGGCAACCGGCAGGATCGTGGAGTGGGCGCTGGAGTTGTCCAGCTTTGATCTCAAGTTTGAGAGTACTTCAACAATTCAGAGCAGAGCCTTGGCGGAGTTCATTGCGGAATGGACCCCAACGCCAGACGAAGAGATTCAAGAAACGACTCTCCCCGATAAGGAACCTGATCAAGAATGGGTTATGTACTTTGACGGGGCTTTTTCGCTGCAAGGCGCCGGTGCTGGCATGCTGCTTGTTGCACCCACCGGAGAGCACCTCAAGTATGTAATCCAGATGCATTTCCCCCGGGAGAGTTCAACAAACAACACTGCAGAATACAAGGGACTGCTTGCCGGTCTTAGGATTGCGGTAGACCTTGGTATCAAGAAGCTCATCATCAGAGGCGATTCGCAGCTTGTTGTCAGGCAAGTTAACAAGAATTACCAGAGTCCATTGATGCAAGCTTATGTGGATGAAGTGAGAAAAATGGAAGAGCGCTTTGATGGTCTGCAAATGAAGCACATTCCTCGTGCCGAGAACAGTATTGCTGATGACCTGTCAAAGCGCGCTGCCCTCAAGTTGCCTGTGGAACCAAGAACTTTTGTGCTCCATTTGACTCAACCATCTGTGGCATCATCAATGAGGCAAGAAAAGAGAAGAAAGTTGAATTCTGGGCAGTACTTTCCGGCTGAGCTCCCTGGAGCCACCGGCAAGGAAGTCAGGGAACAACAGGCTCCGGCGGAGCCTCAGGCTTTCGCCGTCGAGACAATTATTCCCCTGGCGGAAGAGATGCCTTTAGTCCTAGCTGTCGAGCCCCAGGCTCCAGCATGGGCACAACACATTGTCCATTTCCTTCAGACAGGAGAACTCCCCGAAGATCAGGAAGAAGCGGAAAAAGTAGCCCGTCAGTCTACTATGTACCAGTTCGTCGATGACGTCCTGTACAGAAAGAGATCGAACAGTGTGAAATTGAAGTGTATTCCTCGGGAAGATGGACTAGGGCTGTTGGCAGAGATACATGGAGGCATATGTGGCTCTCACATAGGGTCAAGAGCACTTGTCGGGAAAGTGTTCCGGTAGGGTTTCTTTTGGCCCACTGCCCTCCAGGATGCAACTGCACTAGTAACCAAGTGTGAAGCGTGCCAGTTTCATTCGAAGAAATCGCATCAGCCAGCTCAAGCTCTTCAGACGATCCCTCTCTCCTGGCCATTTTTGGTCGAGGGGCTTGACATACTGGGCCCCTTTCCCCGAGCTGCCGGGGCTTTGAGTACTTGTACGTTGCCATCAACAAGTTCACAAAGTGGCCGGAGGTGGAAGCGGTAAGAAAGGTGACAGCACAATCAGCCATCAAGTTCTTTAAGGGAATAGTTTGCCATTTCGGTGTGCCCAACAGGATCATCACCAACAACGGCACGCAATTCACAAGTCGCACCTTCATGCAGTACATCCAAGACCTTGGCGGCAGAATTTGTTTTGCCTCTGTTGCTCATCCGAGAAGCAATGGCCAAGCGGAGAGGGCTAATGCTGAAGTGCTGTGCGGTCTCAGGACCAGAACTTTTGACAAGCTGAAAAGTGCGGAAAGCGCTGGATTGATGAGTTACCGGCGGTTCTTTGGTCAATCAGAACAACACCAAATTGAGCTACTGGCCAGACACCCTTTGCTTTGGTCTACGGAGCGGAAGCAGTTCTCCCCACGGAACTCATATACGGGTCACCTCGAGTGCTCGCTTATGATGAGCTTGAGCAAGAGCAACTGCGCCAAGATGACGCTGTGCTCCTTGAGGAGGATCGTCTTCAGGCTGTTGTGCGAGCTGCTCGCTACCAGCAAGCTTTGCGCCGCTATCATAGCCGCAAAGTTCATGCCCGAAGCCTTGAGGAAGGCGACCTTGTTCTTCGATGGATTCAGTCCGCCAAGAATTCAAACAAGTTGACGCCGAAGTGGGAGGGCCCTTATCGGGTAGTACGAGTCACCAGGCCCGGCGCTGTCCGCCGGGAGATCGAGGATGGCGTTCCAGTGAGCAACTCCTGGAATATCGAACATCTTCCCAAGTTCTACCCTTAGGGCGCGGTTGCCGGGGGCCCCCGGCAACCACCTTTTGTACGAGTCTTGCCGGCAGGGCATGTAATCCTTTGTACAAAGCCAGGCGCAGATCCTGTGCGCAGACGAATAAGATTAAGTGTTATGCATTTCTTGTCGATTTCCATGTTTATATATATATGCATGCTTGTCTGAGATATTGTATGACACTTATTCCCGGTAAGTATTAACGAACCGCCAAGGTTCCATATTTTTATTTTCTCTTCTTTCTTTTTCTCAAAAGATAGAAGGGTTCCTCGCGCGCACATTTGCCGGGGGGAAAGGAAGATATGGATACCAGTGGGGGACGTTCAGAATTGACACCTTGCCAGAGAGAACAATAAATACAGCGACAGAGAGCTAAGTTGCTAAACTTGAGCAAACTTTTCAATTTTTATTACAAGGTTATTTTCCTTGGATGATTTTGGCCTTTGTATGGAAAACCTGCACGCAAAGGAACCCTTGTCGTAATTGGCTGCGCCTTCATTCTATTTCGAGTCCGCTCAACAGTTTAGATGGCTGCACTAAGAACGCCAAGGTGACTTGCCTGCCGCTTCACCTCCAGCAGGCTGCTGAAGTTCCGCACCCAGCGCTCACGGCAGGTTGCGCGCCGGTAAGTTTTCAGTAAGCGTAGGGTGAACTCCATACATAAAGGAATCAGACAAGGGAAATAGCATGCATGTACCCAAACATAAGCAAGTTATATTACATTAATAAGTTGCCGCAGTTCTAACTTAAGACTTAATTGTCTTTGGCATGGAATGTCGACGGCAAGAAGAGGTGGAGCAGCTAATCTCTGCGCTGGCCTTCGACCCTTTTGATTGAATCCACCTTCTCAAGGATAGGCGCGACAAGCTCCTCAAGTGCCTTCAGATTTGCGTCCTTTGGCAGGCGGCCGAGCACGTTGGTGAGGTCGATACCACGATTATTATGTACCACCTTGATGAGTACCTTGCGGAGGATGGCCCGGCAAAGCTGGCGGGATTCGTTGGCCAGTTCGGTCGCCCGGTTGGACTGAAGCAGCTTCAGAGCATCAATGACGCTTTCAAAGAATATGGCCAGCCTGGCGCTACGGGATATCCTTTCTTCAGTGGAATACTTGAAGTTTGGCAGGCCCATGGTTGATAGTTGTGCTGTGAACTTCTCCGTGGCATCGACGAGGCGTTCAGTCCAGATTTCCACCCCCTTTTTGTAGTCAACTTGGGCGGCGGCAGCGCTCTTGAGCAAGTTCTTCTCGTCTTGGAGATCCTTGCTCAGGGCCTTCTCGCGGGCCTTGCCGTCCTCAAGTGACTTCTCCAGCGTGGTCAATTTCAGCCTCAGATCGGCAATAGCATCATTAGTTGAAGGGAGTTGCTTGGTCTTGTCGGACATGGCAACTTGCATCTCCGCCAGGGTGTGGAGGGTTTTCTCCCTGTCACCTTTGAGCGTCGAGAGCTCCTTGATGTGTTCTTCAAGATCCACTTCCAGCTTCTTCACTTTGTCGCTCAGCTCATTCTTGGCGGCCTCTGCAGCCTCGGCAGCATCGACGGCCTCCTTGAGCTTGCCGGCGTGATCTACAGTTAGAGCTTCAAGCGCCTCCTTGTGCTTCTGCTCCAGCTCCTTGGTCCGCCACGTGACAAGCTTTTTGATTTCTTCATCTTTGCTGCGAAGCTTGGCGGCGAGCACCTGCTCATGTGCGGCAAGGTCTTCCTCGTGAGCATCAAGCGCAATGCGACGCTCCATCAGGAGGGCATCTTCAGTAGCAATTCTTTGCGTAGCTTCCTCTTGCGCCTTCTCTATATCGGATTGCTTCAAGAGGAGCTCCGTCCAGCTTTGGCTCACTTGTTCCCGATTGGCAGTCAGCTCTTGATAGGCCTCGGTGTACCAGATTTGCATTTGCTCAACGCGCTTTTGGAAATCTGTTTCAGCTGCTTCAACAACTACAGCTCTGGAATCTACCATCTCTTTTTGGGCACGGTGGAGCGCTTGGAGCTTGCGGAAGTTATCGCCCATGGCCTAAAGGAGTTGATCTTCCTCAGATTTGCTGCTGCTGACACTTGGTTCATTGACGATCTCGAGCCCAGCAGCGGTGATGATTTCTTCATCAAAAGTTTCCCCTTCGGTCGGTACCCCAATGCTTGCCGTCCCCGGCAAGTTGACAAACAGGTTCTCGCCAACTTTGAGATATTTGCTTGATGAGGGGACTTCGGATGTTGACAGTTGATCCTCAGCAACCGCCTCACCAGTAGCTGGGGGCTCCGTGGCCGGCGTAGTGCCTGGCGTTCCTGCGGCAGGAATGCCATCAGTACGGTCACCAGCATCCTTGCCGTCCCTTTCAGCAGATTCCTTGGCGGGTTCCTCTTGTGCAGCCTTGGCGGCCTCATCGGCAAAGGCACTGCCGGCCTCGACGGTGGCATCCTTGGCGGCCTCGCTGGCAGCGATTTTGTCAGCTTCGGCGGCAACATCCCTGGCGGTCTCCTCGATGACAACGTCGATGTCCATGTGTTCCATCACAGGGAATTCTAAAGGACGAAGGAGGGAAACAGAATGAGATCAAGATTGAATTTCAAGAAGACAAAAGAATGAGAGATAAAGGAAAGAATAGCAAAGCGCTCTGAGGCAATTGGTTACCTGCATCGCGCTGTTGAGATGTGGCCTCGCCCCTCCCGGCAACCTTGGTTGCCGGGGGTAGGATGCCTGTACCCATGATTGCCAGCTCCTCCTCAACCAAGATAAGCTTGTCGGTGTGATCTCTTGCCGGGGATGCGCTTGTGGGCGGCGTGGTTGACGAAGGTGGCACGACGGGGGTGTCTCCCAATAACTCCCCTTGTTGCCGTCCTTCTCCTGCAAGCCCAAAGATATCAGCGGCAAGGAAAGAAACCTCAGCGTTCGCCAACAGAAAAAGAGTAATGAACTCACGCTAGGGGGCTGTGCTAGGGGTTGCGTCGAGGGTTAAGCTCCAAGCTGATGGTAATAGTTTCCGGCACACTTGTGAAGCCTGCCGGGGGCTCATCGCCCGTGGAAGTCTTTGCCCTCTTCGCCATCCTTTCCGCCAAGGTTTCTGCATCACTGCGGAGACAAAACAAGCAAGTCAATAAGATTGATTCAGAATTTGGAAGATAAAGGTTGCGATAGGATACTTACTCTTCCTCTTCTCGTCCCGAGCTGAAGCCGGAGATGTCGAAATCGACCTCCATTGCAGTGTCCGTATGGGGGGCGGAGGAGGGGTTCTGGGTCGCTTGGCTGTAGCAGGTGCAAGAGGTTGGTGTGGCTCTGCCACCTCAGCCTTCGATGCGGTTGTGTGAGACGCCCCTGCCACTCCAGTAGTTGCCGCAGGTGTGTGTCTCGCGCGCCGCACGTGTTGCTGTCGAACTCCTTGCCACGGTGCAGCCTTGCCGGCCGCCTTCTTGCCGGGAGCCTTGCTGCTTGAAGAAGGTTGGCTTGCCGGGATGCCAGATGCAGCCTTTCGAAGAACACGCTTTGTCTTCTTCGGGGCTGGGAGCTCCTCTTGCGGTTCTCCTTCAGCCGCATCTTCGTCGGACGAGCTCTCAGCGGCTGCGTTGCTCTGTTCCCCGGTGGCCTTGTCCTCCCCGGCAGGATTTTCTTCAATCACTACCTCTGCGTCACTGGTTTCCCATTCTGTGAAGCCGACGCTGCCAGCCTCCGCGGCAAGATTCGCCTCCTCCTCCCTAGTGGCGATGTATCCCACTTCTTCGTCGGTGGTGGCCCGAATGAGGTCTGCTTCTTCCCGGACGGCTCTCTCCATCAAGTTATCAAAGAACTTTTGTGCTTCCTCCTCGGATGGCTCGACCCAAGTCGCGTCAAGACCGTGAGCATTGAACAGTGGCATTGTGGCGATAATCGACCCCAGGGCAGAGTTGTTGCACAGAGGGACAATTCTTGCCAGCAACCGATGTTTGTTGTCGCGCTGGAATAGCCTTTGGCGGAGAGCGCCAAGTTGCATAGCAGTCAAATTGTTGTTCAATCCGGGGCGCAGTCTCATGGTGTCTGCTACGTTCCGATATTCCCAAGCTGATCTCCCTTTATTCTGCAAGGGGGCGATGCGGCGGCGGAGGAAATCGATGCTGATCATCTCCATTGTGAGCCCAGCAGCTTTCAGGTGAAGGATCCTGGTGGTGGCAATCGTGAGCATCTCGTCTTCAGCAGCGAAATCGCTCCAGTCGCTGCCGCGGACCGCCTTCTGCTGTCGAGGCAAACAGAACAGATGGGGATCTTTTTCCTTGATCCAGCACCACTCGGACCGCCATTCATCCCACTTCTCGCGGTAAACCCCTTCTGGGTATATTTCCTTGTTCCAAGCCCTTGGAATCCAGGCGATAGAACCAGAGAGGGCCTCCCCTTTTTGGATACAGGGAATAAAGTAGTGGCGGAAGAGGGCAGTATTGGGAACTACACCGGCAAAATTTTCACAAAGGTGAGCAAAGATGGACATGCACAGTACATCATTCGGCGTGAAATCAAGAAGATGGAAGCCGTATGTGTACATAGTGTCGTTGAAGAAGTCAGAGAATGGAGGACAGAGCCCGCAATAGAAATAAGCGACGAAGAAGGGATATCTGTCTGATCCGCTTTTGGAACAAGAACCTGGAATCACGCGAGTTGCGGGGTGAGCTTGCGTCTCCCTCGCCCACATGCACTGGTACCGGTTCTTCAGAGCTTTCGCGTCAAGCGACGGGGCGAAGACGACGTACTTCTTCCGCATCTTCACCAGCTCGCTCTTCGGGACATCGGCTTTCATCTCCTTGCCCTTGCCTTTGCTGGTCTTGGGCGGCATGGCGACTGTGGGGGTGAAAGCCGGGGATGGAGCGGGTGTGGAGGCGATGAGCCGATGAGGAGAAGCTTTGCTCTGAGCTCGAGAGAAGGAAGGCAATGGCGGATTTCAGATTGAAAAGAAGAAGAAGAGGGGAGTAAATAGGCAGCGCCTCTGCAGTTTCCTTTTTATGGGGAAGGAGCGAGGCCGCCTCTTTTACTGCCCAATGTGAATACGCCTCTACAAGCGCGCTGCGGCCGCGGCCGTTCAGCGCACACGCCCCACGTCGCGCATTCAATGCGCATCGTGGGGGGATGTAGTAAGCGAAATCATCACAAGCAATTAATCCCCTGCCACGCGTGCCCGTGCACTGTTTGGGCCTAGCCCAACAAAGCCTCGCACTCGTGTATGGCCTAGGCCCGGGGGCTCCTGTCGGTGTACTAAGTATTGGGACTTTAGTACCCCATACTTCTGCACGGGCAGTCGTAGCCAAGCCCGCGGCAAGGCTTGCCGGGGGAATAATTGGAGATTAGTGCAAGATTGTCAAGGGGGCACTCAGACCAAGAATCAAAGGATCAGGAGTTAATAAGAGCTGAAGACCGAAGACCAGGCCATCCGGCAAGATCTTGCCGGGGTGGCTCACGAAACCCGGCAAGATTTGGGCCCGGCAAGATTCGAGCCCGGCAAAATTTGCCCCCCGGCAAGATTCTATCACTGTGCCACCGCTTCAGCACAACAACCAGCCTGGCATCTTGGGCCCATTCCTAGATGCGTGGCAGGGTACCAGTGGAGGAGAGCTTAAGCGGTGCTGATGGGATGGCCCTTTTTTCCATCCCCAAGGAATGATGACACCTAAACGGACACCTCACAGTGCATTAATGGCATTTGTCCTAAACCGTCAGTGGTTAGGTATGATTACCCTGTAGCTACTTTACACCTCAATGTATGTACATTTTGCCACTGTGGTGACCGCTTTCGACGTATAAAAGGAGGCCCAAGGCAACTGCTACAGGGGAGAGGATCTTCTGGCCCATTCTGCATGCGTAGCTGCTCTTTGAACGTATTGTTCATCGCTAGCGCTCCTGGAGTTTGAGCTCAAGAACACCCTTAATAAAACAAAGCAGGAGTAGGGTTTTACGCTGATTAGCGGCCCGAACCTGGGTAAAACCACCTTGCGTCGATCGTTGGTTCTGCTCTTTGTGCATACCTCTTTCCCTACCGAATCGTAGAAGGGATCCCCGCGGTCCCATAGGTGTCGTACGCCGACACGCATCTACTACACCATTGCAACAACATCATCAACCACCTCCACGCCTCGATCCAGCAGGGCGAGCGCAACGTGTTCCTCTTGAGCCGGGACAAACTTTTGGTGCCGCTGCTACTGCTGTTGATGCTTTTGTAGCTCCTGCAGAGGTGGAGGACTATTACGAGGATGAGGTTGATCAAAATCAAAACTACGTGCAACCACCAGCACCACCACCAGCAGGTCGACCTCATGCATATAATCGCAACGGTAGGGCTGCAGCACCACCTCAGGTACGAGATTATGACAATATTCCTAAACTAAAATTGAATATTCCACCGTTTGAGGGTAGATATATTCCTGATGTATATCTTACTTGGGAGTTAGAAACTGAACAACATTTCACATGCTTACAATATCCTGAGGATAGACGTGTTGCTGCTGCTGTTTGTGAATTCACTAGTTTTGCTTCTGTTTGGTGGTTTGAACATTGTAGATTACATCATGATAATATCCCTACTACATGGGCTGCTTTGAAAACTGCTATGTGTACTCGTTGGGTTCCACCATATTATCAATGTGAATTACTTCAAAAACTGCTGCGTTTGAGACAAGGACAAAATTCTGTAGAGGAGTATTATTAAGAATTACAAACATGCACGATTAGATGTGGTATTGTTGAGGATAATGAGGCTATGCTTGCATGTTTTATAGGTGGATTAAATAGAGAGATTCAGACTATTTTAGAGTATAAGGAGTATAACAATATCACTCGTTTATTCCATCTTGCTTACAAAGTTGAACGTGAAGTGCAGGATCGACAGGCATTGGCGTGAACTAATTTTTCTGCAGGTCGACCTTCATCATGGACACCGCATGCATCTTCTACTTCCACACGTTCTGCTACACCGGCACCTCCGTCAGCTGCCACCTCCAGCCGTGATACAAGAAAGCAGGCACTACCACCACTATCTGCCAAGAGCACACCTACTAGGCCTGCACAGAGCTCTTCTTCATCCATGGCATCAACAGGGCACACACATGATATTATTGGTCATTGTTGTAAGGGTAGAGGTCATTATGCGAGAGAATGCCAATCTCCGCGTGTTATGATTGCTACTAAGGATGGTGGGTATGAGTCTGCTAGTGACTATGATGAGGAGACTTTGGCTCTTATTACAAGTGAAAAACACGATGGAGATGATTCTGATCATGAGACGCAATACATGGCTGCTGAAGATGCTGACAGGTATGAAAGTTTAGTTGCTCAACGTGTTTTGAGTGTGCAAGTCACACAAACTGAGCAAAATCAGAGGCATAATTTGTTCCATACAAAGGGAATTGTGAAGGAACGTTCTGTTCGCATCATCATATATGGAGGGAGCTGCAACAACTTGGCTAGCATGGAGATGGTGCAGAAGCTATCTCTCACCACAAGACCACATCCACATCCTTACTACATCCAATGGTTCAACAACAGCGGCAGGGTTAAGGTAACACGTACTGTTCGTGTGCATTTTAGTATCTCTAGATATGCTGATTATGTTGATTGTGATGTGGTACCCATGCAAGCATGTTCCTTATTACTTCATAGACCATGGCAATTTCATAAAAAAATTCTGTACACCGTGGTAGAAACAATCAGTATACTCTTGTTCATAAGGATAAACATATTACATTGCTTCCTATGTCTCCTGATTCCATTTGAAAGATGATATTAATAGAGCTAGTAAAGCAAAACAGGAGCAAAATAAGAGTGAAAATCAGATTGTGGCAAAAGAATTTGAGCAACAAATGAAGCCTAATAATAAAGCACTATCTAGTGTTGCTTCTGAAATTAAATTGAAAAGTGGATGTTTTCTTGCCACCAAATCTGATATTGATAATCTAGATTTCAGCAAGTCTGTTTGATATGCTTTCGTTTGCAAAGAGGCATTATTTTCATTCGAGGACGTGCCTTCCTTTTTGCCTCCTGCTGTCACTAACATTTTGTAGGAGTTTGCTAACATCTTTCCACAAGACATGCCACTGGGATTACCACCAATTCGAGGATACCATCAAATTCGTATGAAATTGGGGGACGAATGGAAAACAACATTTAAAACTAAGTTTGGATTATATGAATGGTTAGTCATACCTTTTGGGTTAACTAATGCACCTAGTACTTTCATGAGATTATTGAACGAAGTTTTACGTGCTTTCATTGGACAATTTGTGGTAGTTTACTTTGATGATATGCTGATTTATAGCAGATCTTTGGAGGAACATTTGGAACATTTACGTGCTGTTTTTATTGCTCTATGTGATGCACATTTGTTTGGTAACCTTGGGAAGTGCACCTTTTGCACCGACCGAGTATCTTTTCTTGGCTATGTTGTTACTCCACAGGGGATAGAAGTTGATAAAGCCAAGATTGAAGCTATTGAGAGTTGGCCGCAGCCCAAAACGGACACACAAGTGAGGAGTTTTCTTGGACTCGCTGGTTTCTATAGGCGTTTTGTGAAAAAGGCGTCGGAGCCGCTGCTGAAGGTATTGGAAACGAGGTCTGTTTTTTGGGACTTGGAGTACTGGCCCAATCACGACACGCCTCGTTGCCTTGATCAAATGCATATCACGAAGAATGTCCTCGAGAGCTTGCTTAGCACACTGATGAACATGCCAAAGAACACCAAGGATAGGCCGAAGGCAAGGAAAGACTTGGAAGATTTGAAGATCAGGAAAGAACTCCATCGTAAAAAGTTGACGGAGGAGACAGAGACGGAGGAGGCGGAAAGGGGCAGAAAAGTCAACAAGAAGGAGGAGAATTATTGCCCCCTTCTTGCTTCACCTTAAGTGCAAAGGAGATCGATCAATTCATCAAGTGCCTTATGGGAATCAAAGTCAGTTCTGGTTACTGTGGGAAGATAAGTAGATTTCTAGACACCAAGAAGAAAAGGTTCAGCGGGATGAAGTCTCATGACTGTCACGTGATGATGACGCAGATACTCCTGGTTGCCATTAGAGGGATAATGGACAAGCACGTCTATGACACGCTTACTGGTCTCTGCAACTTCTTCGATGTTATCTCTCGAAAGTCCATAAGTGTGAAGCAGCTCTGAAGGCTACAGGAAGAGATCGTTGTCATACTATGTGAGCTTGAGATGTACTTCCCGCCCGCGTTCTTTGATGTCATGGTGCATCTGTGTGTCCACATCATGGACGACATCATCGACCTCGGGCCGACATTCCTTCACAGCATGATGCCGTTCGAGAGGATGAATGGGGTCATCAAAGGATTCGTTCGTAACATGTCCTGTCCCGATGGGAGCATCGTCCAGGGGTATCTGATGCATGAGTGCATCTCCTTTTCCGAGAATTATATAGGCGTCGGAGACCCTGTTGTTGGTTTGCCCGTCAAGAAGCACAATGGGAGGCTCGGAGGAGAAGGTCACAACAACGGCCGAAGGGAATTGCACGTGGACTACTCGGATCGACGAAACGACTTTAACAGGGCAAACTTAGTAGTGCTACAACACCTAGATGTGGTAGATCATTATGTGGCACAGCACAAAGAAACCATCACAAAGGAGTACCGTGATAAGGGGATGCTCAAGACGGACGATGAAGTTACTGTAGAGCACAATGCCACTTTCTTGCATTGGTTCAAAGAGCAAGTTCTTGAAAATCCCCAGGAAGAGGGCAGTTCAGATGGATTGCTCAAATAGGCCTTAGCACATGGCCCCGCGCCCAAACTCGCGACCTATCAGTCATACGATATCAACGGGTACACGTTCTACACGGAGGCCAAAGACATGGACAGTGATTACCAGAACTCCGGGGTGACAATTGAATGCGTGACCGATGCCAACGGCACAACTGAAAGATTCTACGGAAGGGTCCAAGAGATCTGGGAGCTTGACTATGCTGGAATGCATGATGCGACGATGTTCCGTGTCAGATGGGCTAAGGACATCGTAAGAGAAAACAAGTATTTCACTACCATGTCTATGCCCGACGCGAAGAGCACTACCGTGAACATTAACGTCATCGCCAAAAATGAGCCATGGGTACATGCTAAGCATGTGACACAATGCTTCTTCATAACTGACCCAACCAATCCCAGCCGTGTTGTCATGAGGAGAGGCAAAAGGAGCATCGTCGAAATGGATGGAGTCACCAATGAGGAAGACTACGACCAATACGACAACCCGATGAGGGAAGATGACGATGACGATGAAGCATACGTGAACAGAAGAATCAATACTACATTACCTAAGAAAGATCGTACTCCATGGTTCCGAAAAAGTCACAAGGAGGGGCTCAATTATTCGGCAACAAACAAGAAAGGGAAGAAGCTCAATGTGAAACATCGTCGACGCAGCTGAGAAACCATCATTTATATATATGTATCTATTTTGTGTACGCACTTAAGTAACCGTTATCTGTCAGTGTATGCCTGATTCCGGTGATATTCGCGCAGTGTGGGAGGGAGACACCGTCGTCGGGAGAAAGAAAAAACAAAAACAAAAACAAAAGGGAGACAGCAATACAAAAGAAAAAGAAAAGTAAACAGAAAAGAAAAGAAAAGGAAAATAATAAAAAGAAAAGAAAACTAAAAACTAGAAAAGGAAAATAATAAAAAGAAAAGAAAACTAAAAACTAGAAAAGGAAAATAGCGGTAGCGCTTGTTTGGGAACAAGCGCCATAGCTAACTTAGCTACAATGTTGGTTTAGGATCCAGCGCTATAGCTAAGTTAGCTATGGCGCTTGTTCCCAAACCAGCGCTACTGCTATTTTGAGTTATCCCCCCCACCCCCCGCGCGGGCTCAAAATTTCACCAAGTCATTCCCCCCCCTCTCCTCCAACCTCTCCCCCCACTCTGTCGCCGCGCTGGCCATCGTCCCTGCCCGCCGTCGCCCCTGCCCGCCGTCGACCTCGACGCCGGCCGTCGCCCAAGCCCTCACTCGGTGTCACCGTCGCCGCGCGGGCCCGCCCTCGACCTTGCTGCCGCCGCCCTCTCCCCTGCCCGCCCTCGCCGCCAACCACCTAAGCCTGTAAGCCTCTCCCTCTCCTCTCCCCTGCCCTCCTCTCTCTCTCTCTCTATGATGAACCCTAGCTACTGTTAGCAAAATTAGGACAGATGAACCCAAGCTATTGTTAACTAAAGATTGTTATGGAAATAGACATAACAAAACATTGATTCAAGTTCATAGGATTCTAGATAGTCAAAATCATCATGTGTATTTTAGGGCAGTACCAAATTTAGCAAATTTAGCTAAATTAGCAAAAAAAATAGCTATAAAAAATAGGAGCAAATTATTTGTAGCTACGCAATTTATCAAAAACAGTAGCTCCCTAGAATTGCAAAATCAGTGGACTTTTTAGCTATAAATAAAACAGTGGACTTTTTTAACTATAAATAAAACAGTAGCAAATTGCCTAGCTGCAAAAATGCAATAAACTAAAAAACAGTAGCAAATTGCACTAAAAAACAGTAGCAAATTTTTTGGAACATGATATAAAACCCTAGATGATGTTTTAGGAGCATGATATGCCCTGTGGTAGGGCAGTAGCAGATTAGTTTAGGGCAGTAGCAAAGAGAGAGATCATTTAGGAAAAAAGCAGTAGCAAATTAGTTTATAGGGCAATTTAGTTGGTTAGGGCAGTAGCAGAGAGAGAGAGAGCATTTAGGAATTTTTTGTAGGTATATAAAATAGAAAATGTTTAGTGAGGTCATTTTGCAAAGGTTTTTGGTTTTTGAAAAGACCACTATTTTGCAATGTTTTGTGAGGTCATTTCACTCTTTGTACTTGCTTGAATGATATATTTTGCAAATGATATATGTCATTGATGTTATATGATTTTGCAATGTTGGTTGAATGTCGAAGAATATCCGAGTGGCCTATGTTTTGCCGGAATGTTGATTCATTTCCGTTCCTGCAAATTTCAGGTGCTCCATATGTCCACTTTTTAGCAAAGGTCATGTCGAAAGTTCCCGTGATTTTCGGCATGACTTGTGCTAGAAACTAGGACATATGGGGTGCCCGGGATTTACCGGAAGGGGAATGAATAAACATTCTGACCAAATATAGGCCCCTTTTTTCTCTTCATTATATCTTTTATTTACAATTGTTGAATAGGAAACATGTCTAGCCACGCCGAAGCCGGGGGTTCTGCTCGCCTCGAAGAAGACCCCATCGAGGCAGCAAATCATTATTTCGATTACCTGGACGAACACCAAATGGGGGTGCATGGTGGCGGCAGTGGCACCAACCCCGACACCGACGCCGACACCGGCACCAACACAGGCACCGGCACCGACACCACCTCCGAGACCGGCAACGATGCTGTCGTAGCCGGTAAAGCACCGAAGCAGAAGAGGTCACGAACATCAAACAAGCTCGGCATCGGACAAACTGTGGTCACGGAGATGCACCCCAAGAAATTAGAGCCAACGGCGCCAGAGGAAGCGCGCTCGTGCTGGGGCAATCAACTAGGATGCATCCTCAGGGAAACTGCCAACATCAACGACGAGAAGTTGAAGAAGATACCACATATGAAGAACATGCTCCTAAAGAAGTTGCACAATAGGTTCCTGTTCCCCGGCCGGGATGAAAGCAAAGAACCGTGGGATGACGACGCCATGACAAAGATAAATGACAAGGCGATGGTGACGTTCACCAACGACTTGTCCGCCTGGAAAGTTTGGGTGAAGAAAGCGATTGCGAAGAATGAACCGTGGTCCAAGATTCATGCTGACAATCCGTCAATAAAGGAAGAGGACTTAGAAAAATTCAAGGAGACTTGCGCTAAAGAAGAAGTCAAGGCAAGGTCGGAGAAAATGAAGGCGCTCCAGGCCAGGAACACGCCTCCCCACCACCTCGGAAGCCATGGTTACGAGGGGAAGAGGCATGTATGGGCCAAGGAGGACGCCGAACGTGAAAGTCACGGAATCCCAGACCCCTTGGCAGTGTTTACCAACCCAATGGAGCGTGACTGGATCAGGGCCTGGTACAAGTGGGACCGCATCAGAAAGATCTTTTACATGAACCCGAACACGAGGGAGTTCATGAGACTTCTGGTAATTGTTATATTACCACATTATCATATTAGCTTCCAATCAATTCGACTACAAGTTTTGTCACATTAGTAAACCATCCACGTTCCTTTTGCAGAAAGAGGAGCACCAAAAGGCAGCCAAAAGCGATGAGTCGTCACAGTCGTCGGCGAGGCCCAAGTGGGACACCCCATTCAACCGGGCCCTGAACATACTGAAAAAGGTCCCGGAGGACAAACCGCCGTCCAATGGACGTGTGCATGACGTCGGAGATGGCACCTCGTGGAAGACGTGCTACCACGAGGAGCCAAAAGAAAGAAGGAAGAGACGGTTGGTCACTCAGCAGACCATCGACGAGAAGGTCGCGATTGCGGTCAATAAGACCAAAGCTGAGACCAAAGAAGAGTTGCTCAGGGTAGTCAATGCAGCGGTCAGTGACGCGGTGGCCCGCTTGATTCCGGCAATTATCGATTGGTCGAAGAGCAATCCAAATAAAGGGCCAGAGGACTTTCCCCTTCCTAGCTACGTCGGGAGCAATTCGGTGAACATCACAGCACCTGCTCAAGCAACCGCAAAAGGTCCCGCTCCTGTTCATAGCAGCCCGACCTCCGTCTCTGGCATGCTCGGCGGGCCTTCGTCTATGGCTGAACTCGCCGCCCTCATGGTAATTACGCATCATACCCTTTTCACCAGCATGTCTATAGTCTTCTGTTTCAGTTGCCTTTCGGATGTTTGACGTCGCAGACATGTCTTCTTCGTAGGCCAACAATACCCCGTGCACCCTACTCTACGACATCAAGGGCCAGAAGGTGGCCGTGGGAAAGGCAATGATCGTGAAGCCGAAGGACCGCATGTTCCACAATCGAGAGATGCCCGATGGCATCTTCAAGGTTAACGTGGCCAGTGTCTTAGCGGGCTTCGAGGATTTGCCTCCTCCGATACCAGTCGATGACAAGGAGACCCGTAAGCGGATTGGCGCATGCAAGAGCTGGTTCTTGCCTTGGCCGAAGACTCTTCTTCGTGTCAAGGTGCCCAGTATCACACCAACGACATCTTCTCAAGAAGGTATGAACACCACCCCACCTACCGAATTACCTGCACTTGTCGTGGCGGGTGATAGCAGACGATACGAGGGAGAGCCTCCATTAGTGCCAGATGATGTCACCCCCGTTGTCGAAGAAGCAAATGCTGATGATGACATGGAGGAGGATGATGATGACCCAAACAAGTATTTCAATACTGCCTATGATGATGGAGGATTGATGGCTCAGGACGATGAAGACTCAGGCTATGAGCGTAGAGATGATGACTTGATGTTGCCTGATTTGCCGGAGCCGAAACTTCCTAAGGCGGAATGCAAAAAGTCTCTCTTCAAGCGATCCTCGTAGGAGACGCCTCCAGATGCTGCCTCTACCCAGCAACAACCCGAGGGCCGTCCACTGATTAGCCCGACGACACTGGGGGTGGTGGTTAGGGAAGGTATGGTGGGCTCACTACCGCCACCCGCCAAGAAGCAAAGGAGGAGACCAGACAGGAAAGGCCCTAAAGGTGCCAGAGCTGCTTCAAGCAGCCAGCCACCTCTGTAACCCCGGGTGGTAGACAGAATACCTGTCGAAGGTGTGAAGCATTTCCATGTCACCGGCGACCCGATCCTACCTACAAAAGTGCTAGAGCACATACTGAACAATGATCTAAGGAGACTCCATGACGATGTGCTGGCCAGAGAGAAAAGCCTTCTCATCTCGGAAAAACCAGGATACCCGCTTTACGCGGCTCAGGTGCCGGGTGGGAGGTTGTACATCGAGAGATGGCCCGTGGATAAGTTCATCCTGCGATTTGACTACATCTACGACATGTTCCACAAGACCAAGCTGGATTTCCAGTTCATCAGCATGTATACATTGTATCTCAACTACTTCATCAGGATCGAGAACATAAAATATATCTGCGTCGCGGACCCGTACTATATGCACGAGAGCTTCTTGGCAGTCTGCAAAGAGCACCGTGACTATGCAAGCAAGTATATCGGCGACTTCATGATCGCTAATAAGGACAAGGAAGTGATTCTCCTGCCTTATCATCACACGTAAGTCATCCGCGCATATCCTTTCGTAAGTTTTAATCATTCCTTTGCAAATATGGAGGCTAATTTGAGGTGTACTTAATTTGGGCAATGGGGGGGGGGCGTCCTCATCGTTCTGTACCCAGAATACTCCCATGCTATGTACTTGGACTCATCAAAGAACATCAAGAAAAAGGATTACACGCACATAAAGAGTGTTCTCGATAGTGCCCTGTTCACCTTCAACCTGTCTGGTGGATATATCAAGGTGAAAAAGCACAGGAAGAATGGGCTGGCTTTCAGCCATAAGACCGACTTCTGCTGCATCTAGCGACCGTACACCAGTAAGGCTGATGGATTCTACCGCATGCATCACCTGGTCGAGTACAGAAGGGATAATCAACGCCTTTGCATGTCAGCTACTACCAACGATGCCGAGATTGTCAACTGGGCCACAAGCATAGGAAAGACACCGGATCATCGAATCCAAGCTGAGTTTTATCACGTACAATGTGAACTTACCCAAGTGATCATGAAGCAGGTCCTCAAACCAACAGGGATGTTCTACCATGGGCCAATCACGCGGGATGATGTCCGAGCACTGCTACTCGCTCAGCGTCTGGACCTGAAGCCTTTCAAGAAGCTCGGGTGCTTCCTCCCGGACTATGAAGATTGGACCGCCAACATGGAGGACTGATTGTCGATGACAATGTGTCACTACTGTCTTTCTATGGCAAAACTTTGAATTTATGCACGGCGAAACTATGTGATGTAATTAAACCGTGGTCCTGAACTAGCGTAGATCACTCTAGTTAATTAGTTTGGGTACGAGGAACTTCGTTATTTATGTTTACTATAGGTTGCTTGTATTTTCCTAATTATGCCTCTTTGTTTTCTTAAGTACATTATGTTGCATATTATCATTCAATTCATCAACTGACGATGCAGGTACATAGATCAGAGATGGCGAAGAACTGCTATGCCGTGTTCGTTGGCAGGGTTCCGGGAGTGTACGACCACTGGCCAGACACTTAGGACCAGGTGGACAAGTACCCGGGTGCTAGCCACAGAGGGTTCGACAGTAGAGCCGAAGAGGAAAGTACTTACTTGAGGTGGACGCTCCGGCAAGAGCGGGAGCGAAACTGCCGGTGCCTCAAGAAGTACTACATAGTCGCGCTCTTGCTCATGCTGATCGCTCTTCTCTTCTACATCATGGTTTAGATAGAGATGATGAAACTTGTGTGTGTGTGCCATGACCATGCAGTTGCATTTATTCAAGACATGACATGACTTGTGTATCGCTATTTTCGAGATGTGATGATATTTGTGTTGAATGATGATGATGATGGTATGACGAGACTACTGTATGTGTATGATATGATGAGAATAGTGTATGTTTATTATGATCTGATGAAACTACTGTATAGAGCCTATACAAATACATCACAAATACGTAGAGGGGGTATAAATCTGTGAAAGCAGGAATACTAGCAGCAGCGCTGTAAGGCATCTAGCAGCAGCGCTTGCCTTTCTGCAGCGCTACAGATAGTTAGCAGCAGCGATGGTCAGGGCAACACTACTGCTAACCATACTTACCAGTAGCGCTGCCCTGACTAGTGCTACTACTACAACTTAGCAGTAGCGCGTTAGCAGTAGCGCTGGACCCAGCGCTACTGCTATAGGTATTTCAAGTGCTACTAGTAGGCTTTCTCCTAGTAGTGTTTGGGTGAGGAAGATGAGCTTCCATCGAGGACGACTTCATTTCAAGAAGGGGAGGATGATGAGGACATAAATACCATTGTTACACCAACAGCCGCTGCTGCTATACATACTGGACCAATCACTAGAGCTCGCGCACACCAATTGAATTACCAGGTACTTTCGTTTCTTGGTAACAATTCTAATGTTCATGAGAATATGATGCTGTCTAAATTGGATACATTTGTGTTGATTACTAATGAAGGGGCTAGCGTGGACAAGAGGGATGAACACTGGAGCATAAACAAGGATGGAGATGAAGGCGCGCGCGAAGGGAACCAGAACAGCGTTTCTAGTGCAGATTTCAGTACTTTGAAGCCTCCTTGATGACATACAAGGACATGGATGAAATATACAAGATGCCCTTTCATAAATTTTGTCCATAGCTTATAATAGGTGCTGCGCCACCTTATTTTTGGGCCAGGCCCATGTAATTTCGAAATACTTGAGTATAGGCTATTTTTAAAGTCCGTATGTGTGGGGAAAAAAGAGTTAGGGTTGGTTTCGGACCCCTCCTCCAAGGGTCACGAAATTCCCCCCTCTTCCTCCATATATACAACACTTAGGGCGTCATTTAGACTTTGGGTTTTGTTTAGATTAAAAGTTCGCCAGAGCTGCGTACTTCGTTTGTGTTCAACGACCAGACCAAGACGTCACAGAACCCCACTTTCATCAATAAAGCTTTCCTCTTATATTCGTAATATCCAGATTGCAATCCCAGTTTCTTGCTTGTTCTTTGTTTGCTCGCAGGAAATAGACCCTCGTGGTCAGGTTGATCGTGCTCCGGTGTGGTCAATAACCCTCGGAAGTTGGTTTAGCGATTGCTAAGGCGTGACGTCTTCGCACATTCGTAGTTGGATCGTCAAAGTCGATGCCCATAGAACACGATAGCTATCTCATCGAAACATTGGGACACCTTCACCTCTATCATTGGATGGCGGATGTAGTTGGGCAGATGGGATTTGGGAGGATTCCGAGGTGGGAGGACAGTGGGTGGCAGCAGTGGAAGGGGAACGATGGGACAAATAGGGGCTAGGGTTGGACGTATAAATAGCAGAGAATCTAGAAGCAGTCTAATTGCAGCACTCCAATGTAGACCATACGGTCGAGAAAAATAGGTTAGGGGAGTCCAATCAAAGAACCAAAGATGTTTGGAGATGTTCGGGGTTGATCCGGACCCACCGATCACGACTGAGCAGTCCGGGTTCGAGGCAGTTTTTGGACGTGCGTGAGGGGGTCTGTGGGCTATGCACAGAGGCTAGGCGGTGGCGTGCAACTGTAGTTGGTCTCGGAACGGTCAACAAAGACAACGGGGAGACACGCAGCTATAACAGGTGCAAGTTTTGAGAAATGACGACAGAGGACTACCGATGCAATGTGAATGATGACATGATAAATACAACAAACAAATAATTAACACGGCTAACACGAAAAATATGGAGGGCATCTGGAGCATCAGTCTCGGGCTGCCAAAACTCTCCTCCACTTACAAGAGATCTTGCCCTGAGATCTAGGAATTAGAAGAGGGAGGGAATAGGGAGAGATAAAACAAAGTTGCTTCTTGGACAAATGAGTGAAACCAAAGAACCTTCAGAGGTTGAAAACCTTGAAAGGAATGACACAATGGAGACGTGTAAAGTTGGAAACACTTCGTTAGAAAAGAGGTACAAGGAACATTACGAGAATGTTGTAGGTTGAAAGACACGAAACAAGATCTTAATGGACCAAAAAGAATATGAAACCACACCGATATAACGAGATAGCCAAGGAACAAGAATGAAAGAATTTGGACAACACTCCGGATGAAAATGAAAGGAATTGAACATTAACTTGAGAAAATGAAAGCACTTGGATGAGACTCCGGTTAAAAGAGAAGTGATGGGCACAACATGAAGATGGCAACATGCAGATAACTTGGAAAAGAGCACCAACACAATGCTTCCTTAGCAAAAGAATTGAAGTTAGATATTTGGAACGAAAAGAATGGAGGAGAAACCAACATCTTCTACCACAAATGAATTTGAAAGAGCATCCTTACAAACAAGGATTGAATGGAGTGTTGTAAAATCAACAATGAAAAGATAAGCTTGTTGTGGGCTTATGGGAAACATCTCAAAACTTGAGGTGAAATTCGGCCACTACCAAATGATTGATTAGTTGAGAGGAACGAAGAGATGCAAAACTCCACTTCAAAAGATAAGGGAGAATGAATTGCACTTTGAAATACAAGAAGAAGAATACTCGAGCTCCTCCAACAGAAATGATAAAGAACACCTCGAGAATGATAAATCCTTTAATGAACTGCCATGAAGAAGCTCTCGACGAACTCCGGATAGATAACAAGATTATCGAAACGAAATGAAAGTTGAAAAGAACAAGATGAAGCCTTGCAATGATTTCCTTCAAACAGCGATAAGGAAAAGAGAAGAAGCTCCGTGATGAGATAACTGATAAGACTTGGAACTCCGGAAAAGAGAATATGAAACACTTGTGATCGAGAATTTATTCATCATGAACAAACTCCGATATAAAGAATTAACTCACCGTGAGGAACAAGAATAAGAATTATAACATGTCTATCCTCCATGAGTTAGATTGATGATGAGCAATTGATTTGCATACTATTTATTCTTCTTGAAAAGATTGGAGAGAGAGATAGCACAAACTAGGGAAGGTCTTCAACGAAGCACCGGTAGGATTTGAAACAACGAATGAATCGATACGATAACTAAGGAAGAGGAATCTCGAACGAACAGCCGTAAGACTTAGAAAATGAAGGAAGAAAAGAACAAACCGCCAGAAATAATTACAAAACGAACGAAGATACTTGAGGGAATTTAAGTACAAGAGAAGGATGAGATCATGAGCTGACTAAAGAATACTTGCACGAAGCACCGGGAGAGTTGGAGAACAAGAGATGACAGCTAAGAACGAATAAATATTATGAAATGATGGCCTTCGGAGAATCAAAATGAAACAACTCATGAAAAGGATGTGTGATGGTCATGAAAAGAATTTTCGACGACCCGAAACAATTTTAGAGGATAGCATCAACCTTGCAACATGAATCTTCAAGAGAACGGATATGATCTGGAGGAAAAACTCTTATTTAGTCTTCAATTGCCAAGAAAGACGACGAGTAACACTACCATAAATTTTTGAGATACTCCGGGACGACGAAGAATAGAAAGGTTGAACCAAAGATGAAAAAATTCGAAAGCGAACTTGGAGGAGGCATATGACCGATGATAATTCATTCTTACGTCAAACTTTGAAAGAATTTGATTATAACTCCAAAAAAAATTAGAAGAGTGAGGTAAGATCCTGGGAAAAGACCTGTGGGTTATGGGCCCACTCAAAAGAAAACACTATTGAACGATTTTTATAGAGAGATTGCACCGGTTGAATTGAATGGCTTGAATGAGATAACAACCTCGAAATAGCTTGAATAGATTAAGAATGGAAACACAAATCTTCTGAGATATCTTCAATAGTCCGGATATGAATAGGGAGAGGTGAATAAATCAGAGAGCCTCGGATAAGAAATTCCAACATGGGAAAACATGTGAAACAATAGGAAGAGATGTGATCAACACCGAAGCTTGAATTGAATCCACCGGAGAAGAAAATGAGAATGAAGAATGACGAACTTGAAGCTTCCTTAGCATCTTCATGAGAATCACCGGATAAGAACATTAAAGGAAAAGAATGAAGAGACTTCACATGAATAAAATGGATACTTAATTAAGAATTCTGGCTCCGTGAAGAAAAAGGGTGGGCGGGTGGGAAATAAAAAACAACTTGAGACGGGTAAAATGAACGCTGTTGAGAAAACTAAGAATTGAACTTGCAAATAATGAAAAGGATTGAATTATCTTGGATAGAAGCATGCCGGTTGAAAAAGAATTTAAATGACAAAACAATCGATCATAAGGATTAGCATTCACGTAGAAATATGGGAACACCGCTTAGGAAAGGTATGGAATGAACACTTGACATCGAAGCAACTCGAATACCACAAATAGAACAAAACAAAGGATTTGGCTTGTGAAATATGCCGGAAACAAATACATATCCCCTCATGCATTTATTGTAAGGAAAATCCTATTGAACAACTTGAACTCCCACCTAAGAACTCCCGAAATTTTTGGTTATGCAATCTGGTATAGTAAGTACAAGGAGAAAAATATCAGCACACAACTCCTAGCAAAATTCAATGCTCCAAATGTACCGCCTCCTCAACACATAACCAAAATCTCAGAAATTCGTGTACCTCGGTCCTTCGAAAAACAATAGCTATACTACCCGTGGCAATACATCTGATCTCCCTCCCCAGTACTGGGTGGCACCAGACTACTCTCACCACAAACAGTATAGAAGCATTTTTATGTCGATGTCCTCTGGTATTCAAGAACTGGAACAATCATGAATGTGACAAGAACCCCTTGGATCTCAACTCCCGGGTCCAATCCATATGGTCGGGAGGCACCAAGACTAGAATTCCATCACACCGATATTGCAACGATTCCTGAATACCCGCATGATCCTAAAAAAATTGAGTGAGAAGAGTAGTCGAATCAAAACACCTACGTCACAATTCCACACAAGAGCGACGAAGGGGATAAGGAGTAAAAGGAATTCCTACTCTCTGATATATATAGATATATATATATATAGGACAATTTTTTCCTACTACCGGGTGTAGTTACTCCCACTTTTGTTTGATACGTTCTAGGTAGTATCTATCATATCGGAGAGTATGTACGCATAGTATGTAGTATATAATAATGTTTAGGTAGTATATATACTAATTTTTTTGTAGTATGTACCATATTTTGTGCATACTCTATTTCGCGTACTATGTACGTATTTCACAAATACAACAAAACTATGGGCTCAGTTGCAATTTTTTCATATTACTCACTTTGGAGTATCTTAGATATAAATAATAAAGTAGAATATATACTACCACATAGTAGTATATGAGAAATGGGTGTAACTAACCCAGTAGTAGGAGCATTATATATATTATATATATATATATATATATATATAATATATATATATATACTACCATGTACTACTTTATCATTTTTAGTATGTTCATATATATATATATATATATACTACCATGTACTACTTTATCATTTTTAGTATGTTATACTATATCTAAGATACTCCAAAGCGAGTTATGTGAAAAATTACATGTGAGCCCATGTTTTTATCATATTTGTGAAATACGTACATATTTGTACGTAAAAGAAAGTATGCTCAAAATATGATACATACTACCTAAAAAATAGTATATGTACTACCTAAACAATATTACATACTACATACTACGCGTACGTACACTCCGGTATGATAGATCCTACCTAAAACATACAAAACAAAAGTGAGAGTAACTACACCCGATAGTAGGAAATATATATATATATATATATATATATATATATATATATATATATATATATATATATATATATATATATATATTCTGATCCCACTATTAGCACTATTCTTGATCATGGGATCAGAATAGTTATTCTGATAACATCAAGCCTATATAGGCACGCGCGAGGAACTCCCGAGATCTCGAACCCGCTGAGAAAAAGAAAAGGAAAAAGAAAAAAGACCTCCCCACGCCCTACTCTAGCCTCCCGCCGGTCAGTGCCGTCCCCACCTCCCTCCCCAGGCACCAGTCGCCGCCGCCGCGACCACCCTCCCGGCCTCCCCTGGCAGCAAGCTCCGCCGCCCCCAACCTCCCTCGCCTGGCAGAAGCGCCGTTGCCCCCAACCTCCCTCCCCAGCAAAAGCTCCGTCGACCTCCTCCAGGGATCCGCCGCCATCCTCCTGCCGCCCAAACTCGGTCATGCGCGCCGCCCCATCTCCCTCCAGCTCACCGCCGGCCTCCCCCCTGCTTCCACTGGGCGGCGGCCTCTCTCCCCTAGATCCACCACGACGACGTCCTCCTTCCCCCTGGATCAACGGCAGCGGCGGGGGCCTCCCTCCCCCTGGATCCACGACATCAACCGCGGCCTCCCTCCCCCTCGATCCAACACGGCGGCAACCTCCCCTGGATCCATGGTAGTGGCGGCCTCCCACGCCGTGGATCCACGGCAGCAGCGACGATGCCCTCCCTGTCATGCACTGCTCGCAAACCACCAGCCATCAATCTCATGTGCGCCGCCGTCCAGCCATCGATAGCTGCCTTCCTGGCTGCAGAGCGCCCTCCCCCCCGGCCACCACTGCTACGCCACTCACCCCAAACGCCTTCGCTCCTCCAGCTCGGCTGCCATCCCGACTAAAGCTGAAGATTTTCTTGAAGATTTCACCTTCGATCAGTGCTTCTATGTGTGTGTAACTGGTGAAAGTAGAAATTTCAATTTACATAGAACGCATAAAAAGGTTCGAAAATATCAATGATAGAAGTTCATGTACATGAAGGTTGATGCTTCGCATGTTGTGTGTATATTCGGGAGCACACAGAAATCATGTTGTGCCATATTATTCAGTAGCAGTTCAACAAGAAAACCTGCAGGAGTTCTATTAGTATAGTTCCAGCAGGAAAAAAAACAAGTTCTGCTACTTGATGTTTACAAAAAAAAAGTTGGCATTTTCGCAGCAAAATTGTGCAAACATTATAGTGGAAAATTTTGCTCTCAAAAGTGTTACTGGTGTCTGTAAGAGCGTGACATGTTTTCTCTTTTCTCTTTCCAGTTTGTTTGTATATATAAAGGATAGATAGTATAATTATAATATAAAAAACTATTGGATAGTTCTGACAAAAACATACTAGTAAAGAACGCATAAAAATTTAGGCAGTCCGGGACTTATTGTCAAAGAAGTTCATGTATAAATGGCTCGACGTTGAGCACTTAAAACAAATAGACTTTCCCGAATAAAGGATTGAGTACTTAAGAAAAAAATCACAATGCAAAAAACATAGATTTTTCCGTTAGTAAGTAATAAAAGAAAGTTCAAAAACTAAAAATAACAGAGCTTTCAAAGTTTATAATAAAAAATAATTTTCCCTATTTTTCAGAGAAACCTAGAAGTTGAAAATGATGGAGAAAAAATGTGTTTTTAGTATGTTGGTTTCATTTCACAAAACTAAAAAACACAGAGAAGCCCCGAGCAAGTTCAAAAACTACGACAGAAAGATGTCCAAAAAAACCAAGAAGTTAAAATTTAAATAACAAAAACATTTCAAAAAATGGATTGTAAAAAAAGAACTTTCCCCATTTCCAGAAAAACCCTAGAAGTTCAAACTGAAATAACGGGGTGGTTCATTGTTTATAACAAAATAGGATTTTGTCGCTGCAAAAGAATACAACACAAAGAAGTCCAAAATTTAAAAAATGAAGAAGTCCGATGTTTATAAAAAAACACTTAGATTTACCTCGTTATTAAAAAATCAAGAAGTTCAAAATATAAAAATGCAGTAGTACAATGTATACAAAAACCTCAAATTCTCCCCGTTACTAGGAAAAATAAAAGTATGGGGTGCAATCTTAAAAAAAAGTTTGATGATGTTTACTTTCTTTCTATGAATAAAACTAAGAAATTCAAATTTTAGAAAAGGTAGCGGTTCAATTTTTTTATAAAAAATGGATTTAACACATTTCGAAAAAATATATAGATGTTCAAATTAAAATAACTGAGCAATTCGATGTTTATATAAAACTTGAATATTTCGAGTTACTAAAGAAAAAAGTAATAAGTTCAA
Organism: Thinopyrum elongatum; assembly: GCA_011799875.1. Classification (NCBI taxonomy): domain Eukaryota; kingdom Viridiplantae; phylum Streptophyta; class Magnoliopsida; order Poales; family Poaceae; genus Thinopyrum; species Thinopyrum elongatum. Next base: position 371,818,009 of record CM022303.1, read on the forward strand.
ATTAAAAAAATGAATAAGTTCAATGTTTATAAACGAAGAAGGAAGACAACCCTCACCCATCAAAAAAGTTAACTCTAGAAGTTTGAATTTAAATAGAATGGATAGAACAAAGAAAACTTTATGGGTGTGCAATATTTCTCCCCATGGATTCCATTATTGAAAAAATATAATCAAAAAGTTCAAATTAAAAAAAGAGCAATTCAATGTTTGTGATAGTAAAAAAATTCCATGTTTCTAGAAAAACTGTAAGAAGGTCGAATTGAAAATAGGAGAGGAGTTCAAGAAATTCAAGAAGTTCAAATTTCAAAAATCTAAGTTGTTCAACTTAAATTGGGAGAGCAATTCGAAGGTTATACAAAAAGAGATTTATCCCACGCCTAAAAATTAAGAAGTGAAAGGTTCAATTTTTTAAACAAGAGCAGTTCGAACATTAGAACCAAATTGGATTTATCAAGTTTCTTAAAAAATCAAGAAGTTCAAATTTAAAAAATGGAGCAGTTCAATTTTAAAAAAAAAATTCAAGAAGTTCAAATTCAAAAAAAATGAGTAGTTCGGTGCATACAAAAAACCTCAAATTCTTCTTATTTCTAGGCAAAATAAAAGTATGAAGGAAATTTCAAAAAAAAGTTTTGCGATGTTTACTTTTCCTTTCCTATGAATAAAACTAAGAAGTTCAAATTAAAAAATCTTAGAGGTTCGGAATATACCGAGAAACCCTAGTATTTACATGCATGATCAATTTGATGAGTGCTTTAGGAGTTAGGGCAAAAACAAAGAGCAGTTCAAAGTGATAACGCCCAGAAGTTCACGTACTGCATGGTGTGTGTTTCATATGAGAAAAGAATAAATAAAAAGGCAAAGTCTAAAAATTCGGTCCTAGAAGTTCAGGTGTTGTGCCTAGGAAAGTTCAAGAATTCTTTTGAGAGAGGTTCACCGTGTATTTACATGTTCAAAACAAAAAAAGATGTTCTTTTTGGTGTTTTAAAATAATTCTCTCAATCCATTGTAATTTGAAACAAAATGCTCTGCATGAAAAAAGTTCCTCCTATTCAACAACTTTCCAATGCTCTACAAAGAAGTTCAGAGATTATAAAAACCTAGGATTTACATGCTCAATTTTGATGAGTCTTTAGGAGTTAGGGCAAAAAAAAAGCAGAGAGCAGCTCAAATAGATAACAGCCAGAAGTTCACGTACTACATGGTGTGTGTTTTATATGAGAAAAAGTTGAATAAAAAGGCAAAGTCCAAAAAAATTGTTGCTAAAAGTTCAAGTCCTCGGCCGAAGAAAGTTCAAAAATTCTTGTGAGAGAGGTTGAACAAAAATACGTGACAGAAGTTCAAGGTGAAAAGAATAGGAAGTTCAACTACTACATGGAATGCGTTTCGGATAAGAATATAAGAATAGAAAACTAAAAGCTTAAAAGGTTTGTTGCAAGAAGTTCACGTGCTCCTGCTAGCATAGTTAAAAATTCATGTGTGAGACGTTTGTCATTCATTTACATGTTGAAGAATAGACAAAACGATGTTGTTGTTGCCATTTTTAAAACTACTCGCAAACGACAACTAATTTGTAACAATTGTCGACAAGAAAAAGTTGCTGCTATTCATAAGCTTTCCAACGGTATATTATATGCTACATTATGATATACAGTTTACAAGTCTCATGTATATCGTTAAAAACATGTTTTTATGTATTCAAAAAAATCTTTCAAAACCGTTGCGAGTACGAAAAAATGATCAACACGGGAAAGTTGCATGTTTTCAACAGCTTTCCATCGGTCCATCATTTGCTCAATTTCGGTAAGTGGTTGGGGAGTTACGGGAAAAAAACAGCACGCGAAAAACAGAGTGCGGTTCAAACAGACATGCCCCAGAAGTTCAACTACTTCAGGCAGTGCATTTCATTTCGTGATGAAGGCAGAAAGCATGATCTTGTCATTTTCTAAATTACTTGAAAACGGCTAGAAATTAGAGAAAACTTTACATACAAATAAGTTTCGCATTTTTGATAGTTGTCCAATTGTATATTATTTGCCCCATTCCGACAAAGTTTGCAAAAATTACATCCAAAAAATGTTTTTAACCATTTTCAAAATTGACTTAAAACCATAAGGAATTGGGAGAAACATTATATACCAAAAAAATTTGCATTTCCTCAAGCTTTCCAATGCCATATTATTTGTTGCATTTTAACGGACGGTTAAAAAATTAACTCGAAAATACGAACTCGGTGGAACTTGGACTGTTTTCCAAATTACTCTTCAACCATTCAAACTTAGAAAAAACTTTGTACATGAAAAAGAAGCGCATTTTCATAAGCTTTCCAACGCCGTATCATTTGCCTCCATTGGATTAGCCGTTTAGAAATGGCATCGAAAATACGAACTCGACTGTTCGGTTTGCGAAATTCTACGATTTTCCAAATTACTCTTTAACCATAGAGAATTAGAGAAAACTTTCTACATGTGGAAGGAGCGGATTTGCAGCAGCTTTCCAACGCCATATTATTTGCCTCATTCTGATAAACGGTTTAGAAATGTGATCGAAAATATGATTCATGTTTTTTGTATAAAGAAAAAAATGGTTTTCAAAACTACTCTTAAACCACTTAGATTTTGCCAAAATTTTAACTTAGATCATGATACTCGTGTCCACAGCTTTCCAATGGTATATCGCAAGCCTCATTTGGACAATGTTCGTGGAAGTTCAACCAAGCACTGGAGGAAGTTCAACTACTACCGCTGGGACAGGTCAGGTAGTTATCAGAATATTATTCTGATCCTGTGATCAGAATAGTGTTTATATATATATATATACATATATATATATATATTGACTATTCGTCACCCTGGGTGAGGAATTCTTATTCCTCACCCCAGCCGAACCACACACTTCAGGGAAGAAATAAAGGTTGCGACATAAATTTACCTCACGCATGGCAAAAAGAAGGCCGGACTTGCGTGGTAAATTTACCTCATGCATCTATATACTGCTAAAGTAATCAGGAGAAACCCCACTATGGATCGTGGGTCGTGGGACGGAGGGAGGTCTCTGCCATTTTCCAAACCGTCTCCGTCAGATAACCTGTCTACCGCCGCTACCCCCGGCCTGCTCCGTACTAGCCATGGTGGCTCCTCTTCCCCGAAGGCCAGCGGAGCAGGCCACTCTATCTCTGCGGCGGTGAACTAGCAACGGTGGCTTTGCAGAAGGAGAATAGGTCGCCCGCCAGCGAGATCCAATTCAGCGGATGCGGCGGCGCAAGTGTGACCATGACCTCAGCGCCAGGGCAGTGCTCGCCCGTGTCGAAGTGCTTCGCGAGCTCAGGGACTATGTTTCTCTCCTCTCCCATCGTCGTCTCCTTGGTTGAAAGGATCCTGAGATCTCACTGGCCACCGTTGACTCATCATGGTATATGTATCATCGACCTCCTCTTCAATTTATTCACTTCTCCTAATTCATGTGCCCATGAGCTCAAGCTCCGCCCCTTGACTCTCTTGAACATGGCTGCTTCCATCCCCTTGGTGACTTTCTTACCTATTTTTGATAGATGAATTTTTTTTTTGTCGTCAAGGGTGCATCAGATTATTTGTGTTATGAGTTTGTCATCTAAACGGGGTTGGTAAGTTGTGATGGGGCAATCACTGGCCAAGAAGTTACTCGTGCCTGCTATGATGATAGCAGGACAAAATTACCATGATATGTGAAATTTAAAATGCTTATGCTAAGGTCTCATATTATGAGAATTTGCCCTGCGGTGTCTGCCACAAAGCTAGCATGGCTGCGACCTCAGCATCTAGCTACTTGCAATTTTTCTTCAGCTTGTAGTTTGGGTACTGGCTAGATTGTAATTTTTTGTCTAAGTTCTTCTATTGTTTCCTTATTTTCAGGGACATGCCAATATCCAATCCCAAAGAAAGGTATTTGTCTCCAACTAGTGTTGTTTCTTCATGTTGTATCCTTAAAGCACGACTAATTCTTTAGCTCAAGAGTTCAATATTTTTGTTATAGGGATCCAGGTGAGGCCTCACCTTGTAAGTATGCTCTACCTGGTGTCATCAATGACGATGAACTCCATCAAAACATACTATATTTTTCTCTGCAGAATTTCTCTTTTGTGAATCAACTTTGGTTCTATGGTCTGATTGCCTTATCAAACTCATTGGATTTTCCTTGCCCTTTTTTGGGGAAGCTATGGGAGAAAGAATTTGTTCTAGAATAAAGGTTTGTACCACATTACATGATGTGCAAATCGCACTGCAAATACGCTTGTATTGTTAAGAAAAGTCCTTGTTCTGTTACTTAGAGTCATACCTATAGAGCTAGTGCTCCTCCAAACATTCTTGTAATGTTAGTAATTAATGTAGATCCTAGAGGTGCTGCTACAATTTCCTACTAAAGGTAGAAGAAATGATTTCTGAGATTTCTGTTTGTTTAGAGTGCATATGTGACTTTCCTATCATCCAGGTATTGATTTAAAGTAGATTACCTCATGTTGGAGTTGAAGTAAATACTTGACATTCTTCTTGTAGAGTTTCCTATCAATTTTGAGCAGCTTGTGTGCCACCATTGATTTACACATAAAAATTATGAAATTATGTCATTAATTTTCAGGTAGAAATTATATCACCAAAGGCATCCCCAGGCATGCCACTTTTCACAGTTGAAAAAGGATGATAATCTTTTAGTCCTCAACAAATGTATTGATGAATTTCCACAATTAGTAATGCAAATTAGCGGCCGCTTCACTGTTCTTGTTTTCTTTTGCAATCTGCAAGGAACTCAAAAGACAGTTGTACATTTACTCACCTGCATCCTGATCCATATATTGTTTGGGTAATGTAGAACGTCAGAACTTGCAGTTTCTGTACAGGTTTGGATAGAAATTCATCAATACATTTTTTGAGGACTAAAAGCTTATCAATCAATTGGATGCAGAATTTTGTAATTCTGGAATAGATGACTCTCTCCATGAAAAATAAAGTGAATAGCTTTCATATGAACGTGTTTCTAGATCTAATGCCTCTGTTATGCGTGGATCTAACTAGAAGGTTCATTTAGTTGGCAGGCCATATTGTCTTCAGTTTGAGACTCATGATGCTACTACTTGTTCTATACAGATAAAAGAAATTTATGTGTATATGGGTATTTCCAGTTTTTACCTTAAATATTACTCCCTCCATTCCTATATATAAGTCTTTTTAGTGATTCCAATAGGGACAACATATGGAGCAAAATGAAAGTATGTAGGCTTTATTAAAATCTGAAAAAAGACTTATATTTAGAAACAGAGGGAGTAGTTTTCTTTTCAACCTTAGATGTTGGTACTTAGAATAATTCTTATTTCCATTTTTCTGGCACGGTTGTTGTGTTCAGAATACCATTATCTGTTTAGAATGTATTCACTAAAGGAAATTCTAATGGAAAACCCCACAGTTTGATTTCTTACTCCGGTTATCTATGTGTTGATTTCTTGTTTGAAACTGTTGGGCATTCATATTAGCAAAGCTTCAGATGTTTGACCCATCAGCATTGTGCTATAGGGCTTTCATGCATGTTACTTAGCATAAGATGAGATAAGCACCCTTTCATTTTAGGTGGTACTAAATAAAGTGATTCAGTATGAACTAATATAGTGCATGGGGGTTCTACAGATGCAGCAGCATCAAGGACTACGCCGGGAGGAAGCACATGGTGCTGTATTGTGGTAATGCCAGGATCATGTCACCTATGAGAACAAGCACAACCACAAGCACGTGCAGCTGCTCAACCTGTTGATGATCGCCGCGAATTCAGAAGCCCAATTGAAGCTGCCAGTGCCATAAGAAGTTGAAGAACTCTAAATTTTTACGCCATGAATTGAACATGTCATTCAGCTCTTCTTTGGTTATTCAGTCTGACAAATAGCAAAATCTGTAACAATAAGGCAAAGATTTCACCGTCATCTTTTTCATGATGTATAGTGAATACTTGATTGGGGTGCAATGCATTTACCTTTTGAAACATCCTATTGATAAAATCGTTCCATGTGAGAGCTTGTTGAATTTCCTTGTAGAAGTACCACTGGAATTTTTTTCTAATTTGTGTGTATGTTTTCAGCAAATTGTGATAGGCTTGTCAACAAGTATCTTCGTTGAGTGTATCCGAGAAAAATCTTGTTTATTTCTTGGATTAAGATATTCTTCCTGTTTGTATCTTCCTCTAGTATTTTGCCTGATGGTTGTCTACCGGATCACCTTGATAGTTATATTCTCTTAATACTACCAATATGAAGGAACTCCTTTCTTCTCAGTTCTCATCTTCAGCGTTCTCTGCGAGGTAAGTTCTACTTATCTATTTGATTCGGTGACTCTATTGGCGTAATTAAAACATGATAGTATGTGTCTTGATTCTGCTCTGATATGATGGTATGTGTCTTGGCAAATAAGTATCTCTGAATCTTGAAACTCTGAAATTATCGGATTCCGGTGAAAATTCAGTGAAACACAGAGGCCAAAATAAGATGCAATGCACTATAATAAGAAGGAAAGTTCATGCATACACAAAAATCCATCCAAATAAAATCAGAAATTCTCTGAATTTTTATTATACCACATACACCACTTCTATGCAAATAACTTTAACAAATTTCTTTGAGTTGCAAAATAACTCAACTAATTAGGATTTCCTCTAGCTCAGAAACCTCCTATCTGACAAAAGAATCATTTCTAGCCCCAATATCAATCACCTCTTCTATCCTGGTGGGATCATCTTCTGAATTCTTCGCTCCTACAGGGGTCATCTTTAGTCCTTTCACATATACACGCAGTAGAGTTGGCATAGAATTTGCCTCTTTCTGTTATGACTTCCATGGAATGGCCCATAGATCCTTTCTGGACTACTCGCACCTGTGATGAGAATTCATCCCATGACATATATCCCATGCTTGTAAATAAGGTGTAGAGTTGTTTAACATTTTATTACGACCAATATATCTCATGCGAAAAGTAGTGTCATAATTCACAATGAACTAAGAGATATAGCCAACGGGGATGTGCAACGAAACAACAGAAGCATCAGAGCATCACCTTGGTCCAACAATAGCAAGTATTCTGGCCATGTTGCCATTATTGTCAGAATCTATTCCATTGCAGAAAATGAAATCAAATTGAAGTCATGAGAGATGAGTATGCCAAAAATGGAGTCAACTCATCTTTACTTGACAATGATCCTTTTGTATGGAAATATGAAAAGAGCGCTCTGAGGACTAGTAAAGTATCTTTTTCACCTCGACAAGCAGCATAAATATGGACATTCCTTCCGTGGCCTAATGCTCCCAACAATAGCCCTACCTCATTAGGTGTTAGGCACATACTTTGCCTTCTTTCTTTCTCTTGGTTGTTTATCTCAGATCTGAACACAAAAAGTTGGCGATAGGGTTGCTTTACGTGTCAAAGTATTGAGACCTGAAATTGTTCATACATGCAAGGTTTGCATCGCTTCCAAATGGCACCTTGATCTCAGTGGAAAATATTTTGGGGTGACCACAAATAGAATATGAGAAGAAACTAAACATTGAGACAGAGTCCATGTCTCTTCTACTTTTGGATGAACTAATAAGTCAAACATTGTTTATAAAATCGACTAGCGCATACAAGTAGTTGAACACTTTTTATACGATTATGCACATATCATATAAATCTTTAGCTGCAAAATAATGATCCTCAAGTTAAAAGCAAATATTTTAATTATGCTTCATGATTATACATATGAAAGAACATACAGTCAAGGGATGGGTGGTATTTTAGCCAAAAATAAGATAAAAATAATACTGAATTAATTTGATAGTGCATCAACATGAGGTAGATTGAGATGTAATCCCGTGGAAACCCATAGTCAAATAGTTTATGAACAGTCCAACAGTACATATGCTTCTGAAACCAACGAGAAACAATCAGCACGACAACAATTAAACACTAAACTAATGCCAAAAATCATGTAAATTCTCATTGGTAGCAGAAACCTGAATACCTTGCATCACTTTTTCTGTTGCAATGTAGACAGTTGGTGCATTTAAACACTTTCAACTCATTTGACAAAATTTCTATTTCTCCAGTAGAAGTCCACTTTTTCACCATGAAAACACTATTTCAAAGCAAGAATAATACTGATTTTTTATACCCGAAAGCATAGATGTCTGAATATTTTTCAAACAAAGATCTCATGTTTTCCCAACTCTAACTACATTTACACATTTTGCAAAAAAAGGAGGGGGGAATACTGAAGTTACTACACGACAATAATATTAGCAGTGGCATGGTGCCTAAACAACAATATTTTTTTACCAAAAACTCTTGTCAATTTTACAATCATCTAACATAACCCAACAAAAGAATCAAGAGGAGGGGAGCCTGGGAGAGATAGAAATCTCATAACCTAGATTTTATGACAAGGAAGAGGAAGAGAAATAAGAGGATGATGGAGGAATAACTACAGGAGAGAACCAAGCAGTCGTCGTTGTTGATGCAGGTGTCACTGGCGATCGTGTATGGAGAGGGGAATGTGCCGACAAGATCATCTCGGCTTGAAACGAGTATTTAGCTTGTAGGATAGCTATGCCCAAATAAACAAATAAATACGGGGCTGAGATCAAAATAAAAAATACAATGCTTCACCTCTGCATATGGGCAATCTATCTAAATTTAACTAACTGAATTTCTTACTAAATGTAACCAAACTGGAGCATGGAGCAGATACGTACTTCCCATGGGAGAATAAATCAATACAAGCTCCTGGCATGGAAACCAAATCAGTCCACAATTAAATTCAACTAACAACAGTATACCTATAACATTTTTTAAATAACAACATAAAGAAGAGAAGGTTGTTGTTTTTGCGTGACATCGAAAGAAGATCATTCTATGATTAAATTCAGCTAACAACACTATATCTAAGTTCTAAGAGAAATACAGCATCAAAATTAAAGGAAGAAACTGAATTCAGATAAACAGCCAAACACAAATGCAGATTTAGGCCAATGTAAATCTGCATTTGTGTTTGGCTGTTTATCTGAATTCAGTTTCTTCCTTTAATTTTGATGATGTATTTCTCTTAGAACTTAGATATACTATTGTTAGCTAAATTTAATCATAGAATGATCTTCTTTCCATGTCACGCAAAAACAACAACCTTCTCTACTTTATGTTGTTATTTAAAAAATGTTATAGGTATACTGTTGTTAGTTGAATTTAATTGTGGACTGATCTGGTTTCCATGCCAGGAGCATGTATTGATTTATTCTTCCATGGGAAGTACGTATCTGCTCCATGCTCCAGTTTGGTTACATTTAGTAAGAAATCCAGTTAGCTGAATTTAGATAGATTGCCCATATGCAGAGGTGAAGCACTGTATTTTTTATTTTGATCTCAGCCCCGTATTTATTTGTTTATTAGGGCATAGCTATCCTACAAGCTAAATACTCGTTTCAAGCCGAGATGATCTTGTCGGCACCTTCCCCTCTGCATGCATGATCGCCAGTGACAGCTGCATCAACGATGACGACTGCTTGGTTCTCTCCTTTAAGTATTCCTCCATCATCCTCTTATTTCTCTTCCTCTTCCTCATCTGAAAATCTAGGTTATGAGATTTCTATCTCTCCCAGGCTCCCCTCCTCCTGATTCTTTTGTTGGGTTACGTTAGATGATTGTAAAATTTACAAGAGTTTTTGGTAAAAAATATTGTTATTTAGGCACCATGCCAATGCTAATATTATTGTCGTGTAGTAACTTCAGTATTCCCACCTCCTTTTTTGCAAAATGTGTAAATGTAGTTAGAGTTGGGAAAACATGAGATCTTTGTTTGAAAAACCTTCGGACATCTTTGTTTTTGGGTATAAAAAATTAGTATTAGTTTTGGTCTGAAATAGTGTTTTCATGGTGAAAAAGTGGACTTCTACTGGAGAAATAGAAATTTTGTCAAATGAGTTGAAAGTGTTTAAATGCACCAACTGTCTACATTGCAACAAATAAAGTGATGCAAGGTATTCAGGTTTCTGCTACCAATGAGAATTTACATGAGTTTTGGCATTAGTTTAGTGCTTAATTGTTGTCGTGCTGATTTTTTCTCTTTGGTTTCAGAAGCATATGTACTGTTGGACTGTTCATAAACTATTTGACTATGGGTTTCCATGGGATTACATCTCAATCTACCTCATGTTGATGCACTGTCAAAATTAATTCAGTATTATTTTTATCTTATTTTTGGCTAAAATACCACCCATCCCTTGACTGTATGTTCTTTCATATGTATAATCAGGAAGCATAATTAAAATATTTTCTTTTAACTTGAGGGTCATTATTTTGCAGCTAAAGATTTATATGATATGTGCATAATTGTATAAAAAGTGATGTAGGGTGGAAACCCTAAGGCCGATATTTCACGATTTGGAGAGGATCCCACGAAGATCACGATGAACACACGAAGAACACAAGGGAGAAAACAAGAGGAAACACTCAAATTGACTTGATCCGATCACACATATGCTAGATCCATGAACACAAAGAGATCACAAGATCCAAAGACAATAAAGGAAAGATACAAGTAGCTAGTTCTTTTCCAAGAGGAGGTCTTGAATCCACTAGGAGATCTTCTCCTAGGTGGAGGCTTGAATCCACTTGGGGGATCTTCTCCTAGATGGAGGACTTGGCCTCCAATGGAGTAGGTGTCAAGTGGATGAGCAAAGCTCTATATCTCATATGAGCTAAACCAATGCTAACCCTAAAACATTGGAGGAGAAAGGTATATATAGTCTAGGGGGACGAAGGGATACATGGGCCTCGGACCTTTACACTATGCGCAGACAAGGGGAGCCGGACATCTGGGCGTCGGGCCGGATGTCCGGGCCTTCCCGAGGTGCCGGATGTCTGGGCGTGGGGGCCAGATGTCCGGGCTGACAGGGTCCGGTCTCGGAGCTCTCTGGATAGGCGAGGTCCGGATTTCCGGGCTGGGGTCCGGATGTCCGGCGGCTCATGTTGGGCCTGATGTCCGGGGCCTGAGCCGGATGTCCGGGCTGGCGGGGGCCGGCTTCGGTGAGGTTTTATGAAGGGCGCCGGATTTCCGGGCTGGGGCCGGATGTCTGGGCGGCTCGGGCCGGATGTCCGGTGCCTGGAGATGCTCCTAGGCAGGGCTGCTTCTGTGGCCGTAGGCTTCAGGGGCCGGATGTCCAAGCCAGGGGACGGATGTCCGGGGCCTGGGAACTTCCTCCGATTCCTTCCGTCGTTTCTCTTCATCCATGTGCTTGGAGACTTGTCCGACTTCACATGCGTCCTCGAGAGGGCCTTCTTGGTACCTGATCATGCACAACATTCCGGACTTAGGTAGTAGCCATGTCTCGAGCGGATCATATGGAATATCACTAAGGAAAGATGTCACCTCTGTCTCGAGAGCTCTAGCTCGTGCTCGTGTCAATGGTCCTCTTAGCACTTGATGAGACGATGGTAGGTCCATGGGGATGACCATAGGATGCTCCACATCATCTCCCCCCTCCCTTGGGAAAGATCCTACCTCAGATCGAAAGCCTTATCACCATGGTAGGGAGAGAGATCCTTGACATTGAAGATGTCGCTCATGGAGTACTTGTCACATGGGATGTCGATCTTGTAGGCATTGTTGTTGTAGCGTTCAAGCACCTTGAAGGGTCCATCGGCTCGTGGTCGAAGCTTGGACTTGCATTCGTTGGGGAAACGGTCCTTGCGAAGGTGTAGCCACACAAGATCTCCGGTGTTGAATATCATGGGTTGCTTGTTGGTGTTGAGCTTGGTCGCGAGTCATTGTACTTGGCGCTCGATGGTGTGCCTTGTATCTTCATGCATCTTCTTGAGGTAGATCACTCGTGCACTCGCCTCCATGTTGATGCTCTCTTGTAGCGGTACAGGTAGAATGTCCAATGGGGACAACGGGTTGAAGCCGTAGACGACCTCGAAGGGGGACTTGCTGGTAGTCGAATGTCTTGCACGGTTATAGGCGTACTCGGCGATGGGTAGACACATGTAACACCCCCGGTGGTTAACTACAGTAATCCCCTTTTTATTATGCCATGTCATCATGATCAACAGTGCATAATCATCATTAGCATCATATTGCATTTCAACTCCTAAGTCAAAATCCAAATTTAAATGAAAGTGGAAAATAAAAGTTGTCCAACATAGAAACTAAATTGTTCATTAAATAGCAAATAAATCAGAGACAATTCTAAAATTGAAACCAACATCATTGGAGTTGGGTAAGTGACTCAAACATCCCCAAACAGTGATTAAAGACAATATTTAATTACCTTTTATTTAATCTAAAATAAATATGAAAAGATATTTACACCAAACTAGTTTTTGGTGGTAGGATATATTGTGCTGTGATTTGTGGGCCAGCTCTCATATTTTACAAAACTCTAATGGGGGCCACACATTTTGCAAAATAGTAAAGAAAAAGAAAAGACAAAAGAAAAACAAAACAGAAAAAAAAAGAGAAACACCCCCCTCCCCCCGGCCCAACTGGGCCCCAGCCCAGCTGGCCCATGCCGGCCCACCCCCACTCTCCCTTATCCCCCTGGACCCCGAACCCTAACCCCAAACCCCGATCCATTCCCCCCCGATCCCCTCCTCCATCCTCCCCGGCGCCCGACGACGCCGCCCACGCCCGGACCCCGCCGCCGGCGCCGCCTCCTCGCTGTGCCCACCATCCTCCCCGCGCCCCGCTGCCAGTGCCCTACCGCCGCTGTGAGGCCCCTTCTCCTCCCCCTCCTCCTTCCCCGCCTCCGGCCGCCGCCCGCGCCCCCGCACCGCGCGCGCGCTCCGGCCGCGCCATGCCCGCTCACCGCGCGCTCGCCACGCCTCTGTCTCTGCGTGCGCGCGCACGCGCCCGCCGCTCGCCGCTTCCCGCCCGCTTCGGCCGCGCCACCGCGCCACCCCACGCCGCCGCCCGCGCCGCTCTGGCCTCCCCTGCTCCGGCGCCGGCCGGATCCGCCGCCCCAGCCTCCGGCCCCGCTTGCGCTGGCCCGAGCCCGCGCTCGCCGCGGCCCCCGCGCCGCCTGCGTCCCCTCCGTCCGCGCCCGCCGCCCGCTCGTCCGGAGCCCGCGCGCGCTATGCGAGCCCGGAATGTCCGGTGCCCGCACAGGCCGGCCCGGACACGTCCGCCCGCTGCCCCTGACCAGTGGGGCCCACGGCCCAGAACTGTTTAAAAAAAATAGAAAATAAAAATAGTTAATAAAATAAATAATTAGTTAATTAATTAGTAAATTAATTAAGTTAATTAATCTTGTTTAATTAGTCTAATTAATTAGTTAGTTTAATTAATCAGTAATTAATTAGCTAAACCCTAATTAGCCTAATGTGGGAATGACAGGTGGGACCCACTGGTCCTGACGTCATGCTGACATCAGCAGACACTGTTTCGGATAATGTTGATTTAAATAATTAAATAAATTCCAAAAAATCAATAAAAACTTTAGAAAATCATATCTTTTAATCCATAACTCCGATCGAAAAACTTTATACATGAAAGTTGCTCAGAACGACGAGACGAATCCGAACACGCGGTCCGTTTGTCCGTCACACATCCCTAACTATTCGAACATGCAACCATTCCCCTCCGGTCATCTGTCAGACAAATGCCCGGAACCGGGAAAACATTCCCGGATGGATTACTCCTTCCTCAGTGACGTGCAACCATACGTTAGGACACACCCGGCACTGCATATTGTCATGCCGTACTTTGCGTTGCTCATGTTTGCTCTATATTTATACTGTTTCCTCCCCCTCTTCTCTCTCGGTAGACCCTGACACCGACGTCGTCCCCGAGACCGACGCAGCTCCGAAGCCCGAAGACAGCATTGACAACCTTGCCCTTGCCGCCGAGCAACCAGGCAAGGCCCCCCTTTTGATCATCCCGATATCGCCCATTCTAATTTCCCATGCTTGCATTAGAATTGCTGCTGCTGCTGCTTTACCTATTCTGATGCATAGCCTGTTCATTGTAACCTGCTGTTGATAATTACCTGCATATCCTAAACTGCTTAGTCTAGGCTGGGTAGAGACATATTAGTGACCCCACTTATCCCGACTGCCGCGCTGGATTGTCAGAAGACCCGATCAACGGGATTGAAGACCAGGCCCGACACCGCTCGTCACCCCCTTTAGTTGTAACGACACTGCAAGGTTACTATCGAGTGCCGAGGGTGAAACCTCTTGTAGCACTTCTGATGTTAACTCTGTAGAGTAGCTATTCGGTCGTGGTCATCGAGGGTGATTCCTCCTTCACCGCTTCCGATAACGACGCCGTCGTACAGCACCTCAAGTGTGAACCAAGTGAGGGTGATTCCTCCGAGTTCACCTTGACGGATACATCGAGTAGGAATCCAACGAGGGTGATACCTCGGATTCCCCTGATGTTATGGACACACGGATACTTGGAATTTACACTGTTACTTGGATAGGCGGGTCGACCCTGAGGGGTACCCGCGTGCGCCTGAGAGGCGAGTGTTGTGAAGACGGGTGCCTGTATGGTGCCCGAGTGCTGAATACGAGGCGCGGCCGGGCATTCTTAACCCTTGCAGCAAGTCCTCGAGACGGGGCGACGGGGTCCCATCTTTCGTGAGTCTCTGCTCGTTACCGCAAGCCCCTAGTCCTAACGATTTGGATATTTGATCCGAGCAGGCCTCTGGTCTGATAGCACTAACCATCACGTGGGCATAGTATGGGCGTTCTGCATCGTATGCATCAGCCAAAAGCTCTGTCAGACGTCTAGTTCAGCATGGCGGCACGGACGGACCGGCGCCTTCCTGTAGTGTTGGTGCCTGGCTTCACCGTGTGCGCAACGACCCGGAGGGCGAGGGGCGATGGCCAAGACCCCCTTGCGCTTAGGATGTAGACCGGCGGGGACCTCTCTGCTGAGCTGTAGGTAGGGTTGCGATGTGTCGTTTGACCGAGGCCGGGCATGACCCAGGAAAGTGTGTCCGGCCAGAGTTAATCGAGCATGTTGGGTAAGTTGGTGCACCCCTGCAGGGAAGAACACTTCTATCGATAGCTAGTCCTACGGTAAAGGACACTCGGAGTTGTATCCCGATCGATACAGCTGGAACTTGAGGTTAGACCTGGATATGAGGCTCTCGGATTGCTTCTCGCAGGGAGTCGAGAAGGGATCTCCGGACGAGGTTGATGACTGTGTGGCTCTGGGATTGCTTTCTCGCAGGGAGTCGAGAAAGGATCTCTGGGTGAGGTTGAGACTTAATGATACTGCTACATTATATTGAACTGTTCTACTCTCTTCTACTGCTGCAAGACCGCTGAAGATGCTAGTCTTCGATAGGACTAGGCCTTCTCTCTATTCTGGCATTGCTGCAGCCCAGTCCACATATACAGCCTCCCTTTGAAAATGTTGCATATGTAGTGTAGATCCTTGCTTGCTGAGTACTTCTGAGTACTCACGGTTGCTTTGTTTTCCTTTTCTCCCCATATCAGTTTGTCGCGACCAGAGGACGGAGCCCCTGAGACAGATGCCCCGTCGATCGACTACTACTTCGACCCCGAGGATGGATACTACTACAAGTTAACTGAAGACCAGGAGTAGGATTGGAGGGTCCCAGGCAGGAGGCCTACGCCCTTCGATCATAGTGTTTTATTTTGCCCCGCCTTTCTAAAGGCCTTTCTGTTTCTGTTTCATATCTGTACTCAGATATCTGATGCTTCCGCTGACGCTTGTTCGCAAGCTTATGTATTCGAGCCCTCGAGGCCCCTGGCTTGTAATATAAAGCTTGTATGACTTTATTTATGTTTTAGAGTTGTGTTGTGATATCTTCCCGTGAGTCCTTAGGCTTGATCGTGTGCATTTGTGTGTATGATTAGTGCACGATTGAGCCGGGGGCGTCACAAGTTGGTATCAGAGGCGACTGCCTCTAGGAATCCCCCTTTCTAACTCCTTGGCCGAAGTTGAGTCTAGTAACCAAAAATTGTTTTACTAACTTGGCTGTGTGGCTTACGGGCCCACGTCGCCAATTGGGTGGTATTAGTATCTTTTACTCCTCGACCTTTATTCTGGGACTCTGCTCTCTCTTCTACTCGGGTTAAAATTTTACTAACTCCAACATCAGGTTCTCGTGTTCACATCCACCCGGTGTTCTGAAATATTCCCCCCTTGCTCCAAGATTGTGGACCAGGTTCTGCTTGAAGGATCCTCTTATCGAGGGCACCCTGTGTTTCACTTGCAGATTCCTCGCTCCAATAGTTTTCTCCGACGTTGATGTAGCCTTTGCTATGTCTCGTTGTGTACTTCCCTACCGCGTGCCTGCGCGCCGCCTAGTTGTCTAGCCCTCCCTTTTCTACTGTCGTAATGCCGGATTCTAACCGAGGCTATGTGTGGATTTGAATGTCTGGTGCGAATATGATGAAGTATCTATTGCGCTTCCTTCTGTTGTGCGTGATACTTCATGAATCATTCCATACACATGCAGTTTTTCTTGCTAAACTGCCCCTGTTGATTTGGCAGGATGGCTGACGATCCTCCACCTCCACCCTATATGGCCACAATGATGCAGCAGTTTATGACCGGACTATTGGCTCAGTTCCCAAATCAGAATGCTCAGCAACAGAATGTTCCAATAACTCTGGCAGAATTTGTGCGCCTCAATCCGTCCGTTTTCCGCAACTCCACCAATCCTATGGATGCTGATGATTGGCTTCGTGACATCCTGTTTGAGATGGAGTCAGCTAATGTTGCCCCTGACAGTTACGTCACCTTTGCGACATTCCACTTGAAGGGTCCTGCTGCTCAATGGTGGGAAAGCCATAAGGGTATGTTGCCTGCAGAGACTGTAACCACTTGGCAGGAATTTCAGTCAGCCTTTCGTGCACGGTACATTCCTCAAGGTCTGATCGACCAGAAGAAGCAGGAGTTCCGCAAACTCTCACAGGGCAAAATGACTGTGGATGAATATCAGAGGAAATTTCTCGAATTGTCCCGCTATGCTGAAGATGACGTCGACACTGACACTCGCAAGCAGGAGAAATTCCGTGAAGGACTACGTACTGACATAAAACTCGCACTTGCAGTCCATGATTTCACTGATTTCGCAACGTTTGTCAGCAAATCTTTCCAAGTTGAAACCGCTCTGACTGAGTACCAGGAGTCACTCAAGCGCACTCATGAAGCTGGCTCATCCTCGGGTCAGCCTGTTCAGAAACGTCGAGTCTGGATCCCTCACAATATTCATCATCGACCTGCTCCAACACCAAGGCCGTCATATGCTGCACCTCGTCTGCCCCCACCACCCAGGCAACTGAACATTCCAAGTGGACAGCCCAATGTTGGTGTTTCTCCCCATAATGATGGTCTGTGCCACCAGTGTGGACAGCCAGGGCACCGTGCTTTTAACTGTCATCAAGGTCAGCCTCAGAATGCATCACGTCATCCTGTTGTTCGTAGGAAGGGCCATCGGACCCATCATTCCAGAAATCGTAGTGACAGACTACCTGTTAGTCAACTTGTTCATGTCAACCAAGTCAACATGGAAGAAGCTCGACAGGACCCCAAAATTGTGATGGGCACCATTCTAGTAAATTCAATCCCAGCTTCGGTCCTCTTTGATTCTGGAGCATCACACTCCTTCATGTCCGAAAGTTTTGCGCGAAGCCATGATATACCTTTCGAGGAGATGTCCACTCCATTAGTAATCCAGTGACCTGGGGCTAATTGGCAAACTACCATGGTAAGCCACGGTAACCACATTGTGATCGGAGGATTGATGTTCCCCGTTTCACTCATTGCTCTCAAGACCTCCAACATAGACATTATTCTGGGTATGGACTGGTTGAAGCCTCATAAAGCTTTGATTGACTATGCCACTGAAACAGTCCGCCTCACACACCCTTCCGGTCAGACTATCAGATACTCAGCTCGTACAGTGCAGGACGCCGAAACTCAAATATATGTTCTAAATGCATTGAACGCTTCACCTCTTGAAGGCATCGAGAACGTTCCAGTTGTTCGTGATTTCCAAGACGTCTTTCCAGAAGAACTTCCAGGAATACCCCCTGCTAGAGCTGTTGAGTTCGTCATCGACTTGAAGCCTGGCACAACTCCTATTGCAAAGCGTCCTTATAAAATGCCTCCGCATCATCTTCTCGAACTTAAGGAAGAAATCGACACGTCACTTAAGAAAGGTTTCATCCGCCCCAGTTTCTCTGCTTGGGGAGCACCTTCACTCTTCGTTAAGAAGAAGGATGGAACTAACCGATTGGTTCAGGATTATCGGCCCATTAACCAAGCTACAATCCAGAATAAATATCCGCTTCCCCGGATCAATGATTTGTATGATCAACTTGCTGGTTCCTCAGTATTCTCTAAGCTTGATTTGAGGTTGGGTTACCATCAGATCCGTGTTCGTGAAGAGGATATTCCCAAGACTGCATTTGTTACTCGTTATGGCTCCTACGAGTACACGGTCATGTCCTTCGGCTTAACCAATGCCCCAGCCACATTCTCCTGTCTGATGAATTATATATTCATGGATTACCTCGACAAGTTCGTCGTGGTTTATCTAGATGATATTCTGGTCTATTCAAAGAATAAAGAAGAACATGCCGAACACCTCCGTCTTGTACTGGAAAGGCTCCGAGAACACCAGTTGTATGCCAAATACTCCAAATGTGAATTCTGGCTTTCTGAAGTAACGTATCTTGGTCATGTGATTTCCAAGGATGGAATTGCTGTTAACCCAGAACGAGTTCAGGCTATTCTTGACTGGACTCCTCCGAAGAACGTCAAGCAAGTGAGAAGTTTTCTCGGCCTTGCAAGTTATTGCCGTCAAATTTGATGAGAATTTTTCTAAGATTGCTCAGCCCCTGACTGATCTGCTTCACAAGGGCGTTAAGTTTGAATGGACAGAAAAATGTCAGGAAAGTTTCCAGACACTCAAAGACAAGCTAACATCTGCCCCAGTACTATCTCCTCCAGATACCCGCAAAAACTTTGTGATCTATTGTGACGCATCCCGTGAAGGATTAGGCTGTGTCCTAATGCAAGAGCGTAAAGTGATTGCTTATGGCTCTCGTCAGTTGCGCCCACATGACGAGAATTATCCGGTACATGATCTAGAACTAGCTGCTGTGATCTATGCATTGCAGTTGTGGCGACATTACCTTCTCGGTAATCGTTGCGAGATCTACACGGATCATAAAAGTCTGAAGTACTTGTTTACTCAACCATCTCTAAACCTCCGTCAGCAAAGATGGATGGAGGCCATTGCGGACTATGATTTGGGTATTTCCTATACCCCTGGCAAGGCTAACGTGATGGCTGATGCCTTAAGCCGCAAGTCCTATTGCGACAACCTCATGGTTAGGCGAGCTCAACCTCATCTTTTTGAAGAACTGCGCAAGCTGAATCTGCGTATTGTTCCACAGGGCTCTCTAAATAACCTTGTGATACAACCAGATCTTGAGAAAGCTGTTAAGAATGCGCAAGCTAAAGATGCTGAGATTGATCTCATGAAGAAAGACCTTCACCTTGTAAAGTACAGGGATTTCTCGCTGTCTGAAGATGGAACCTTGTATTTTAGATACCGCATTGTCGTACCTCGTTTCGAACTCATGACTAACAAAGTCATGAAAGAGGCACATGATACCCCGTTGTCTATTCATCCGGGTAGCACCAAGATGTATCGTGATCTCCGTCAAAGGTACTGGTGGTCAAGAATGAAGCAGGACATTGCTCGATATGTTGCTGAATGTGATGTTTGCCGTCGCGTTAAAGCAGAACATCAGAAGCCTGCTGGAATTCTGCAACCGCTCCCTATTCCCTTGTGGAAGTGGGATAAAGTGCAGATGGATTTCGTTACAGGACTTCCCAGGTCACAGAAGGGTCACGATGCTATTCTTGTCGTCGTCGACCAACTCTCTAAAGTTGCACACTTTCTGCCTGTCAAAGAGACTATCACTGCTAGTCAGTTAGTAGAGTTGTATATCTCCAGAATTGTTTCACTCCACGGTATTCTGAAGGAGATCAGTTTGGACCGTGGCAGTCTTTTCACTTCCAAATTCTGGGAAAGTTTTCAAACAGCTATGGGAACTCATATTACCTGGAGTTCAGCTTATCACCCCCAATCACAAGGCCAAGTCGAACGAGTTAATCAAGTGCTTGAAGACATGCTTCGAGCTTGTGTCATTTCTTTCGGCAAGAAGTGGGAAGAATCTCTTCCGTATGCTGAGTTCTCTTATAACAACAGCTATCAAGCCAGCTTGAAAATGGCTCCCTTCGAAGTACTCTATGGACGTAAGTGTCGAACCCCTCTGAATTGGTCAGAAACTGGGGAACGACCGCTCGTGGGTCCGGATATTATTCAACACGCCGAAGAACAAGTTCGTATTGTCCGAGAAAATCTCAAGGCGGCTCAGGACCGCCAGAAGAGCAACTATGATCGCAAACGATGGGGTTTGACTTATCAACCTGGTGATCAGGCTTATCTTCGTGTCACCCCTATGAAGGGCACTCACCATTTTGGAATCAAGGGCAAGCTAGCTCCGCGCTACATTGGTCCTTTCCGCATTATTGCTAGACGTGGTCAAGTGGCTTATAAATTGGAATTGCCGCCGCAATTCTCTCATATCCACGACGTATTCCATGTGTCGCAACTTCGTCAATGCTTCAAGGAATCTCCGCACCGAGCTGTGGATCACAAAATGCTCGAATTGCATGATGATCTTTCTTATAAGGAACATCCGATCCGCATCCTCGATGAAGCTGAACGTCGAACCCGTCAGAAGGTTACCAAGTTCCTCAAAGTACAGTGGTCAAATCATACCGAAGATGAAGCCACTTGGGAACGCGAGGATAATCTTTGTGCGGAATACCCCGAACTTTTTCCTTCTACTACTTAATTCTCGGGACGAGAATTCTTATTAGTGGAGGAGATTTGTAACACCC
This sequence comes from Thinopyrum elongatum, assembly GCA_011799875.1. Taxonomy (NCBI): domain Eukaryota; kingdom Viridiplantae; phylum Streptophyta; class Magnoliopsida; order Poales; family Poaceae; genus Thinopyrum; species Thinopyrum elongatum. The sequence goes on from CM022303.1 coordinate 371,838,952, forward strand.
CCGGTGGTTAACTACAGTAATCCCCTTTTTATTATGCCATGTCATCATGATCAACATTGCATAATCATCATTAGCATCATATTGCATTTCAACTCCTAAGTCAAAATCAAAATTTAAATGAAAGTGGAAAATAAAAGTTGTCCAACATAGAAACTAAATTGTTCATTAAATAGCAAATAAATCAGAGACAATTCTAAAATTGAAACCAACATCATTGGAGTTGGGTAAGTGACTCAAACATCCCCAAACAGTGATTAAAGACAATATTTAATTACCTTTTATTTAATCTAAAATAAATATGAAAAGATATTTACCCCAAACTAGTTTTTGGTGGTAGGATATATTGTGCTGTGATTTGTGGGCCAGCTCTCATATTTTACAAAACTCTAATGGGGGCCACACATTTTGCAAAACAGTAAAGAAAAAGAAAAGACAAAAGAAAAACAAAACAGAAAAAAAAGAGAAACACCCCCCTCCCTCCGGCCCAACTGGGCCCCAGCCCAGCTGGCCCATGCCGGCCCACCCCCACTCTCCCTTATCCGCCTGGACCCCGAACCCTAACCCCAACCATCGATCCATTTCCCCCCGATCCCCTCCTCCATCCTCCCCGGCGCCCGACGCCGCCGCCGCCGCCCGGACCCCGCCGCCGGCGCCGCCTCCTCGCCGTGCCCACCATCCTCCCCGCGCCCCGCTGCCAGTGCCCTACCGCCGCTGTGAGGCCCCTTATCCTCCCCCTCCTCCTTCCCCGCCTCCGGCCGCCGCCCGCGCCCCCGCACCACGCGCGCGCTCCGGCCGCGCCCGTCCCGCTCACTGCGCGCTCGCCTCGCCTCCGTCTCCGCGTGCGCGCGCGCGCACGCGCCCCACCGCTCGCCGCTTCCCGCTTGCTTCGGCCTCGCCACCGCGCCACCCCACGCCGCCGCCCGCGCCGCTCCGGCCTCCCCTGCTCCGGCGCCGGCCGGATCCGCCGCCCCAGCCTCCGGCCCCGCTTGCGCTGGCCCGTGCCTGCGCTCGCCGCGGCCCCCGCGCCGCCTGCGTCCCCTCCGTCCGCGCCCGCCGCCCGCTCGTCCTGAGCCCGCGCGCGCGCTATGCGAGACCGGACATGTCCGGTGCCCGCACAGGCCGCCCCGGACACGTCCGCCCGCTGCCCCTGACCAGTGGGTCCCACGGCCCAGAACTGTTTGAAAAAATAGAAAATAAAAATAGGTACTAAAATAAATAATTAGTTAATTAATTAGTAAATTAATTAAGTTAATTAATCCTGTTTAATTAGTCTAATTAATTAGTTAGTTTAATTAATCAGTAATTAATTAGCTAAACCGTAATTAGCCTAATGTGAGAATGACAGGTGGGACCCACTGGTCCTGACGTCATGCTGACGTCAGCAGACACTGTTTCGGATAATGTTGATTTAAATAATTAAAGAAATTCCAGAAAATCAATAAAAACTTTAGAAAATCATATCTTTTAATCCGTAACTCCGATCGAAAAACTTTATACATGAAAGTTGCTCAGAACGACGAGACGAATCCGATTTCGTTGTCCGTTTGTCCATCACACGTCCCTAACTATCCGAACATGCAACCATTCCCCTCCGGTCATCTGTGTGACAAATGCCCGGAACTGGGAAAACATTCCCGGCTGGATTCCTCCTTCCTCAGTGACGTGCAACCATACGTTAGGACACACCCGGCACTGCATATTGTCATGCCGTACTTTGCGTTGCTCATGTTTGCTCTATATTTATACTGTTTCCTCCCCCTCTTCTCTCTCGGTAGACACTGACACCGACGTCGTCCCCGAGACCGACGCAGCTCCGGAGCCCGAAGACAGCATTGACAACCTTGCCCTTGCCGCCGAGCAACCAGGCAAGCCCCCCGTTTTGATCATCCCGATATCGCCCATTCTAATTTCCCATGCTTGCATTAGAATTGCTGCTGCTGCTTTACCTATTCTGATGCATAGCCTGTTCATTGTAACCTGCTATTGATAATTACCTGCATATCCTAAACTGCTTAGTCTAGGCTGGGTAGAGACATATCAGTGACCCCACTTATCCTGACTGCTGCGCTGGATTGTCAGAAGACCCGATCAACGGGATTGAAGACCAGGCCCCGACACCGCACGTCACCCCCTTTAGTTGTAACGACACTGCAGCGTTACTATCGAGTGCCGAGGGTGAAACCTCTTGTAGCACTTCTGATGTTAACTCTGTAGAGTAGCTATTCGGTCGTGGTCATTGAGGGTGATTCCTCCTTCACCGCTTCCGATAACGACGCCGTCGTACAAGACCTCAAGTGTGAACCAAGTGAGGGTGATTCCTCCGAGTTCACCTTGACTGATACATCGAGTAGGAATCCAACGAGGGTGATACCTCGGATTCCCTTGATGTTATGGACACACGGATACTTGGAATTTACACTGTTACTTGGATAGGCGGGTCGACCCTGAGGGGTACCCGCGTGCGCCTGAGAGGCGAGTGTTGTGAAGATGGGTGCCTGTATGGTGCCCGAGTGCTGAATACGAGGCGCGGCCGGGCATTCTTAACCCTTGCAGCAAGTCCTCGAGACGGGGCGACCAGGTCACATCTTTCGTGAGTCTCTGCTCGTTACCGCAAGCCCCTATTCCTAACGATTTGGATATTTGATCCGAGCAGGCCTCTGGTCTGATAGCACTAACCATCACGTGGGCATAGTATGGGCGTTCTGCATTGTATGCATCAGCCGAAAGCTCTGTCAGACGTCTAGTTCAGCATGGCGGCACGGACGGACCGGCGCCTTCCTGTAGTGTTGGTGCCTGGCTTCACCGTGTGCGCAACGACCCGGAGGGCGAGGGGCGATGGCCAAGACCCCCTTGCGCTTAGGATGTAGACCGGCGGGGACCTCTCTGCTGAGCTGTAGGTAGGGTTGCGATGTGTCGTTTGACCGACGCCGGGCATGACCCAGGAAAGTGTGTCCGGCCGGAGTTAATCGAGCATGTTGGGTAAGTTGGTGCACCCCTGCAGGGAAGAACACTTCTATCGATAGCCGGTCCTACGGTAAAGGACACTCGGAGTTGTATCCCGATCGATACAGCTAGAACTTGAGATGAGACCTGGATGTGAGGCTCTGGGATTGCTTCTCGCAAGGAGTCGAGAAGGGATCTCCGGACGAGGTTGATGACTATATGGCTCTGGGATTGCTTTCTCGCAGGGAGTCGAGAAAGGATCTCTGGGTGAGGTTGAGACTTAATGATACTGTTACATTATATTGAACTGTTCTACTCTCTTCTACTACTGCAAGACCGCTGAAGATGCTAGTCTTCGATAGGACTAGGCCTTCTCTCTATTCTGGCATTGCTGCAGCCCAGTCCACATATACAGCCTCCCTTTGAAAATGTTGCATATGTAGTGTAGATCCTTGCTTGCTGAGTACTTCTGAGTACTCACGGTTGCTTTGTTTTCCTTTTCTCCCCATATCAGTTTGTCGCGACCAGAGGACGGAGCCCCTGAGACAGATGCCCCGTCGATCAACTACTACTTCGACCCCGAGGATGGATACTGCTATGAGTTGACTGAAGACCAGGAGTAGGATCGGAGGGTCCCAGGCAGGAGGCCTACGCCTTTCGATCGTAGTGTTTTATTTTGCCCCGCCTTTCTAAAGGCCTTTCTGTTTCTGTTTCATATCTGTACTCAGATATCTGATGCTTCCGCTGACGCTTGTTCGCAAGCTTATGTATTCGAGCCCTCGAGGCCCCTGGCTTGTAATATAAAGCTTGTATGACTTTATTTATGTTTTAGAGTTGTGTTGTGATATCTTCCCGTGAGTCCTTAGGCTTGATCGTGTGCATTTGCGTGTATGATTAGTGCTTGATTGAGCCGGGGGCGTCACAACACTCCTCCCACTCCTTGATGTTCTTCTTGATCAACACGCGTAGTACAGTAGAGAGCGTCCGGTTTGTGACCTCCGTTTGGTCGTCAGTTTGTGGGTGGTATGCCGAAGAGAACAAAAGCTTGATTCCAAGCTTGGCGCATAGTGTCTTCCAAAAGTAGCTAAGGAACTTGACGTTGCGGTCCGATACGACAGTCTTGGGCACTCCATGTAGGCACAAGATTTCCCTACAAAAAAGATTTGCAACATGTGAAGCATCGTCTATCTTGTTGCATGGTATGAAATGAGCCATTTTAGAGAATCGGTCCACAACAACAAACACGGAATCTTTGCCATTTCGAGTTCTAGGCAAACCAAGCACAAAGTCCATACTAATATCTTCCCATGGGTGATATGGAATAGGATGTGGCATATAGAGACCATGGGATTGAGTTTAGCCTTAGCTTTGTGACATGTAGAGCATCGGTTGGTGAAGCGTGAGACGTCGCGGAACATCTTGGGCCAAAAGTAGTTCTTGGAGAGCGTAGCGAATGTCCTGCCGCGTCCCAAGTGTCCCATAAGTCCTCCTCTATGAGATTCTTGCAAAAGTAATGAACAAAGAGAAGACTCATGAATACATAGTTTATTAGCTCTCATAAGATAATCATCTGTGATGTAATAGCGTTCCCAAGATGTATGCATCAAACATTTGGCATAAGGAATAGCAAAAGTAGGATCATGTGCATACAAGTCTTTTATGTGCTCAAAGCCAATAATATTCAATTCAAGTTTAGTTACAAGCATGCATTTGCGGGAAAGCGCATCCGCCACAACATTCTCTTTCCCTTTGATGTACTTGATGACATAGGGAAAAGACTCAATGAATTCGCTCCACTTAGCATGACGCTTGTTCAACTTAGTTTGACACTTAAGGTACTTAAGCGTTTCATGGTCGGTATGAATGACAAATTCATGGGGGCGAAGATAATGTTCCCACTCACTCAAAACTCGCACTAAAGCATATAGCTCTTTGTCATAGATGGGATAATTGAGTTACGCTCCGGAAAGTTTTTCGCTAAAGTAGGCAATCGGGCGCTTTTCTTGCATTAACACACCTCCCATGCCATTACCACTAGCATCGCAATGAACTTCAAAAGGTTTGTCAAAATTGGGTAATGCAAGCACGGGAGCATGAGTAAGCAATTTTTTAAGTTCATTAAATGCGGTATCTTGGGATGGTCCCCAAACAAAAGGCGCATTCTTCTTACTCAAGGCATGCAAGGGAGATGCAATGGTGCTAAAATCCTTAATGAATCTACAATAGAAACTGGCTAAGCCAAGGAAACTTCGCACTTGTTGCAAATTGGATGGTTGTGGCCAAGTTTTAATAGCATTTATCTTAGATTCATCTACATGAACACCCTTAGAAGACACAACGAAACCTAAGAAAACGAGCTTGTCCACACCGAATTTGCATTTCTCCATATTAGCATAAAGGCGTTCTTTTCTTAGAGTTTGCAAAATGGTTCTAGGATGGGTGACATGATCTTTGAGAGATTTGGTAAAGACAAGAATATCGACAAAATAGACCACAACAAATATGCCAATGTAGGGGCGAAGAACAAAATGCATGACTCGCATGAACGTTCCGGGTGCTCCAGATAAGCCCATTGGCATAACTAGCCATTCATATAAGCCAAATTTGGTCTTAAATGTGGTTTTCCATTCATCACCTTCTTGTATGCGGATTTGGTAATAGCCACTTTTAAGATCAATTTTAAGGAAAATAGTGGCTCCGCTAAGCTCATCTAACATATCATCAAGGCGTGGAATAGGATATCAATAACGAACGGTGATAGCATTGATGGGTCTACAATCGGAACACATGCAAAAACTACCGTCTTTCTTAGGCACTAGTATGACCGGTACGGCACAAGTACTTAAGCTTTCACGCACATGCCCATTGTCAATGAGTTGTTGTACTTACCTTTGTATTTCCTAGGTTTCTTCGGGGTTGACACAGTAGGGTGCTTTGTTAGGAAGAGGGGCTCCGGGTATGAGGTCGATGCGGTGTTCGATGCCTCGTAGTGGAGGTAGTCTCGGAGGTAGCTCATCGGGGAAGACGTCCTTGAATTCCTGCAAGATATTAGACAACACTAAAGGTAGAGGATGAGAGTGGTTAGTTGTTGTTGCCTCGTCCTTGCACAAGAGGACATAGTGAATAACACTCGATGGGTTCTCACACACTTCTCTCATCTCACTTTCGGTAGCGAATAGCACTAGGTTTTTCTTGTCACTCATCGTGGAGGCACTCATTTTTGGCTTGTGGCTCTCACTCCATTTTGGGTGGCTCACTCTCTCACTATTCTCTCCATGATGTGTGGTTGCTTGCTTGTCGGCGATCACTTGGCTTGCTGACATAGGTCGTAGCACGTACTCTTTTCCCTTCATCTTGAAGCTATAGTGATTGGTTCGTCCGTTGTGGATGACGCCGCGGTCGAATTGCCATGGTCGTCCAAGTAGGAGATGGCAAACGGACATGGGAACCACGTCGTATTCCAAAGTGTCTTCATATGCTCCGATCTTGAAGGAAACTTGAACCATGTGCTCCACTTGAATAGTGCTGGAGTCGCTAAGCCATTGGACCTTGTAGGGGCGAGGGTGCTTCATCTTGACCAATTGGAGCTTGGAACATAGCTCTTCGCTTGCCAAGTTGTGACAACTTCCTCCGTCGATGATGACCTTCACGGACCTTCCATTGATGCCCGCCTTGGTGTGGAAGATAATGAATCTTTGGTCCTCGTCTTGTTGATGTTGAAGCGTCAAGACCTTGGAGACAATGAGAGTGGGGCTTGAATCATTGTCATAAAACACTTGGTCATCTTCATCTTCATTCACTTGCTGATGCATGGCCACGTGCTCAAGGGCTTCCATTTCATCTTCACTCATGGAGTCATTGGTGCTGTCGTCGTTGAGGATCATGGTACGCTTATTCGTACACTCAAAGGACTTGTGGCCTCGGCCGCCGCATGTGAAGCACTTGATGGAACTTGTCTTGATGGTCTCATCCGGTGGAGTTGTAGATGATGAAGCTCTCGGCTTGAAGTTGCTTGTAGTAGGAGGACGACTTAAGGATGTCGAAGTTTTCTTGTAACTTGACTTGTCGCTAGTGCTTTGTGAAGCTGTCGTCATGGAAGAAGGCGTCGAAGTCGTTGAAGCTTGATTGTAGGAGGAGCCGTAGGTCTTGGAAGAGAACTTGGCATACTTGAAGTCATCTTGCACTTGACGTTCCGCCTTGGTAGCTTGATGCACTAGCTCGATGAGGTTGGTGTAAGGTTGGAAGTCGGCGATCTTCTTAATAGGGTAATTGAGCCCATTCAAGAAACGTGGCATTGTTTGCTCATCATCTTCCATGACATTGGCTCGTATCATGGCAATCTCCATTTCCATGTAATACTCTTCTACGCTCTTTGTTCCTTGCTTGAGTAGTTGTAATTTTTTGAAGAGGTCGCGGTTGTAGTAGGTTGGCACAAATCGCGCTCGCATGACAACCTTCATTTGATTCCATGTTGTGATGGGTGGTTCACCTCTTGCCTCTCGGCGCTTAATAACTTGTTCCCACCAAATAAGGACATAGTCTTGGAACTCAAGGGATGCCATGGCGATCTTCTTGTCTTCATCATAGTTGTGCAAACGAAAGATCTTGTCGACCTTCAATGCCCATGAAAGGTACTCTTCGGGATCGTTGCTTCCGAAAAACTTGGGCATGGTGAAATTGAGCTTGCCATAGCGTTGCTCGTCATTGTGTTGAGGTCGATGGTGATGATGATGATGGTCTTGCCATGGAGGAGGGTCTTGAACCGCTTGGTTCTCTTGCGCCTCATTGTTAGCTTGGCATTGAGGTCATGGAAGGTTAGCACGATTCCTCATCTCCTGAAGCTCCTCAAGACGTGCGGCTTCTTCTTGGCGCTCTCGGCAGAGGGCCTCTTCTTGAAATCGGGCTTGGCGGTTGCGCTCGCCGACGGCAAGTCTAGTTTCACGAAGAGCGCATTGTGCTTCAAGGTTTTTTTTCTCATGAAGTTGTTGCGCTTGTCGAGGGCCATCGCCATCTTGGTGTTGTTGTCGGATAGCATCACCATCTTGTTGTTCTTGTCGATCTTGGCGTATTGGAGCTTGCTCTTGAACCATAGGATCATTATCTTGTCGACATTGTCGTTCATGTGCTCGGAGATGGTCTTGTAAACCATTCCCATGGAATGGGTTTCTTGGTGATAGAGGCAAAGGTGTCATGTCTTCCGATGAGATGGTGATTATCGTTTCGGAGGAGTAGACTTTGACGATCCAACTATGAACATGTGAGGACGTCACGCCTTAGCAATCGCTAAACCAACTCCGAGAGGTTATTGACCATGCCGGAGCATGATCAACCTGACCATGAAGGTCTATTTCCTGCAAGCAAATGAAGAACAAGCAAGAAACTAAGATTGCAATCTGGATATTGCGAATATAAGATGAAAGCTTTATTGATCAAGGTGGGGTTCTGTGACGTCTTGGTCTAGTCGTTGAATACAAACGAAGTACGCGAAGTTGCAGCTATGGCGAACTTTTAATCTAAACAAAACCCAAAGTCTAAACGACACCCTAAGGGCAGTATATATGGAGGAGTAGGGGCAATTTCGTGGCCCCTAGTAGGAGGGGTCCGAAACCAACCCTAACTTTGTTTCCCCACACATACAGACTCTAAAAACAGCCTATACTTAAGTATTTCGAAATTACATGGGCCTGGCCCAAAATAAGATGGCGCAGCACCTAAAATAAGCTATGGACGAAAGTTATGAAGGGGCATCTTGTATATTTTGTCCATGTCCTTGTTGGTGGTCATGGAGGCTTCAAAGTGCTCAAATATGCACTAGAAACGCCATTCTGGATCCCTTCATGCGCGCCTTCATCTCCATGCTTGATCCTGCTCCAGTGTTCATCCCTCTTCTCCATGCTAGGCCCTTCATTAGTAATCAACACAAATGTATCCAATTTAGGCAGTGATACGTCCATTTTGCATCATGTTTTCCTACTGTTATTTATGATGTTTTTATGCATAATAAGGCTTTTTGGAGTAATTCTAATGCCTTTTCTCTCATAACATGCAAGGTTCACACAAAGAGGGAGAATTCCGGCAGCTGGAAATCTGGACCTGAAAAAGCTACGTTAGGCTACCTATTCTGCACAACTCAAATGAGCTAAAACTTCACGAGGCATTTCTATGGAATAAATAAGAATTATTGGAGCAAATAACTAACAGAGGGGGGCCACCAGGTAGGCACAACCCACCTGGGCGCGCCAGGGAGCCCAGGCGCACCCTGGTGGGTTGTGCCCTCCTCGGCCCACCTATGGTGCCCCTCTTCTGGTATATAAGTCAGTTTGACCTAGAAAAAATAAGGAGAGAACTTTCAGGACGAAGCGCCGCCATCTCGGGGCGGAACTTGGGCAGGAGCACTTTTGACCTCCGGCGGAGCGATTCCGTTGGGGGAACTTCCCTCCCGGAGGGGGAAATCATCGTCATCATCATCACCAACAACTCTCCCATCTTGGGGAGGGCAATCTCCATCAACATCTTCAACAGCACCATCTCCTCTCAAATCCTAGTTCATCTCTTGTGTTCAATCTTTGTACCGAAACTATAGATTGGTACTTGTGGGTGACTAGTAGTGTTGATTACATCTTGTAGTTGATTACTATATGGTTTATTTGGTGGAAGATTATATGTTCAGATCCATTATGCTATTTAATACCCCTCTGATCTTGAGCATGCTTATCATTTGTGAGTAGTTACTTTTGTTCTTGAGGTCACGGGAGAAATCTAGTTGCAAGTAATCATGTGAACTTGATATGTGTTCGATATTTTGATGTTATGTATGTAGTGATTCCCTTAGTGGTGTCATTTGAATGTCCACTACATGACACTTCACCATATTTGGGCCTAAGGGAATGCATTGTGGAGTAGTTATTAGATGATGGGTTGCAAGAGTGATTGAAGCGTAAACCCTAGTTTATGCGCTATTTCGTAAGGGACTGATTTGGATCCAAAAGTTTAATGCTATGGTTAGATTTATTCTTAATACTTTTCTCATAGTTGCGGATGCTTGCGAGGGTGTTAATCATAAGTAGGAGGTTTGTTCAAGTAAGAACAGCACCTAAGCACCGGTCCACCCACATATCAAATTATCAAAGTAGCGAACACAAATCAAACCAACATGATGAAAGTGACTAGATGAAATTCCCGTGTACCCTCAAGAACGCTTTGCTTATCATAAGAGACCGTTTTGGCCTGTCCTTTACCTCAAAAGGATTGTGCTACCTTGCTGCACTTCTGTTACCATTACCGTTACTTGCTCGTTACAAATTATCTTGCTACCAAACTACTCGTTGCTTATAATTTCAGTGCTTGCACACATTACCTTGCTGAAAACCGCTTGTCATTTCCTTCTGCTCCTCGTCGGGTTTGACACTCTTACTTATTGAAAGGACTACGATTGATCCCCTATACTTGTGGGTCATCAAGGCTCTTTTCTAGCGCCGTAGCCAGGGAGTGAAGCGCTCTTGGGTAGGAGCACTTTTGCCATCCGGCAGAGCGATTCCGTCGGGGGAACTTCCCTCCCTGAGGGGGAAATCATCGTCATCATCATCACCAAAAACTCTCCCATCTTGGGGAGGGCAATCTCCATCAACATCTTCAACAGCACCATCTCCTCTCAAACCCTAGTTCATCTCTTGTATTCAATCTTTGTACCGAAACTATAGATTGGTACTTGTGGGTGACTAGTAGTGTTGATTACATCTTGTAGTTGATTACTATATGGTTTATTTGGTGGAAGATTATATGTTCAGATCCATTATGCTATTTAATACCCCTTTGATCTTTAGCATGCTTATCATTTGTGAGTAGTAACTTTTGTTCTTGAGGTCACGGGAGAAATCTAGTTGCATGTAATCATGTGAACTTGATATGTGTTCGATATTTTGATGTTATGTATGTAGTGATTCCCTTAGTGGTGTCATGTGAACATCAACTACATGACACTTAACCATATTTGGGCCTAAGGGAATGCATTGTGGAGTAGTTATTAGATGATGGGTTGTGAGAGTGACAGACGCTTAAACCCTAGTTAATGCGCTATTCCGTATGGGACTGATTTGGATCCAAAAGTTTAATGCTATGGTTAGATTTATTCTTAATACTTTTCTCCTAGTTGCGGATGCTTGCGAGGGGGTTAATCATAAGTAGAAGGTTTGTTCAAGTAAGAATAGCACCTAAGCACCGGTCCACCCACATGTCAAATTATCAAAGTAGCGAACACAAATCAAACCAACATGATGAAAGTGACTAGATGAAATTCCCGTGTACCCTCAAGAACGCTTTGCTTATCATAAGAGACCGTTTTGGCCTGTCCTTTGCCTCAAAAGTATTGGGCTACCTTGCTGCACTTTTGTTACCATTACCGTTACTTGCTCGTTACAAATTATCTTGCTACCAAACTACTCGTTACTTATAATTTCATTGCTTGCACACATTACCTTGCTGAAAACCGCTTGTCATTTCCTTCTGCTCCTCGTTGGGTTCGACACTCTTACTTATCGAAAGAACTATGATTGATCCCCTATACTTGTGGGTCATCAAGGCTCTTTTCTGGCGCCATTGCCGGGGTGTGAAGCGCTCTTGGTAAGTGGAAATCGGTAAGGAAAAAATATTACTACTTGCTGAAATTTATTGTCACTTGTTACTATGGAAAACAATCCTTTGAGGGGTTTGTTCGGGGTATCTTCACCTCGACAAAAACCACAATTAGTTACCCCTCAACCTATTGCACCTACTGAAAATATTGGTTATGAAATTCCTTCGGGTATGATAGAACAACTGCTAGCTATTCCTTATGCAGGGGATGGAACTGAACATCCTGATATGCACTTGATATATGTGGATGAAATTTGTGGATTATTTAAGCTTGCAGGTTTACCCAGAGATGAAGCTAAGAAGAAGGTTTTCCCTTTAACTTTGAAGGGAAAAGCATTAGCATGGTATAGGCTATGCGATGATATTGGATCTTGGAATTGGAATCGATTGAAATTGGAATTTCACCAAAAAAATTATCCTATGCATCTAGTTTATCGTGATCGGATTATATATATAATTTTTGGCCTCGTGAAGGAGAAAGTATCGCTCTAGCTTGGGGGAGGCTTAAGTCAATGTTATACTCATGCCCCAATCATGAGCTCTCAAGAGAAATTATTATTCAGAATTTTTATGCTCGGCTTTCTCATGATGATCGATCCATGCTTGATACTTCTTGTACTAGTTCCTTTATGAAGAAGACTATTGACTTCTGGTGGGATCTTTTAGAAAGAATTAAACACAACTCTGAAGATTGGGAACTCGACGAAGGTAAAGATTCAGGTATTAAGCTTAAGTATGATTGTGTTAAATCTTTTATGAATACCGATGCTTTTCAAAAGTTTAGCACTAAATATGGGCTTGACTCTGAGATAGTAGCCTCCTTTTGTGAATCATTTTCTACTCATGTTGAGCTCCCTAAGGAGAAGTGGTTTAAATAAGACCAACCTATCAAAGAAGAAATTAAAGAACCAGTAATAGCTAAAGATGAAACTATTATTTACAATGTTGATCCAGTTGTGCCTACTTCTTATATTGAAAAACCACCTTTCCCTGTTAGGATAAAGGAACATGCTAAAGTCTCAACTGTGGTCAACAAAAGTTATATTAGAACTTCCAAACTTGCTGAACAAATCAAAGTAGAACCTAGTGTTGCTATGGTTAAAGATCTCTTGGTTGAAAATATAGATGGACATGTTATTTACTTCTGTGATGAAGCTGCTAGAATTGCCAAACCCGATGAAAAAGATAAACATAGACCCGTTGTTGGCATGCCTGTTGTCTCAGTTAAAATAGGAGATCACTATTATCATGGTTTATGCGACACAGGTGCTAGCGTGAGTGCCATTCCTATTACCTTATATCAAGAAATTATGAATGATATAGCACCCGCTGAAATAGAAGACATAGATGTTACTATTAAACTTGGTAATAGGGACACCATCACACCACTTGGGATTGTTAGAGATGTTGAAATCTTGTGTGGGAAAATAAAATACCCTACTGATTTTCTTGTTCTTGGTTCCCCACAAGATAACTTTTGTCCCATTATCTTTGGTAGACCTTTCTTGAACACCGTTAATGCTAAAATAGATTGCGAGAAGCAAACTGTCGGTGTTAATTCTGGTGATGAGTCTCATGAGTTTAATTTTTCCAAGTTCAGTAGAAAACATCATAATAAAGAGTTGTCTAGTAAGGATGAAATAATTGGTCTTGCTTCTATTGCTATGCCTCCTACCGATCCACTAGAACAATATTTGCTAGACCATGAAAATGATATGCATCTGCATGAAAGAAATGAAATAGATAAGATTTTCTTTGAACAACGTCCTCTGCTTAAACACAATTTGCCTATTGAAACTGTAGGAGGTCCTCCTCCACCTAAAGGTGATCCTGTGTTTGAATTAAAACAATTGCTAGACACTTTGAGATATGCTTATCTTGATGAGAAAAAGATTTATGCTGTTATTATTAGTGCTAACCTTTCAGAACATGAAGAAGAAAGATTATTGAAGGTTCTGAAGAAGCACCAAGCTGCCATTGGATATACTCTTGATGATTTAAAGGGAATTAGTCCCACTCTCTATCAGCATAAAATTAATATGGAGCCTGATGCTAAACCCATTGTTGATCACCAACGACGTTTAAATCCTAAAATGAAAGAAGTGGTAAGAACAGAAATACTGAAGCTTCTGGAAGCAGGTATAATCTATCCCATAGCTGATAGTAGATGGGTAAGTCCCATTCATTGTGTCCCTAAAAAGGGAGGTATTATCGTTGTTCCTAATGATAAGAATGAACTTATTCCACAAAGAATTGTCATTGGCTATAGAATGGTAATTGATTTTAGAAAACTAAATAAAACTACTAGAAAAGATCATTACCCTCTGCCTTTTATTGATCAAATGTTAGAAAGACTATCAAAGCACACACATTTTTGCTTTCTTGATGGATATTCCGGTTTTTCTCAAATACCTGCCTCACAACCTGATCAAGAGAAAACCACCCTTACTTGCCCTTTTGGAACTTATGCTTATAGACGTATGCCTTTTGGTTTATGCAACGCACCTGCAACCTTTCAGAGATGTATGACTATTATATTCTCTGACTTTTGTGAAAAGATTGTTGAGGTTTTCCTGGATGATTTTTCGGTTTACGGAACTTCTTTTGATGATTGCTTGAGCAACCTTGATCGAGTTTTGCAGAGATGTGAGCAAACTAATCTCGTCTTGAATTGGGAGAAGTGCCACTTTATGGTTAATGAAGGTATTGTCTTGGGACATAAAATTTCTGAACGAGGTATTGAGGTGGATAAAGCTAAAGTTGATGCAATTGAGAAAATGCCATGCCCTAAAGATATCAAAGGTATTCGTAGTTTCCTCGGTCATGCTGGTTTCTATAGGAGGTTTATTAAAGACTTCTCTAAAATTTCTAGGCCTCTTATAAATCTTTTACAAAAGGATGTTCCATTTGTTTTTGATGATGATTGTGTAGAAGCCTTTGAAACACTTAAGAAAGCCTTGATTTCTGCACCTATTGTTCAACAACCTGATTGGAACTTGCCTTTTGAAATTATGTGTGATGCTAGTGATTATGCTGTTGGTGCTATTCTAGGACAAAGAGTTGGTAAGAAATTAAATGTTATTCATTATGCTAGTAAAACTCTGGATAGTGCTCAACGAAATTAGGCTACTACTGAAAAGGAGTTCTTAGCAGTGGTGTTTGCTTGTGATAAATTTAGATCTTACGTTGTTGATTCTAAAGTGACTGTTCACACTGATCATGCTGCTATAAAATATCTTATGGAAAAGAAGGATGCTAAACCTAGACTCATTAGGTGGGTTCTTTTGCTACAAGAATTTGATTTACATATCACTGATAGAAAGGGAGCTGAGAACCCCGTGGCTGATAACTTGTCTAGGTTAGAAAATATTCTTGATGACCCACAACCTATTAATGATAGTTTTCCTGCTGAACAATTAGCTGCAATAAATGTTTCTCATAACACTCCTTGGTATGCTGACTATGCCAATCATATTGTGCTAAATATATACCACCTAGCTTCACATACCAACAAAAGAAAAAATTCTTCTATGATTTAAGACATTACTTTTGGGATGACCCACATCTTTATAAAGAAGGAGTGGATGGTATTATTAGACGTTGTGTACCTGAGCATGAACAGGGACAAATCCTATGGAAATGTCACTCCGAAGCTTATGGAGGACATCATGTGGGAGATAGAACTGCTCACAAGGTATTGCAATCTGGTTTTTATTGGCCTACTCTCTTCAAGGATGCCCGTAAGTTTGTTTTATCTTGTGATGAATGTCAAAAAATTGGTAATATTGGTAATCGTCAGGAAATGTCTATGAATTATTCTCTTGCTGTTGAACCATTTGATGTTTGGGGATTTGATTACATGGGACCTTTTCCTTCCTCTAATGGGTATACACATATTTTGGTTGCTGTTGATTATGTTACTAAGTGGGTAGAAGCTATTCGAACTCGTAGTGCTGATCACAGCACATCTATTAAAATGCTTAAAGAAGTCATTTTCCCAAGGTTTGGAGTCCCTAGATATTTATTGACTAATGGTGGTTCACATTTTATTCATGGTGCTTTCCGTAAAATGCTTGCTAAATATGATGTTAACCATATAATTGCACCACCTTATCATCCTCAGTCTAGTGGTCAAGTTGAACTTAGCAATAGAGAAATAAAATTAATATTACAAAAAACTATCAATAGGTCCCGAAAGAATTGGTCTAAGAAGTTAGATGATGCACTTTGGGCTTATAGAAAAGCATATAAAAATCCTATGGGTATGTCTCCGTATAAAATGGTTTATGGAAAAGCTTGTCATTTGCCTCTTGAGTTAGAACACAAAGCATATTGGGCAATTAAAGAACTCAACTATGACTTCAAACTTGCCGGTGAAAAGAGGTTATTTGATATTAGCTCACTAGATGAATGGAGAACCCAAGCCTATGAAAATGCCAAGTTATTTAAAGAAAAAGTTAAAAGATGGCATAAAAAAGAATCCAAAAGCGTGAGTTCAAAGTTGGAGAATATGTTCTTTTGTACAACTCTCATTTCAGATTCTTTGCAGGAAAACTCCTCTCCAAAAGGGAAGGACCTTATGTTATCGAGGAGGTTTATCGATCCGGAGCCATCAAGATAAATAATGCCGAAGTTACTAACCCAA
This sequence comes from Thinopyrum elongatum, assembly GCA_011799875.1. Lineage (NCBI taxonomy): Eukaryota > Viridiplantae > Streptophyta > Magnoliopsida > Poales > Poaceae > Thinopyrum > Thinopyrum elongatum. The sequence goes on from CM022303.1 coordinate 371,855,171, forward strand.
AGGTTGTCAATGGGCAAAGAATAAAACATTATATCTCAGGTACGCCCATTAATGTTGAAAGCAATATTATCCAAACCATGACACCGGAAGAACACATAAAGGAAACCTTCCGGAACACTCCAGAATCGTGAAAAAAGGAGGTACGTGATACGGTAAGTAAACGGACTCCAAAAAATCCACAAAAATATTTTCTGTCCGTTTTGGAATATAACAAAAATTAGGAAAATAAGAAACAACTAGGAAGGCACCCCTGGTAGGCACAAGACACCAGGGCGCGCCTGGCAAGCCAGGTGCGCACAGGTGGGTTGTGCCCACCTCGGGTACCTTCCAAACTCCGTTTTTCTTCCGTTTGCTTGTTTCCCAAGATAAAAAATCTTTATATACCCCCCCTCGAACCTATTGACCACCGTATCGCGAAGAAATCTTCTGTTTTGTTTTCTTGCTGTTTTCGGTCAGATCTGTTAAGCCAGGCATCATGTCTTCTTCCTCCTCCAACACCGTGGAAGAGGATGCTTGGTTGATGAAAATTGAGCCGAAGAGAGAAGAGCCCGTAGAAGCCGTCAAAGGGGACAAGAGCAAGGAGGCTACTGGAGATCAAGCGCCGGTGGTTGAGCAGGCCTTGCCTGCCGAGGAAGAAGAAGAAGATATCCTTAAACCTTACTATGATCATCTCACCCCCACCGAGATCGAAGCCTTTCGAATCATTGAAACGGTTCATGTGCAAAATAAATATCTCACCCATGAAAATATTCTATTGCAAGAGCATATCATCGCCCTCCGGAGCGTCATCCGTAGATTGGAGAATCTCTTGATCATGAAGGACAAGATCGCCACTGCTTCATCACCACCACCTCCTTCTTCATCAACAAAAGAAAATTGAGTAATCGGGTATGGGCACTCCCCTTGGCTTGCGCCAAGCTTGGGGAGGTGCCCCGGTATCGTATCACCTCCACTATCTTTTGCCTTTACTTATCTTAGTTTGATCCATAGTTATCTTTTGCTTTAGATGAATAAAAGTTTAGTTCGATCCTTTCTTTTCGAGTGTTTGCTTAGTGATCTATCTTTGTAATCGTGTGCGAGATATATAATAAAGTTTAGTTTGAGTTTTGTTTTCTTTACTTTCATGTTCAATAAAAAGAAAGGAAATAAATGAAAAAGATCATATGCTAATTTTATGGTAGGTAATGACATCACATAAGGAAGAATATAAGTAGAAAACTTTATTGGAGATTGACAAACATAGCATTGGTCAATGATGCAATTCGTGAAAGAATTAATAAGGGAAGAGAAGATTCACATGTAAATATACTATCTTGGACATCTTTTGTGATTGTGAGCCCCCATCAAAATATTATATGCCAAAATTGTTGACGTTGGATAAGGAAGACAATGTAATGATTCATGTTTGTTCATATTCACCTAGAAGTTATATTGTCATAGATCCTTTAACATGTGGTGCTTGCCCCCATCTTTGCTAGCCAAAAATTCCGCACTAAGTAGAGATACTACTTGTGCATCCAAAAACCTTTAAACCCAAATCTTATTTTGAGAGTCCACCATACCTACCTATGGATTGAGTAAGATCCTTCAAGTAAGTTGTCATCGGTGCAAAAAGGAAATAAAAATTGCTTCTAAAAGTGATGGATCATTTAGTGTAAGAGAAAATTGAGCGTTGTACGAACTTGTGATGGCAAAGAATAAAAGCGACAAATTACATAATAAAGGTTGCTATCATAAGGGCAATATAACATGACATTCTTTTGCATTAAGGTATTGAGCATACAAACAAAAAGCGCATGGCAACCTCTGCTTCCCTCTACGAAGGGCCTATCTTTTACTTTTATGTATGTACTTTTATGCAAGAGTCAAAGTTCTTCTCTCTATTCCTTTTTATTTTCTATTTTGGCAAGCATCATGTGGTGAGGAAAGATCTAGGCACATATATCTAGTTGGATATGAGTCACATGAGTTATTATTGTTGACTTCACCTTCGAGGTGAGTATGTTGGGAGGCGAAACTATAAGCCCCTATCTTTCTATGTGTCCGGTTGAAACATTTTGTTCATGTGTATGTGGTGAGTGTTAGCAATCATAGAAGACTATATGATGGTTCACTATGTGGACTTGCCAAAAAAGGCTTCGATACGACCCTTCCTGAAAAGATGATGAATTGTAGTTGCAAAGTTGACTGAGAACAGAGTCTGTTGGTTTTCAATAGAGTTTATGCGTTATACTTCGATGTTGTGATGAATTGTTATTTGTTCATGAGAAGTTATATGATAAAGTTTTATATTAAAGTTTGTTGCTGTTATAATAATATACATGATGCTTTTATGTCCGTATTTTGTTTTTATTGACACCTCTCTCTCTAAGCATGTGGACATGTTTTTCGATTTCGGTTTTCGCTTGAGGACAAGCGAGGTCTAAGCTTCGGGGAGTTGATACGTCCATTTTGCATCATGTTTTCCTACTGTTATTTATGATGTTTTTATGCATAATAAGGCTTTTTGGAGTAATTCTAATGCATTTTCTCTGATAATATGCAAGGTTCACACAAAGAGGAAGAATTCCGGCAGCTGGAAATCTGGACCTGAAAAAGCTATGTCAGGCTTTCTTATGGAATAAGCTGAAACTCCAAAGAGTAGCTATTCTGCACAACTCCAAATGAGCTGAAACTTCACGAGGAATTCTTATGGAATAAATAAGAATTATTGGAGCAAATAACTACCAGAGGGGGCCCACCAGGTGGGCACAACCCACCTGGGCGCGCCAGGGAGCCCAGGCGCGCCCTGGTGGGTCGTGCCCTCCTTGGCCCACCTCCGGTGCCCCTCTTCTAGTATATAAGTCATTTTGACCTAGAAAAAATAAGGAGAGGACTTTCGGGATGAAGCACCACTGTCTCGAGGTGGAACTTGGGCAGGAGCACTTTTGCCCTTCGGCGCAGTGATTCCGCCGGGGGAACTTCCCTCCCGGAGGGGGAAATCATCGTCATCATCATCACCAACAACTCTCCCATCTTGGGGAGGGCAATCTCCATCAACATCTTCAACAACACCATCTCCTCTCAAACCCTAGTTCATCTCTTGTGTTCAATCTTTGTACCAAAACTACAGATTGGTACTTGTGGGTGACTAGTAGTCTTGATTACATCTTGTAGTTGATTACTATATTGTTTATTTGGTGGAAGATTATATGTTCTGATCCATTATGCTATTTAATACCCCTCTGATCTTGAGCATGCTTATCATTTTTGAGTAGTTACTTTTGTTCTTCAGGTCACGGGAGAAATCTAGTTGCAAGTAATCATGTGAACTTGATATGTGTTCGATATTTTGATGTTATGTATGTTGTGATTCCCTTAGTGGTGTCATGTGAACGTCGACTACATGACACTTCACCATATTTGGGCCTAAGGGAATGCATTGTGGAGTAGTTATTAGATGATGGGTTGCGAGAGTGACAGAAGCTTAAACCCTAGTTTATGCGCTATTCCGTGAGGGAATGATTTGGATCCAAAAGTTTAATGCTATGGTTAGATTTATTCTTAATACTTTTCTCGTAGTTGCGGATGCTTGCGAGGGAGTTAATCATAAGTAGGAGGTTTGTTCAAGTAAGAACAGCACCTAAGCACCGGTCCACCCACATATCAAATTATCAAAGTAGCGAACACAAATCAAACCAATATGATGAAAGTGACTAGATGAAATTCCCGTGTACCCTCAAGAACGCTTTGCTTATCATAAGAGACCGTTTTGGACTGTCCTTTACCTCAAAAGGATTGGGCTACCTTGCTGATTGATCCCCTATACCTGTGGGTCATCAGGCAGCATCATATTCTCATGAACATTAGAAATGTCACCAAGAAATGAAAGTACCTGGTAATTCAAATGGTGTGCGCGAGCTCTAGTAATTGGCCCATTATGTATAGCAGCAGGGGTTGTGGGTGTAACAATGGTATTGATGTCCTCATCATCCTCCCCTTCTTGAAATGAAGTCGTCCTCGACGGAAGCTCATCTTCCTCACCCAAATAAGGCTTCAAATCTGCAATGTTAAAAGTAGGACTAACCCCAAAATCTGCAGGCAGCTCAAGTTTATATGCATTATCATTTATTTTCTCTAACACCTTAAAAGGACCATCAGCACAAGGCACTAGCTTTGATTTGTGCAAATCAGGAAATCTATCCTTACGCAAATGTAACCAAACAAGATCTCCAGGTGCAAACACAACACGTTTTCTACCCTTATCTCCGGCAAGTTTATATTTAGCATTCATACGCTCAATGTTCTCCTTAGTTAACTCATGCATTTTTAAGATCAATTCAACACGTTGTTTAGCATCAAAATTAACCTTCTCCGAAGATGGAAGAGGCAACAAATCAATAGGTGCACGAGGTAGGAAACCATATACAATTTCAAAATGGCACATCTTAGTAGTAGAATGTAGCGAACGATTATAAGCAAATTCAATATGAGGCAAGCATTCTTTCCACATTTTATTGTTATTCTTCAAAACAGTCGTAAGCATAGTAGACAATGTTCTATTGACTACTTCAGTTTGTCCATCAGTTTGGGGGTGACAAGTAGTACTAAAAAGCAGTTTAGTCCCCAATTTAGCCAATAAACATGTCCAAAAGTGGCTAAGAAATTTAGTATCACGATCTGAAATAATAGTATTTGGCACACCATGCAAGCGAACAATTTCATGAAAGAACAAATCAGCAACATTAGCAGCATCATCGCTTTTATGACATGGTATAAAGTGTGCCATTTTCGAGAACCTATCCACGACAACAAATATGCTATCCCTCCCCTTCTTTGTTCGAGGTAAACCCAAAACAAAGTCCATAGATATATCATCCCATGGAACACTAGGTACAGGCAAAGGCATATATAAACCATGAGGATTGAGTCGTGACTTAGTTTTTTGACATGTAGTGCAGCGAACAACAAAGCGCTCAACATCCCGTCTCAGCTTTGGCCAAAAGAAATGTGTAGCAAGTACATCCTCCGTCTTCTTCATGCCAAAGTGTCCCATTAATCCTCCTCCATGCGCCTCCTGCAATAACAAAAGATGAACAGAGCTAGCTGGAATGCAAAGCTTGTTAGCACGGAACACAAATCCATCGTTAACGATGAACTTGTTCCATGTTCTCCCTTCTTTACAATTCTGCAATACATCTTTAAATTTAGGATCATGCACGGAACACAAAACCAAATATTTTAAAGTCAAGTTGTGAAAGCATAGTATAACGATGAGATAATGCATCAGAAATAACATTTTCTTTACCCTTCTTGTGTTTAATGACATAAGGGAAAGTCTCAATGAATTCAACCCATTTAGCATGTCTACGTTCAGTTTTGCTTGACTTTTAATATGTTTCAAAGATTCATGATCAGAATGAATAACAAATTCTTTGGGCCATAAATAATGTTGCCATGTTTCCAAAGTTCGAACAAGAGCATATAATTCCTTATCATAAGTAGAATAATTCAGATAGGCCCACTCAAATTTTCAGAAAAGTATGCAACAGGTTTACCATCTTGTAATAACACACCTCCTAGTCCAATTCCACTAGCATCACATTCAAGCTCAAAAGTCTTATTAAAATCAGGAAGTTGGAGTAGAGCAACATGTGTCAACTTATCTTTCAATACCGTGAAGGCTTCTTCCTCTACGGTACCCGAAACAAAAAGGCACATCCTTCTTTGTAAGCTCATTGAGAGGTGTAGCAATGGTGCTGAAATCTCTCACAAAACGCCTATAGAAACCAGCGAGGCCAAGGAAACTCCTCAATTGTGTGACCGTTTTGGGCTGCGGCCAACTCTCAATTGCTTCAATATTGGCTTTATCAACATCAATTCCCTGTGGAGTAACAACATAGCCAAGAAAAGATACTAGGTCGGTGCAAAAGGTGCACTTCCCAAGGTTACCAAACAAACATGCATCACGTAGAGCAATAAAAACAACACATAAATGTTCCAAATGTTCTTCCAAAGATTTGCTATAAATCAGTATATCATCAAAATAGACTACCACAAATCATCCAATGAAAGCACGTAAAACTTCGTTCATTAATCTCATGAAAGTACTAGGTGCATTAGTTAACCGAAAAAGCATGACTAACCACTCATATAAACCAAACTTAGTTTTAAATGCTGTTTTCCATTCATCTCCCAATTTCATATGAATTTGATGGTATCCACTACGCAAATCAACTTTGGAGAATATTGTAGAGCCACTCAATTCATCAAGCATATCATCTAGCCTAGGAATAGGATGATGATAACAAATAGTAATATTATTAATGCCTCCACAATCAACACACATATGCGACGTACCATCCTTTTTTTGGCACTAGTATAATAGGAACAGCACAAGGACTAAGAGATTCGCGTATATAACCTTTGTCGAGCAGCACCTGTACTTGACGCATAATCTCCTTCGTCTTGTCTGGATTGGTACGGTATGGCTCACGGTTTGGCATCGAAGCACCGGGAATTAAGTCAATCTGATCCTCAATCCCGCGAATAGGTGGTAATCCCGGTGGCACGTCTTGTGGAAAGACGTTAGCGAACTCCTGCAAAATGTTAGTGACAGCAGGAGGCAAAGAGGAAGGCACGTCCTCGAATGAAAATAATTCCTCATTGCACACAAAAGCATAGCAAACAGATTTGCTGAAATCTAGATCATCAATATCAGATTTGGTGGCAAGTAAACATGCACTTTTCAATTTAATTTCAGAAGCAACACTAGATGGTTTATTATTAGGCTTCATTTGTTGCTCAAATTCTTTTGCCACAATCTGATTTTCACTCTTATTTTTCTCCTGTTTTGCTTTATTAGCTCTAGTAATATCATCTTTCAAAATGGAATCAGGAGTCATAGGAAGCAAAGTAATATGTTTATCCTTATGAATAAGAGTATACTGATTGTTTCTACCATGGTGTACAGAATTTTTATCAAATTGCCATGGTCTACCAAGTAATAAGGAACATGCTTGCATGGGTACCACATCACAATCAACATATTCAGCATATGTGGAGATACTAAAATGCACACGAACAGTATGTGTCACCTTAACCTTACCAATGTTGTTGAACCATTGGATGTAGTAAGGATGTGGATGTGGTCTTGTGGTGAGAGATAGCTTCTCCACCATCTCCATGCTAGCTAAGTTGTTGCAGCTCCCTCCATCTATGATGATGCAAACAGAACCTTCCTTCACAACTCCCTTTGTATGGAACAAATTATGCCTCTGATTTTGCTCAGCTTGTGTGACCTGCACACTCAAAACACGTTGAGCAACTAAACTTTCATACCTGTCAGCATCTTCAGCAGCCATGTATTGCGTCTCATGATCAGAATCATCTCCACCGTGTTCTTCACTTGTAATAAGAGCCAAAGTCTCATCATCATAGTCACTAGCGGACTCATACCCACCATCCTCAGTTGCAATCATAACACGCGGAGATTGGCATTCTCTCGCATAATGACCTCTTCCCTTACAATGACGACAAATAATATCATGTGTGTGCCCTATTGATGCCATGGATGAAGAAGAGCTCTAGGCAGGCCCAGAAGGTGTACTCCTGGCAGATGGTGGTGGTGGTGCCTGTTCTCTTGTATCTCGGTTGGAATTGGTGGCTGAAATAAGTGGTGCTGCAGTAGGATGTGTGGGAGTAGAGGATGTACGTGGTGTCCATGATGAAGATCGACCTGCAAAAAAATTAGTCCGCGCCAATGCCTGTCAATCCTGCACTTCATGTTCAGCTTTGCAAGCAAGATGGAATAAACAAGTGATATTATTATACTCCTTATACTCTAGAATGGTCTGAATCTCTTTATTTAATCCACCCATAAAACATGCAAGCATAGCTTCATTATCCTCAACAATACCATATCTAATCATGCCAGTTTGTAATTCCTGATAATATTCTTCTACGGAATTTTTTCCTTGTCTTAAACACTGCAATTTTTGAAGTAATTCACGTTGATAATATGGTGGAACCCAACGAATATGCATAGCAGTTTTCAAAGCAGCCCAAGTAGCTGGAATAGGATATAATCTACAATGTTCAGACCACCAAACACATGCAAAACTAGTGAAAGCACAAACAGCAGCAGCAGCACGTCTCTCCTCAGGATATTGTAAACATGTAAAACGTTGTTCAGTTTCTAACTCCCAAGTAAGATATATATATCAGGAACATATCTACCCTCAAATGGTGGAATATTCAATTTTAGTTTAGGAAGATGGTACCTCAGGTGGTGGTGCAGCCCTACTGTTGCGATGATATGCATGAGGACGACCTGGTGGTGCTGGTGCTGGTGGTTGCACGTAGTTCTGATTTTGATCAACCTCATCCTCGTAATGGTCCTCCACCTCTGCAGTAGCAGCAGGAGCTACAGAAGCATCAACAGAAGTAGTAGCGGCACCAGAAGTTTGTCCTGGCTCAAGAGAAACACGCTGCGCTCACCCTACTGGATCGTGACGTGGAGGTGGTTGTTGTTGTTGTTGCAATGGTGCAGCAGATGCGGGTGGTGGTTGTGGTAGACGTGCGAGTACTTCATCGAACTTGGCATCCAAGTTGGTGTCAATTGTCTTCTCAACGTCATCAATCCTCTCCAGTGCCTTTCTAAAGCTGGCCATCACATCTTCCAGCTGTTGACCCAACATTTGCTGAAATTTATCATCAAGCTACTTCTTCGTCATGTTCTCCCAGTCAATCTCGTCGGCTTGTGGTTCTGCCATGGTTAGCAGCAATAGAAACACACAAGAATATGATCCTACAGACTACTAAAAAGTGGTGGTGGTGGGGTGTCACAAATCCGTCAAGCAAATCTCAAATTCTTACCAGTTCTTACCAAGCAGCAGGTGGTGATCGGCAACCGTTGTAGTCAAAACTCTCAAAGCTTCGATAGAGCGATTACCAGGGAGAGTCAAATGCACGACATAGATGTATGTGGAGCTGGAAAGGCTTATAATATGGTAGCAAAAAGGGTCAGCAATAATCAATTTAGAGATGCAAAGTTGAATAAACGCTCAACGACGGTACTGTGCTGGTCCTAGGCTAGACCGTACTAGAGACGCGAGCCTAGAACACTAACAAAATCACGGCGCGGCACGTAAACAAGGGAAAAGCACACGCTGGAATATTTTTTGGGCTCTTTTTTTTTGCAAAAAATCACTATAATGGCAAGTGTCTCAAAACTCTTCCCAAGTCAAAATAACAGGGTAGGCACAAATTTTTTTGACTATTTTTTTCAGAAATCAGGGCAGCGACGACCAAAAAGTGCGACTAAAAATCACTATGATGGCAAGTGTCTCAAAATGCTCCCTGGGACCTAAAAATAGGAGAGGGAAAAATATTTTTGACTGCCGAAATTTTTGCGGAAATATTTTTTTTGAAACCTACTCAGGCAAGGAAACACGAATCGAAAATTAGATGGTTCTCGAAAACAAACCTAGTATGAACAGAACTCGGATTGGGTATGGTATAAGACAATGATATATGTGGACTTGGATTGGTGGTGTGGTATATATGGACTCGGATTGGTGGCGTATATATGGTGGTATATGTGGACTCGGATTGATGGCGGAGATATGGTGGTATATGGCAGCGGTAATGGATCTGGTGGGGTGGTGATATGTGGCAGCGATGACAAAGGTGCGGCGGCGGCGTGAAGACCTATGACCAGAACTCGATACTCTAAAGGAACTAGACGCTCAGACCAGCAACTCGACACGACGACGCAAGCGAAAATTCAACAAAGCAAAACTCTAAAAAGATTATGCAAAGGCCCAGATTGGTTCGGATATGATGAACTAACCCTAATTTTTTTTGGCTTTTTCGTGGACTATAGGTATGAAGAATAGACTCGATCTAGACTATGAAAAACTGTAAAATCTCACCAAGCAACCTAGAAATCTGATACCAGTTGGTAGAGGCAAAGGTGTCACATTTTTCAATGAGATGGTGATTATCATTTCGGAGGAGTAGACTTTGATGATCCGACTACGAACGTGTGAGGACGTCGTGCCCTAGCAATCGCTAAACCAACTCCGAGAGGTTATTGACCACGCCGGAGCATGATCAACCTGACCACGAAGGTCTATTTCCTGCAAGCTAATGGAGAACAAGCAAGAAACTAAGATTGCAATCTGGATATTGCGAATATAAGATGAAAGCTTTATTGATCAAGGTAGGGTTCTGTGACGTCTTGGTCTGGTCATTGAACACAAACGAAGTACGTGAAGTTGCAGCTATGGCGGACTTTTAATCTAAACAAAACCCAAAGTCTAAACGACGCACTAAGGGCAGTATATATGGAGGAGTAGGGGGAATTTCATGGCCCCTTGTAGGAGGGGTCCGAAACCAACCCTAACTTTGTTTCCCCACACATATGGACTCTAAAAACAGCCTATACTTAAGTATTTCGAAATTACAAGGGCGTGGCCAAAAAATAAGGTGGCGCAGCACCTAGAATAAGCTATGGACGAAAGTTATGAAGGAGCATCTTGTACATTTCGTCCATGTCCTTGTAGGTCATCACGGGGGCTTCAAAGTGCTCAAATATGCACTAGAAACGCCATTCTTGATCCCTTCACGCGTGCCTTCATCTCCATGCTTGATCCTACTCCAGTGTTCATCCCTCTTCTCCATGCTAGGCCCTTCATTAGTAATCAACACAAATGTATCTAATTTAAGCAGCATCATATTCTCATGAACATTAGAATTGTCACCAAGGAACGAAAGTACCTGGTAATTCAATTGGCGTGCACGAGCTCTTGTAATTGGTCTAGTATGTATAGCAGCTGGGGCTGTGGGTGTAACAATGGTATTGATGTCCTCATCACTTGGAGCTTGATGATCTTCATGGTCTTGGCGACGGTACGAACGAGCTCGAGGAGGACTTGCATCCGAAGAAGAATGCGAAGAATGTAGACTTGAGTGGCTCCGTCTTGAGTAGGACGAAGAGGTAGAAGAGCGGTTGACTAACAAGGCTCGAATCTCGTCCATTCTTGCATTGCTTTCTTGTTTTTGTTCGTCGAGCTTGTTGTCGAAGTAGTCTCTTGTATGTTGCTCGGATTGTCGCAAGTCGATGGTGAGGTTGTCGATGCGGTCGCTCAATGCTTGTTGTTCTTGGTGCAAAGCTCGTTGTGCGCCAAAGAGGTGGTTCTTGGTGTCGTAGGTGTTCGGGTCCTCATCTTGCTCGAGGAAGAGTGGGTTCAAAGAAGTAGTTGGCCTATCCATCATCACAACCAAATGTGAGTGGAGAATGAAAAGAACTAGACCAAATGTACCTTACCCGATGTTGAAAATGGATCAATGATCACTCAATAGTGTAACAAGGAAATAGCACAATTGGTACCGGATCTTGTCAATTCTCACACCTACACAAATAAAGCCTTTGGTGGAGCTTGGTAAGGATGGTGGACAAAATTTATGCAATTGTTAGTGAAACTCAATAATGTTGAAAAAGATTCACAAATTTGCAAATGCGACAAGTAGACCAATAGCAATATGTGGCACATGGAAACACACACACGGAAAGATAGATGGGGTTGTGCAACCAAAAATGTGCTCAAAATGTGAATCCACGAAAAATGCTCTTGTTGCACAACTCTAGAGAGACGCTATCACGATTGCACAATATGCGGATACGAGACTTGTGCACAACCTATGAAGCAAAAATGCAACGACTTCTATCCCAAGTATCCTATATGTATGGTGTTCCGGTGATATGATCCAAGATGATCGAGTATGACAATCTTAATGTAGTATGATGCTATGGTGCTTGCTTAAAAGCTCTTTGCTTATCTTTCTCTTTTGCTTAAATGCTTGTTTTGCTCTTTCTCTTTTGAGCTCTTTCTTTAGCCACTTATGTAAAACTTCACGAACCAAGATAACAATTGTGTATATGCGATGACAACCTTGTGACACAAGAGATGATACCAAGACAAGGATACCAAGATGATGTGATATATGCAATGACCACTAATGCGCACAAGTAACGTTGCTGGCAATACCCAAAGGCTAGTCTCGATAGGTAAGTGATGTGAAAATGGGCTATGGGGTTATCAATGCAATGGCAAGGAGAATGTGCAAGAGTGTCGTCGAGGTTACCGTCCTTGCTTACGGTGGATGGTGTCAAAATGATGAAATGGTCGAGGTCGATGACGAAGATGAGCGGCAGTGATGTCGAAGTCGAACCGTACCTAAGTAGCCGAAACATGTTAGGAAACAGAAACCGCACTCAAATTCTCAAAGACCAAATGTGGCAAAAAATGTCGGGGGTGGTAGCGGGTAAGCGGTGGTGGTTGCGGAAACCGATGGTGGTATGCGGAAGGTTTGGTGTATGCCCGGAAAAATGTGGTGAAAGTTAGGCGGAGGAAAGGAGTGGTGGAGGAGGTGTTGTTGCCAGGGGCCGGATGTCCGGGCTTGCGGGTCGGATGTCCGGGGTCACGGGCCGGATGTCCGGGTCCTGGCTCCGTGGATGAACTCGGTGGATCTCGTGGGTAGAGAAAATTTCGGGGTAAAATTCGAGAGATTGCGTGGATGGATTTGGGAGAAGAGTTAGGGGAAGCTAGATCTACGAGTAACACATCAAATCCACGGATCAAATCCAACAAAACATCATCACACCAACAAATCACAAAAAAATTTGGGGGGCTATTTTTGTGGGGAATTTTTGAAATTGGGACAAAATCAACAAAATTAGGCTAGAAAACAAAGAGGGGAGGCTCCAAAATCGTGATCAACCTTGGCTCTCGATACCAATATGATGTAGGGTGGAAACCCTAAGGCCGATCTTTCATGATTTGGAGAGGATCCCACGAAGAACATGAGGAACACACGAAGAACACAAGGGAGAAAACAAGAGGAAACACTCAAATTGAATTGATCCGATCACACATATGCTAGATCCATGAACACAAAGAGATCACAAGATCCAAAGACAACAAAGGTAAGATACAAGTAGCTAGTTCTTCTCCAAGAGGATGTCTTGAATCCACTAGGGGATCTTCTCCCAGGTGGAGGGCTTGAATCCACTTGGGGGATCTTCTCCTAGATGGAGGGCTCGGCCTCCAATGGAGTAGGTGTAACACCCCCAGTGGTTAACTACAGTAATCCCCTTTTTATTATGCCATGTCATCATGATCAACAGTGCATAATCATCATTAGCATCATATTGCATTTCAACTCCTAAGTCAAATTCAAATTTAAATGAAAGTGGAAAATAAAAGTTGTCTAACATAGAAACTAAATTGTTCATTAAATGGCAAATATTCCAGAGACCATTCTAAAATTGTAACCAACAAATAATAAATTAATTATGTGCCTCTAACAGCAACAAATCAGATATATTTAATCCAATTTTATTTATTTAAAGTCCAACTCAAATTCATTTGGCTTCAAACCATTTTTCCGGCAGTGGCTTATAATGCACCATATTTATTTGGGCTAGTCTCATATTTTACAAAAAGTGGTTTGAATTAAAAACAAAAGGCAAAACATTAAAGAAAAAGAAAAACAGAAAAGAAAAAGGAAAAGAGAAAACAGAAAAGCTAAAACAAACCCCCCCCCCCCGAACTGGGCCTCGACCCAGCAGGCCAAGCGGCCCACCAGGCCGGCCCAGCCGGCCACCCCCGCTATATGACCCCCACCCACACACCGAAACCCTAACCCTCACCCACTCCCCTCATCTCCCTCTCTCTCTCCCTCAGCGCCACCCGCGCCTGGGCGCCCGTCGCCGCCGCCTCGTCCTCGCCGCCGGACCCCGCCTCCGTCGTCGCCGGACGTCCTCCACGACCTCCCTCCTCGCCGGGCCTCCCCACCCCATCCCCGCCGGCCGCCTCTGCCCCCCTGTGAGCCTTTCCCCCCCGGTCGCCGGTCACCCCGCTCGCCCCCTGCCCCGTAGTCACCGCGGCCGCCAAGACGCGCGCGCGCCCGGGGCGCGCCCCGGTCGACCCTTCGGCCGTGTCCGAGCCGCGCCCGGGCCCTCGTCCCCGCTCGCCACCATGGCGCCCGCGCCCACGCCTCGCTTCGCCGCCCGCAACTCGCGCGCGCGCCTCCGCCGCGACCCGCTCTCCCCCTTCGCTCGCTGGCCGGCCTCCTCGCCGCGGCCGGCGCCCTCCCCTGGCCACGCCTGCGCCCTCCGTCGCCTCCGTGCGGGTGTGCAGACGCCCGCACCGGTAGCGCCGCGCCCGCTAAAGGCCTATGGGCCACTTACACGTGGGGCCCACGCCCTAGGAATTTTTTAAAAAAAGAAAAATCTCTAATAAAAAATAAAATAGAAAATAAAATAAATAAATAATTAAAGTTAATAATTAATTAGTTAATTAACTAAATAATTGGTTAACCTAATTAACTCTGATTAATTAAGACTAATTAAGCTTAATTAACTTAATGATTTAATTAACCTAATTAACTACTGTTAGTTAATTAAACAGGCTGCTGATGTCACTGTTCTCGATAATGTTGATTTAATAAATTAAATAAATTCAGAAAATTAATAAAAACTTTAGAAAATCATATTAAATAAACCGTAACTCCGATGAAAATACTTTCTACATGAAAGTTGCTCAGAACAACGAGACGAATCCGAATATGCGGTCCGTTCATCTGCCACATGTCCCTAGCTATCCGAACATGCAACCGTCCCTCTCTGGTCGTCTGCCTGACAAATGTCCGGAAACGGGAAAACATTCCCGGTTGGATTCCCCCTTCCTCGGTGACGTGCAACCATACGTTAGGACACACCCGGCACTGCACATTGTCATGTCATACTTTATGTTGCTTATGTTTGCTGTGTATTTATACTGTTTCCTCCCCCTCTTCTCTCTCGGTAGCCCCCGACACCGACGTCGTCCCCGAGGTCGACGCAGCTCCGGAGACCAAAGAAACCATTGACGACTTTGCCCTTGCCGCCGAGCAACCAGGCAAGCCCCCCCTTTGATCATCCCGATATCGCCCATTCTATTTCTCATGCTTGCATTAGAATTGCTGCTGCTACTGCTTTACCTATTCTGATGCATAGCCTGTTTATTGTATCCTGCTGTTGATAATTACCTGCATATCCTAAACTGCTTAGTATAGGCTGGGTAGAGACCTATCAGTGACCCCACTTATCCCGATTGCCCTGCTGGATAATCCGAAGACCCAATCAACGGGATTGAAGACCAGGCCCCGACACCGCACATCACCACCCCTTAGTTGTAACGACACTACAGCGTTACTATCGAGTGCCGAGGGTGAAATCTCTTGTAGCACTTCTGATGTTAACTCTGTAGAGTAGCTATTCGGTCATGGTCATCGAGGGTGATTCCTCCTTCACCACTTCCGGTAACGACGCTGTCGTGCAACACATCAAGTGTGAACCCATCGAGGGTGAATCCTTCGAGTTCACCTTGATAGACACATCGAGTAGGAATCCAACGAGGGTGATACCTCGGATTCCCCTGATGTTATGGACACACGGATACTTGGACTTTACACTGTTACTTGGATAGGCGGGTCGGCCCTGAGGGGTACCCGCATGCGCCTGAGAGGCGAGTGTTGTGAAGACGGGTGCCTGTGTGGTGCCCGAGTGATGAATACGAGGCGCGGCCGGGCATTCTTGGCCCTTGTCGCAAGTCCTCGAGACGGGGCGATGGGGTCACATCTTTCGTGAGTCTCTGCTCGTTACCGCAAGCCCTAGTCCATTAACGATTTGGATATTTGATCCGAGCAGGCCTCTGGCATGATAGCACTAACCATCACGTGGGCATAGTATGGGCGTTCTGCATCGTAGCATCAGCCGACAGTTCTGTCAGACGTCCAGTTCAGCATTGCGGCCGGGTCGGATCGTGCCGTTGGCGCTGGTATCCACCCTGCTCGCAACTACCCGGAGTGCACAGGGCGACGGCCCAAGACCCCTGAGCGCTTAGGATGTAGACTGGCGGGGACCTCTCTGCTGAGCTCTAGGTAGGGCTGCAGTGTGTCGTTTGGCCGAGGCCGGGCATGACCCAGGAAAGTGTGTCCGGCCGGAGTTAATCGAGCGTGTTGGGTAAGTTGGTGCACCCCTGCAGGGAAGAAAACTTCTATCGATAGCCGGTCCTACGGTAAAGGACACTCGGAGTTGTATCTTGATTGATACAATTTAGAACTGGATACTTGGATACTATGGCTCTAGGATTGCTTCTCGCAGGGAGTCGAGAAGGGATCTCCGGACGAGGTTGATGACTGTATGGCTCTGGGATTGCTTTCTCGCAGGGAGTCGAGAAAGGATCTCTGGGTGAGGTTGAGACTTAATGATACTGCTACATTATATTGTACTGTTCTACCCTCTTCTATTTCTGCAAGACCGCTGAAGATGCTAGTCTTCGATAGGACTAGGCCTACTCTCTATTCTGGCATTTCTACAGCCCAGTCCACATATACAGCCTCCCTTTGAAAATGTTGCATATGTAGTGTAGATCCTTGCTTGCTGAGTACTTCTGAGTACTCACGGTTGCTTTGTTTTTCTTTTCTCCCCTTATCAGTTTGTCGTGACCAGAGGACGGAGCCCCCTGAGACAGATGCCCCGTCGATCGACTACTACTACTACCCAGAGGATGGATACTACTACGAGTTGACTGACGACCAGGAGTAGGATTGGAGGGTCCCAGGCAGGAGGCCTTCGCCTTTCGATCGTAGTGTTTTATTTTGCCCCGCCTTTCTAAAGGCCTTTCTGTTTCTGTTTCATATCTGTACTCCGATATCTGATGCTTCCGCTGACGCTTGTACGCAAGCTTATGTATTCGAGCCCTCGAGGCCCTTGGCTTGTAATATAAAGCTTGTATGACTTTATTTATGTTTTAGAGTTGTGTTGTGATATCTTCCCGTGAGTCCTTAGGCTTGATCGTGTGCATTTGCGTGTATGATTAGTGCACGATTAGGCCGGGGGCGTCACAGTAGGTGTCAAGTGGATGAGCAAAGCTCTATCTCTCATATGAGCTAAACAAATGCTAACCCTAAAACGTTGGGGGATAGAGGTATATATAGTCTAGGTGGGATGAAGGGATACATGGGCCTCGGCCTTTTACACTGTGCACACACAGGGGGAGCCGGACGTCTGGGCGTCAGGCCAGATGTCTGGGCCTTCCCGAGGTGCCGGATGTCCGGGCGCGGGGACCGGATGTCTGGGCTGGCAGGGTCCGGTCTTGGAGCTCTCTGGATAGGCGAGGTCCAGATTTCCGGGCTGGGGTCTGGATGTCCGGCGGCTCGTGTTGGGCCGAATGTCCGGGGCCTGAGCCAGATGTTCGGGCTGGAGGGGGCCGACTTCGGTGAGGTTTTGTGAAGGGCGCCGGATTTCCGGGCTGGGGCCGGATGTCCGGGCCGCTCAAGCCGGATGTACGGGCTTGGGCCGGATGTCCGGTGCCCTGGAGGTGCTCCTCGGTAGGGCTGCTGCTATGGCCATAGGCTTCAGGGGCCGGATGTCCAGGCTTGGACCGGATGTCCGGTGCCTGGAGGTGCTCCTCGGCAGGGTTGCTGCTGTGGCCGTAGGCTTCAGGGGCCGGATGTCCGGGCCAGGGGCCGGATGTCCTGGGCCTGGGAACTTCCTCCGGTTCCTTCCGTCGTTTCTTTTATCCATGTGCTTGGGGACTTGTCCGACTTAACGTGCGTCCTCGAGAGGGCCTTCTTCGTACCTGATCATGCACAACATTTCGGACTTAGGTAGTAGCCATGTCTCGAGCGGATCATATGGAATATCACTAAGGAAATATGTCACCTCGATCTCGAGAGCTCTAGCTCGTGCTCATGTCATTGGTCCTCTTGGCACTTGATGAGACGATGGTGGGTCCATGGGGATGTCCATAGGATGCTCCGCATCAAAAAGTGTTCAACTACATGTATGCGCTAATCGATTTTAAAAAAATGTTTGACTTATTAGTTCATCCAAAAATAGAAGAGACATGTTATATGTCTCAATGTTTAGTTTCTTCTCATATGCAATTTGTGGTCACCCCAAAATATTTTCCACTGAGATCAAGGTGCCATTTGTTAGCGATGCAAACCTTGCATGTATGAACAATTTCAGGTCTCAATACTTTGACACGTAAAGCAACCCTATCGCCAACTTTTTGTGTTCAGATCTGAGATATATAACCAAGAGAAAGGAAGAAGGCAAGGTATGTGCCTAACACCTAACGAGGAGGGCTATTGTTGGGAGCACTAGGCCACGGAAGCAATGTCCATATTTATGCTGCTTGTCAAGGTGAAGAAGATACTTTACCAGTCCTCAGAGCGCTCTTTTCATATTTCCATACAAAAGGATCATTGTCAAGTAAAGATGAGTTGACTCCATTTTTAGCACACTCATCTCTCATGACTTCAATTTGATTTCATTTTCTGCAGTGGAATTGATTCTGACAATAATGGCAACATGGCCAGAATACTTGCTATTGTTGGACCAAGGTGATGCTCTGATGCTTCTGTTGTTTCGTTGCACATCCCCATTGGCTATATCTCTTAGTTCATTCTGAATTATGATACTGCTTTTCGCATGAGATATATTGGTCGTAATAAAATGTTAAACAACTCTACACCTTATTTACAAGCATGGGATATATGTCATGTGATGAATTCTCATCACAGGTGCGAGTAGTCCAGAAAGGATCTATGGGCCATTCCATGGAAGTCATACCAGAAAGATGCAAATTCTATGCCAACTCTACTGCATGTATATGTGAAAAGACTAAAGATGACCCCTGCAGGAGTGAAGAATTCAGAAGATGATCCCACCAGGACAGAAGACGTGTTGATTTTGGGGATGGAGATGATTCTTTTGTCAGATAGGAGGTTTCTAAGCTAGAGGAAATCCTGATTAGTTGAGTTATTTTGCAACTCAAAGAAATTTGTTAAAGTTATTTGCATAGAAGTGGTGTATGTGGTATAATAAAAATTCAGAGAATTTAGATTTTATTTGGATGGATTTTTGTGTATGCATGAACTTTCCTTCTTATTATAGTGCATTGCATCTTATTTTGGCCTCTGTGTTTCGCTGAATTTTCACTGGAATCCGAGAATTTCAGAGTTTCAAGATTCAGAGATACTTATTTACCAAGACGCATACTATCATATCAGAGCAGAATCAAGACACATACTACCATGTTCTAATTACGCCAATAGAGCCACCGAATCAAATAGATAAGTAGAACTTACCTCGCGGAGAACGCTGAAGACGAGAACTGAGAGGAAAGGAGTTCCTTCATATTGGTAGTATTAAGAGAATATAACTATCAAGACGATCCGGTAGACAACCATCAGGCAAAATACTAGAGGAAGATACAAACAGGAAGAATATCTTAATCCAAGAAATAAACACGATTTTTCTCGGATACACTCAACGAAGATACTTGTTGACAAGCCTATCACAATCTGCTGAAAAACATACACAAATTAGAAAAAAATTCCAGTGGTACTTCTACAAGGAAATTCGACAAGATCTCACATGGAACGATTTTATTGATCGAATGTTTCAAAAGGTAAATGCATTGCACCCCAATCAAGTATTCACTATACATCATGAAAAATGTGACGGTGAAATCTTTGCCTTATTGTTACATATTCTGCTATTTGTCAGACTGAATAACCAAAGAAGAGCTGAACGACATGTTCAATTCATGGCATAAAAATTTAGAGTTCTTCAACTTCTTATGGCATTGGCAGCTTCAATTGGGCTTCTGAATTCGTGGCAATCATCAACAGGTTGAGTAGCTGCACGTGCTTGTGGTTGTGCTTGTTCTCATAGGTGATATGATCCCGGCATTACCGCAATACAACACCATGTGCTTCCTCCCGGCGTAGTCCTCGATGCTGCTGCATCTGTAGAACCCTCATGCACTATATTATTTCATACTGAATCACTTTATTTAGTTACCACCTAAAATGAAAGGGTGCTTATCTCATCTTATGCGAAGTAACATGCATGAAAGCCCTATAGCACAATGCTGATGGGTCAAACATCTGAAGCTCTGTTAATATGAATGCCCAACAGTTTCAAACAAGAAATCAACACATAGATAACAGGAGTAAGAAATCAAACCGTCTGGTTTTCCATTAAAATTTCCTTTAGTGAATACATTCTAAACAGATAATGGTATTCTGAACACAACAACCGAGCCAGAAAAATGGAAATAAGAATTATTCTAAGTACCAACATCTAAGGTTGAAAAGAAAACTACTCCCTCCATTTCTAAATATATGTCTTTTTCGAGATTTTAATAAAGACTACATACATTTATTTTGCTCCGTATGTTGTCCCTATTGGAATCACTAAAAAGACTTATATATAGGAATGGAGGAAGTAATATTTATGGTAAAAACTGGAAATACCCATATACACATAAATTTCTTTTATCTGTATAGAACAAGTAGTAACATAATGAATCTCAAACTGAAGACAATATGGCATGCCAACTAAATGAAGCTTCTAGTTAGATCCACGCATAACGGAGGCACTAGATCTAGAAATACGTTCATATCAGAGCTATTCACTTTATTTTGCATGGAGAGAGTCATCTATTCCTGAATTACAAAATTCTGCATCTAATTGATTGATAAGATTTTAGTCCTCAAAAAATGTATTGATGAATTTCTATCCAAACCTGTACAAAAACTGCAAGTTTTGACATTCTACATTACCCAAACAATATATGGACCAGGATGCAGGTGAGCAAATGTACAACTGTCTTTTCAGTTCCTTGCAGATTGCAAAAGAAAACAAGAACAATGAAGCAGCCGCTAATTTGCATTACTAACTGTGGAAATTCATCAATACATTTGTTGAGGACTAAAAGAATATCATCCTTTTTCAACTGTGAAAAGTGGCATGGGTGGGGATGCCTTTGGTGATATAATTTCTACCTGAAAATTAATGACATAATTTCATAATTTTTATGTGTAAATCAATGGTGGCACACAAGCTGCTCAAAACTGATAGGAAACTCTACAAGAAGTATGTCAAGTATTTACTTCAACTCCAACATGAGGCATATCTACTTTAAATCAATACCTGGATGATTGGAAAGTCACATATGCACTCTAAACAAACAGAAATCTCAGAAATCATTTCTTCTATCTCTAGTAGGAAATTCTAGCAGCACCTCCAGGATCTACATTAAGTACTAACATTACAAGAATGTTTGGAGGAGCACTAGCTCTATAGGTATGACTCTAAGTAATAGAACAAGGACTTTTCTGAACAATACAAGCGTATTTGTAGTGAGATTTGCATATCATGTAATGTGGTACAAACCTATATTCTAGAACATATTCTTTCTCCCATAGCTTCCCCAAAAAAGGGCAAGGAAAATCCAATGAGTTTGATAAGGCAATCAGGCCATAGAAGCAAAGTTGATTCACAAAAGAGAAATTCTACAGAGAAAAATATAGTATGTTTTGATGGAGTTCATCGTCATTAATGACACCAGGTAGAGCATACTTACAAGGTGAGGCCTCACCTGGATCCCTACAACAAAAATATTGAACTCTTGAGCTAAAGAATTAGTCGTGCTTTAAGGATACAACATGAAGAAACAACACTAGTTGGAGACAAATACCTTTCTTTGGGATTGGATATTGGCATGTCCCTGAAAATAAGGAAACAATAGAAGAACTTAGACAAAAAATTACCATCTAGCCAGTACCCAAACTACAAGCTGAAGAAAAATTGCAAGTAGCTACTCCCTCCATTCCTAAATATTTGTCTTTTTAGAGATTTCAAATGGACCACCACATACGGATGTATATAGACATATTTTAGAGTGTAGATTCACTCATTTTGCTCCGTATGTAGTCACTCGTTGAAATCTCTAGAAAGACAAATATTTAGGAACGGAGGGAGTAGATGCTAAGGTCGCAGCCATGCTAGCTTTGTGGCAGACGCCGCAGGGAAAATTCTCATAATATGAGACCTTAGCATAAGCATTTTAAATTTCACATATCATGGTAATTTCGTCCTGCTATCATCATAGCAGGCACGAGTAACTTCTTGACAAGTGATTGCCCCATCACAACTTACCAACCACGTTTAGATGCCAAACTCATAACACAAATAATCTGATGCACCCTTGACGACAAAAAAAAATTAGTCTATCAAAAATAGGTAAGAAAGTCACCAAGGGGATGGAAGCGGCCATGTTCGAGAGAGTCAAGGGGCGGAGCTTGAGCTCATGGGCGCATGAATTAGGAGAAGTGAATAAATTGAAGAGGAGGTCGATGATACATATACCATGATGAGTCAACGGCGGCCAGAGAGATCTGAGGATCCTTTCAACCAAGGAGACGACGATGGAGAGGAGAGAAACATAGTCCCTGAGCTCGCGGAGCGCTTCGACACGGGCGAGTGCTGCCCTGGCGCTGAGGTAGAGGTCAGACTTGCGCCGCCACATCCGCTGAATTGGATCTCGCTGGCGGGCGACCTATTCTCCTTCTGCAAAGATACCATTGCTAGTTCGCCACCGCAGAGATAGAGTGGCCTGCTGCGCTAGCCTCCGGGGAAGAGGAGCCACCATGGCTAGTGCGGAGCAGGTCAGGGGTAGCGATGGTGGATAGGTTGTCTGACGGAGATGGTTTGGAAAATGGCAGAGACCTCCCACCGTCCCACGACCCACGACCCATAGTGGGATTTCTCCCGATTACTTTTGCAGTATAGAGATGCATGAGGTAAATTTACCTCGCAAGTCCTATCTTCTTTTTACCATGCATGAGGTAAATTTATGTTTCAACCCCCGCCGCCGTGGGTCGCCCATCCACCGCGCCTCACCTGGTCAACCTCGCCGCTGTGCTTCCCAACCATCGCGCCGCGCACCGCCATCCACACGGCCACGCGCCGCCCGCAATCCCCGCCTCCATGACTCCTCCTTTGTCGTCCCGTTCTGCGGCAGCAAATTTTGGCGGCCATCCCATTGAACAGCTTGGATGCAGGGCGTCAGCGAGCAACTGCACCCCCAAAGTCGCGCGACACCCTAGCAGGTGCAGGGGGACGAGAGGGACGAATACGTGGCAAAGGAGCTCCAGCTTGATCTGCTCAGCTGCCGGCGGAGGAGCAGAGCCCCCCGCGCGCAGGTCTAGCCTGATTCTTCTCGTCCGCTGTTGTGCGTTCAGAGGCCTCCCGCGCTCGAGCTCCTACAGGTGACCGGCATCTCGTTCTTGCCGATTGTTGTTGCCGCCACTGAGCTTCTCTGATTCCCCACTATTCTTTGCAATTCGCCCATGCCTCTATTTCTCTGGACCAGAAGAAAGAGAGAAGTTCATCCTAGCTGAGAGATAGAGTTGAGGTTTAACGTGTATATTAAATAAAAGAAGATTGTAGTGATTACGAGTATGTGGCTGCCTGTAGTTCTTGTGTTTAATGCAATCACTCCCCTTTCCTTCCCTGCAGAAGTGGACACGAGCAGGCAAGGTGCTTCTCCTATCGTGTCTGCTGGCAGAAGTGGAAATCTAGCCGGCGTGCAGGTTCTTGTGCAGGTGGGTGTGCTAATGTAGTTTTTTAGTTGACGATCTAGCTAGCGCACTTTTTTTAGGTTGGCACCGTTCAGTTTGAAAAGGTACAGTAGTTCATTTAGTGAATACGCCACCAATTAACTTTGGAAAGTACGCTGCTGAGCACTTCTCCAGCTAGATTTGTTCTTGTTTATGCCCCTCGAAGTAGATGATTCCTCGCAGCGGAACTGTCGAAAGTCTATGCTGCATTTTTTTAGTAACTTCAGTGTATTAAGCAGATGGGGGCACCAGCAACGGACCAGCGGCGACCGGGCCTTCTCTCATCCAAATCCCCGCGGACGTGTGTCCTCAATGCCATGAGCTGGCCCCGCTCAACCTCTATCTCCAGGACGAAGACGATGTCCACGGCGCTGCCCAGCGGAAAGGGCAACAAAAAAGTTGCAAAAAAATGCTAGTGCAGCTGATTGCCTCCTCTGTGTTGTGATGTACTATGTTGTGTAGATTTTTTTGAAGTTCATGTTGTGAACCCAACTAAGTTTGAGCACAAAAGTTTAGATGGCGGCTGGTTTGAATTTTCTCCTATAGCAGAAATCTTGCTTTCCTCCTGTTGTACTATGTCCACTTGTGTGTTGTTTGTCAATGCTTTTTGTCTGAAGTTCAGTAGTATCTGTGCGTGCAAAAAAGTTGGTGTTGTGATACATTGGTTCAGTTTCATAGGTCATTCAAAAAGAAAATGGAAAAAAATGTATTTTCTTCTCCAAAAAGCATCAACGCTGTGGAGTGCTTATCTTCTTGTGTACTTCTATCGATGCTTGTGTTTCATGGAGAGAGAGAGAGAGAGGAAATCATTCATGCTTCCTTTCTTTCTATGTACTTCAGAGACATTTTGTGAGAGAGAAAAAAAGGTTAATGACACATTCTTTTGAGAGATACAAAGTGGTTCGGGCTTCAATGCTTTTTTACACGAAAGTTCATGTTTCAGAAATTTCTAAGTTCACGTGTACCACATACTGAAGAAATTCATCAATGAAAAAAAGGACCGCCTAGGCCATTTCACTGACAACAAAAAAATGCCTAAAAATGTTGCGAGACAAAAAAAAACTTCACAAGAAATAACATAGTAAGTTCGTAGAAAGTGGAAAAATACCTTGAAGTTCAAATTTAAATAATAGGGTGGTTCAATGTTTATTACAAACCTATGATTTTCCCCGTTACTATAGAATAAACCAAGAAGTTCAAAATAAAAAATGGCGCAGTTCGAAATTTTTAGAAAAAATGGTGTTTCTCCATTTTACTAAAAAATAGTGAAGTTCAAATTTAAATAACATAGAAGTTCAAAATGATTATTCCAAAACCAAGAAGGTCAAATTAAAAAAATTGACCAGTTTAAAAAGTTTGTAAACATGGATTTGCCCCCTGTTGTTTTAAGACCCAGAAGTTCAAATTTAAAGAAGTGAGCGGTTCGATGTTTATTACATAACTAGGACTTTTCCCTTTATTAATGAATAACACCAAGAAGTCCTAATTAAAAAATAAATTTGTTTGATGTTTATAAAAATCTAAGATTTTCCTCGATACTAAAGATTAAAACCAAGAAGTTGAATTTAAAAAACGAAGTAGTTCAATGCATATTAAAAACTCAATTTTTTCCCGTTACTAAATAATAAAACCAAGAAGTTCAATTTTTAAAAGCAGAGAAGTTTGATATTTATTTGAAAACTCAGTTTTTCCGATTACTAAAGAATAAGACCAATAAGTTCTATTCGAAATAACGAAGAAGTTCGATGTTTCTAACAAAACTCCAATTTTCACTTTTCACTTTTTAAAAAACACACAAAAGAAGTTCAAATAAAAAAGTTAGAGCGGTTCGATGTCTATAAAAAAACTCAGATTTTTTTCCATTACAAAAGTGAAACAGAGAGAAGTTCAAAGTGATAATAGCCAGAAGTTCATGTACTGCATGGTGTGTGTTTTCGTACGAGAAAAAAGAACAAAAAAGTTAAAGTATAAAAATTTAGTTGCAAGAAGTTCAGGTGCTCCACGCGGGAAAGTTCAGAACTTCTTGTGAGAGAGGTAATCGGCACGGTATATCATTTGTGCAACTCCGATGAACGGGTGAGAAATTACGAACAAAAATACGTGGTAGAAGTTCAAAGTGAAAACAGCGGGAAGTTCAACTACTACACGGAATGCATTTTAGATGAGAATAAAACGAATAAAAAACTAAAAGCCTAAAAGGTTTGTTGCAAGAAGTTCACGTGCTCCTCCTGGTGCAGTTCGAGATCTCTAGTGCGAGACGTCCGACCTTCAATTACATGTTAAAAACAAGCAAAAAACGATGTTGTTTTTGCCATTTTTAATACTGCTCTCAAAAGGCAACGAATTTCTAACAATTGTGTAGATGAAAAGTTGCTCCTATTCATAAGCTTTCCAATGGTATATTATATGCTACATTCTGATAAATGGTTTAAAAGTTTTATGTATACCATTAAAAACACATTTTTACGCATTCAAAAAAATATTTTGAACCGTCGCAAGTATGAAAAAATGATCAACACGAAAAAGTTGCGTGTTTTCAATAGCTTTCCATCGGTATACCATTTGCTCAATTCCGGTAGGTGGTTGGGGAGTTACGGGCAAAAAACAGCATGTCAAAAATAGAGTGAAATTCAAAAAGACATGCCCCAGAAGTTCAACTACTTCACGCAGTACATTTCCTTTCGTGATGAAGCCAGAAATCATGATCTCGCCATTTTCTAAATTACTTGAAAACGGCAGGAATATCATTTGTGTAAGTTCAAGTCCTCGACCGGAGAAAGTTAAAAAAAATATTATGAGAGAGGTTTGTACAAAAGGAATATCATTTGTTTAACACTGACGAATGGATGAGAAAATTACAAATGAAAATACGTCATAGAAGTTCAACGTAAAAACAGCAGGAAGTTCAACTACTACACTGAATGAATTTCAGATGAAAAACTTTTAAAAACATCACGAGTATGAAAAAATGATCAACATGGGAAAGTTGCGTGTTTACAGCAGCTTTCCATCGGTATATCACTTGCTCAATTCCGATGAGTGGATGGAGAGCTACGAGCAACAAAAGCACGTGAAAAATAGAGTGAAGTTCAAGTAGACATGCCGAGAAGTTCAAGTTCTTCACGCGGTGCATTTTCGAAGAATCTGTTTCGCGATAAAGGCAGAACGAAAGATCTCGTCGTTTTCGAAATTACTTGAAAACGGCTACGAATCAGAGAAAACCATCAAATGAAAAAGTTTTGCATTTTTCGTAGCTTTTCAACGGTATATTATTTACCCCATTCCGATAAAGTTTGTAGAAATTACGGTGAAAATACGATTCTAGCCATTTTCAAAATTGACTTAAAACTGTAAAGAATTGGGAGAAACAATATATACCAAAAAGTTTCGCATTTGTTCGAGCTTTCCAACACCATATCATTTGCTGCATTTGGACGTACGGTTAAAAATTAATTTGAAAATATGAACTCGGTGGAACTTGTACCGTTTTCTAAATTACTCTTAAATCGTTCAAAATTAGAAAAAACTTTCAACATGAAAAATAGCGCATTTTCATAAGCTTTCCAACGCCATATCATTTGCATCAATTGGATTACCCATTTAGAAGTGGCATCGAAAATACGAACTCGGCTGTTCGGTTTGCGAAATTTTACGATTTTCCAAATTACTCTTTAACCATAGGGAATTAGAGAAAACTATCAACATGTGGAAAGAGCGGTTTTGCAGTAGCTTTCCAATGCCATATTATTTTCCTCATTCCGATAAACGGTTTAGAAATGTGATCGAAAATATGATTCATGTTTTTTGTATGAAGAAAAATGGTTTTCAAAACTGCTCTTAAACCGCTTACATTTTGTCAAAAATTCAACTTGGGTCATGATACTCGTGTCCATAGCTTTCCAACGGTATATCGCAAGCCCCATTTGGGCAATGTTTGCGGAAGTTCAACCTAGCACTGGGGGAAGTTCAGGTCGAACAACTCAGGCAGTAAAAATGCAACAGACGCATGTTCATCACGACCCGAGAGCAAAATCCGCCAATGAGCGAGATTCCTATTTAAAACAGGCATTTAGTTACTAAAAACCGTTCGCAGGTTATACTTACATCACATAGAACACGACTGACCAGAATAATTCGCGCGGGGAGACACGGTTGCGAAGATAGCCCAAAGGTTGGGTTCCTACAGAGGGAAGTTCAGGTTGTGTAACTCAGGAAGTTCAGGTTGTGATCCGAAAAATATTCTGATCACGTGATCAGAATAGTGTTTATATATATATATATATATATATATATATATATATATATATATATATATATATATATATATAGCTAGACTCAAAATAGTTTTTTATTTTAGATTCAACAACGATTCGATCAATTAAGGGGGCTCCTGCGATCGGTAGAGGCTCTGACACCATCTTGTCATGCCCAGTATGAGGTCCTATCCTCCAGGAACTTGGAAGTCCCACCAAGGATAGAAGCGCATATCGAAGACGGTTCGCAAGGAGGATATTATTACAACATACCATGTACTGAATAGATGAGAATACTAGATAAAGGCTTACACACGCCACAATCTATGACATGATTACATCAATACATAGCAATCATCATACAGAAGAGCAGGATCCGACTATGAATGAAGTCAAACAAAAAAGAAGAATGACATTCACCCCGCTAAACCTAGGCTCCCGACCCAAAACCCATCCTATGATCGGCAAAGAGGAAGAACTCCAAAAGCAAATAAGCATCGCTCTCACATAAAGTCATCGCTTTACCTGTACCTGGACCTGTTGTTTTAGTAATATGTTAGCTACGGGGACTCGACAATGTCATTAACATGGGTATCAAAACTAGCAAAGCTTAATGGGTATGGAATGGTTAATTGGTGAGGTTGCAACAAGCACTAAGCATTTGTCTGTGGCTAACTTATGACTAAAAGAATAAGAAGAGTAAACTACGCATAATAGGGCACAAATTAATATGATCAAGAAGTGATCCTGAACACCTACTTATGAGTTATTCATAACCCCATCGTGTTCTCTTCCCGGACACCCTCGAAAAGAGACGATCATGGTTACGCACTCGGTTGGCGTATTTTAATTTAATTTAGTGTCAAGTTCTCTACAACTGGATATTATAAATTTCCAAGTCGCCACATAAACGCGGGTACGGCTTTCCGAAAGAACTAACCCTGCAGGGGTGCTCCAAGTAGTCCACTACAAATTACCACACTCATTCGTTGGAAAAACCACACATCGTGATAACATGATGCTTACGATAAGGAATCCCAGTGGACAAGCCACTCATGAAAGGAAAAACTAAACCAGCAAGACCACCCGGTGTGTCGTCACCCCGATAAGAGCTGCACTATCTCGTTCTTAGGACACAACCGTCTATGCAAGGTGGACGATAGCCAAGAGATCTCGAGTTTCCCCGAGGTGGCACCACCGACTGCTAGGTAGGTGGGACAACACTCATGAGGAGCACTGGCCCAGTTTGTTGATTAATTATCCACGGGGGCTGGCAGGTCCCTATGCAAGTTTTATTAGGTTGGTGAATGGTAAAACCAATGTTAGGCCTTGCTGGAAGAGTTTATCCTAAGAGAATGATCAGGGGGCCCATTATAACCCACATGTGTTAGAAGGGCTCATCAAAGAACATAACACCAGTATGACAGAAACTAGGGCGGCATGAGTGGAACAAAACACCAGGAAAAAGGCCGAGCCTTCCACACACACAACCAAGTATATAGATGCATTAATTAAATAAGAGATATTATTACATCCCATGATATCCATGTCCCAACATGGAACAACCTAAAACTACACCTGCAACTACCAACGCTATAAGAGGGGCTAAGTAAAGCGGTAACAACGCCAAAGAACCGTTTGCTAGTATGGTGGACATAGAGGCTTATTATGGTATTGGGAGGCTGACAAACAAGTTGTAGGTAGCCAAACATAGAGATAACATCGAGACAACTAGCGAACAAACATAGTAGTGATATCCAAGGTAATGATAATCGTGCCTGAAATACCACTTGGAAGAAGATCAAATCCATGAAGTAGTCGAACAAATCCTCCCAATTGCATGTTACTGTGAACTATTGAGAAGAAGCACAATTTTAGTGTTGTTAAACAGTAAAATAAAGGGTACCATATTAACCGACACATTTTTCTAAACCATTTACACATATAATTCATTTAAATCAGAGCTACGGTTAAATAGTTATGAAAAAAAACTATTTCATCATATCATTTATGCAAATTAATCTATACTACTAATAAAAGATCAAACAAGAACTTCTCTAAACACACCCCACAAAATGTAAATGGACCCATTATCACCATAAGATAGACCCACTAAACTTAATCTAACAGTTCATCTTAATATAATTCTTCTCCTGTCTGTACTTAGTAATTTAGATTGACTGAACAAATTCCACCGCGGAGGAAACTTCACGCCCGTGAAACGCACCACCCGTAAATTCCGTAATAACACAAGGCACAAAAAAATTGTGATGGAAATTACTCACCTCAGAAAATCATTCAACGCATCTCCTGTAATCACGCACTTGCTTGAAACTAACGCATGATCCCCACGCTCGCTCCCCGTCGCCGCCGTGCCGCCAAGGGAGCAGGAGCCACCCGCAGCATGCCGCGCGCCGCTCGCCTTCATCTCCTCCCTCGAGCAGCGGTGGCGCGGAACCAGCATGCTTGGCCTGCATCAGCGGCGGCCAGGCCCCTCTCCTCCCTCGACCAGCGGCGGCGGACCGGGACGCAGTGCGCGGCCACGGATGCGGTGCTGGCTGCGGACCACGGCGGCGTAGCTACGTGTCGCGGCCCTTGTGGCGCGGGCGCGACGGTGCCTTGGCGGCTGCGTGGCGGAGAGCGTGCGTGTGAAGGAGGCGCGTTACTCCGGCTTCAGGCGTGCCGCGACATGGAAAGCTTGGAGTGCGAGACGAGGGCAGCCTATGGAGTGCTGCGGGGGTGCAGCAGGACTAGGCTATGAGGTCTGGAGAGGCGGCTAGGAAGAGAGTCGCCTCCATGGCACACGCTTCACCCTTCGCATCCCACACTTTGTCCTCTGTCTTTCTCCAGATCTTGTTTTCTCCACATCTACAGTCTAGATCGAAGGAAGGTTCGCTTCTTTGCAAATTCTCCATGGCATTCACTCATCTCCAAGATATTAATCTTACATCTTACAATAGAAAGCTTACTTTGAACTCCTTATGTTGACATATTTCACATCAGTCTGTCAGATGTATTTGTAGTAACTCTTATCTATAAATATGTCTCACGAAAGAAATGCCCTCATTCATAGATATAGTTGATAGTCTTGATTCCAGAGCCGTGATGACACTAGGTTAAGAACCAGCAAAAAGGGAATGAAGTTCTATCTAATAAAGTGGCAAAATTTGTGTTTTGTTCATCTGTTCTATCTGTACTAACTTTTCTGCTCCTGACATATAAACTCCTGTTTGCATCACTTGGATAAACATAGTTATTTCAAAATTCCCTACTTACAACATGGCTTGCTGCTACTAGGAATATTAGATTGGAAGCACCTACATTGCATTCACTAGATTAATTGGATTTCTTGGTATAGCTTGCTTCCTGATTGACTTCGTGATTGTGATACTCGCTGTTTGAAAGTAGTCTGTTTCATCTTTCGCATGTTGTTCAGTTTTCAGAATTGATCTCCAAGTGTGTATGATAGTGTGACTGAATGTTGAGTAAGTCCCACCCATTGAACCTCATAAGGCTAAGGCATTTAGACTAAATGTCTGGATTGTGTGGTTGCTCACTAGATGTCTTCACTCGCTGCAGTTGATGGTATTGGAAACAATATATGAACATTTGGTTATTTCTTTCAGTTGACATGTACAATGAGAATTCTGCACCGACAAAATGAGAGAGGAATTCAGCCCTAAAGAAAGTACTGACAGTGAAACCGGCATATATTTTATCACTTGGTCCTTCTATGATTATGTCAATGAAGCAATGTCAAGAGGTAACAATGATGTAGTGTGGATAATGCAGGTATAAAAATTTCCTTAATATAGTCGTATTTTTTTGTGTCAATTTGGTGTTATGACGGAAGATTTGGAAGCAACCAATTAGTCGTTTCCCTTTCTCTCTACATAATGACCTTAGCATATTTTCATTTCAATGCTTTCCCTCATTTCTTAGCAGAGTTTGCTATGGAGACTCTAAATTAAGGGAAGACCTGCACTTGCCCCAGAACTCTTGGTAGCTAAGAGCCTCAGACACGGATGTCAGTTGGGGCTTCCGTCCCATGCCACTATGTTGGCCATGTCCGCAGCCGTCCCAGCATCACCCTCCCGCTGTCGTTAGCGATGCTGCATTGCACCTAGCCCACACACCTGCCCTGCTGCATACCACTTCTCTAGCCTGTACATGGGGGCGGCAAGCATGCGACTGAAGACGATCAGGTGACAGAGGTGACAATGTTTTTTCACAAGTATTGGCAATTAACGGTACCAATGTCGTAACAAATTTATTCTATCTGAATAGCAGTTTCTCTTTAATTTCAATAGATATCCCTATTTTTCTTTGTCGAAAAAAT
The DNA here is from genome assembly GCA_011799875.1 of Thinopyrum elongatum. NCBI lineage: Eukaryota > Viridiplantae > Streptophyta > Magnoliopsida > Poales > Poaceae > Thinopyrum > Thinopyrum elongatum. The sequence continues at coordinate 371,887,274 of CM022303.1, forward strand.
CCCTATTTTGATTTACGATCCATCAGTTAAGTTTGTCTATTTTCATTTAAGTTTCCACACATCTGTTGCATAGCATCCAAATTCTGGATTAAACAGAAATACATATGGAGTTCATGTGACATTCATATATTCTATTGTACATTTTATTTCTAAGTTATGAATCTGAATGTAACTGCTATATCGGTTCACTGCAAAGATGTGATATTTATTCTGTAATAAGATTTGTTCTGGTGAGGCACATGAGTTATCTCGGAGAATGTTACATATTTAGAAAGACATATTTTTCCTACTTTGTATGGGGTGGAATTTTTCATAGCATTATAGTTATATTAGATCCTTCTGAATTTACTAATCTCATCAAGATTTTTTTTTGACGGTGTAATCTCATCAAGATCATATGCTTTTTTTTATTCTCCGGTTCTTGCAAGATGATTCTTTGCCGTACGTGTCAGGTTAGCGAGTTGAATAGAACGAATCCTCTAGGCACTTAGGTCTTTAAGTTCTGGTTCTTGCTTTTGTAGTTTTGTTTATTCTCTTCCAATTTTTGAACCAAGGTTGGAAGGCTGAGTCGGCAGAAAAATGTATCGGATCCATAACAAATGTTCTTTGCACAACAATAACACATACGACGAAAAGAGAAAGATGTATGGGTGAATACTGTTGATTGTGTGTATGCGCATGCATTTGGTTTGGATACTTTTGTTGTATATCCAATTGTATCTGTTTTAAATTTTGGGTATTAATCAAAATGTGCGTTGCACGTGCACGCTTACTAGTGCAAACAACAATTTAAATGTTTTTAACATGGATGAAAGTTAGATATTGTGAAACTACATGAAATTCTACCCAAGTTACATATATGACATGTTTTATTTGGATGCATGGTTATTTAGTTATTGGCATTTTCAAACAATGGCATTTTCTGTAATTATGCAAATCCTGGGATATTTGATAAATTCGACGATCGGGAAAATAACTATACTTGGCCGAAACTAAAACAGGGTGACTAAGCACAAGAAAACACATAACACACAGGGCGAGGGTCAGCAGTGGGTGCTTACCACAGGCCCGTGGGTCGGTTGGAGAGGATGGACAACACGGTCGAGGTGGATGGCGGGGTGCAGCGGCATCGTTTGGCTCGAGGGGACACCGGGGTCCCGGGTCGACGCGGTTCAGGCACGGGGTTCGCGGGCCAGTTTCCTCGGTTCGACCAGTTCGCTAGAACCTGCCAGGTCTTGGTGGTCCGAGCGGTCCAGGGGGTGTAGGGGATCGAGCAGGGAGGCATGACCGTCAGTGCAGGCAGAGCAGAGATGCGGCATGGTGGAGGCATGGGAGGTCGTGGACGGCGGAGTTGCGAGGAAGCAGAGGTGGGCAGTGATGTGGACAACGGTTGCCTGTTAGACTAGGTATATTGTAGATATACATGTATTGTGTTACAACACGTATATCTACAATATACCTAGTCTAACATTGCCTCACCGGTGAACAGCAGCGTCGACCAGCAAGAGGAGCGTCGGAGGGTTTTAGGGTGGGAGGCACGCCATGATAGAGGCGGGGGTGTCCCGATCTTTCGATGAGATGGTAACTATCGATTTGGTGGAGCCGACTTTGACGACCCGACTACAAACGTGCACGATGTTGCGCCAAAGCAATCGCTAAACCAATCTCCTGAGGTTACTGACGATGCTGAAAGCATGATCAGCCTGACCACGAAGGTCTATTCCTGCACGCAATCGAAGAACAAGCAAGAGTATGATAATGCAATCTGAATATTGCGAATATAGATGAAGTATTGATAAAGGTGGGGATCCGAAAGCGGTCTTGGTCTGGTCGTTGGACACAAACGAAGTACACGAAGTTGCAATGGCTAACTTTTAACTAAACAAATCCCAAGGAAAAAGCTACTAGATGGATCTACTTATATAGGAGCAAGGGGTGGCGGACAAGGAGGTGGGAGGACGTCCCAAGGCAGCCTAAAACTAACCCTAGGTCGTACAAGGCTCATGGGCCCAAGTGGAGGTGATGCAACACCTTTGGACTTGAAGTTTGACTCAGATTCTGTTGCAGTGTCAGATTGTTTCGTCGAGAACTCAACGCTCCGGACGAATTTGAAGGTGAGTCTAACTGGGTTGGAAAGAGCACAAAATCTACTTTCCAACAAAAAAAGAATCACCCAATTCGGAGTCTGTATGAAAGAGTTCTTCGCGTTTTGAGTCAGGTATGTCTGTGCAGTCCGAATCTGAATCCAGAACGTGAGAGACTTGGACTCTATCTTCTCTTGGCCCAAAAGTGACGTGAGAGGACTTTTTGAACAGCACCTAAGCATCTCTTTTCTCCTTATCTTCATATGTGGATTGTACAAATGTCCCATACACCTGCTATTAGACATGACACAAAAGTTTGTGAAGTATTTTTGTCCTGGATGACATAAATAAATTATTGCATAGTTTGCATTAGAAATCACCTCACAAATATACATGTATGCAATATTTTTGGTCGTATCCAAGGTAGTCATGTCCTCATCATCCTCCCCTTCTTGAAAACAAAGCCGTCCTCGGCGTTGCTTAAGCTTAAATGTGGCTAATAAAAGAGACAAGGTGTACATGTTGTATATGTATATGTCATCCAGTTTTACTTCCCTTAGTTTTTGCATATATGACACATGTATACATGAGTAACCTTCGTAGTTCATAAAATCTAAAGCCAAAATATTATCACAAGAAGTAGAAGGCATGAAAATATTGCAACTCAGTTTGCACATATAAGTGAAGCACTTATTCATTTCAAAAGGTTGACAATATTCATCATTAAACCATCCTAACATTGGTGAATAAACCTTAGTTGCATCAAATTTACATGCTACAACATGCTTAAATAAGAAAACATGCAATAAGTCATTGGTCACAGAATCATCACCAAGATTAGAGGTCATATCAAAATGATTAAACATTGGTTCTTTTGCATCAACAGTTAATTCAATGGGTGCACTCAAAATTGTTGGTATTTCAGTTGTTTGATCACATGACGCATTCATGACAGTAACACAATTCTCTAAAATAGGTGACGTGCCCAAATCAATAGGTAACTCAACACATGATGTATTCGAGTTAACTAGGCATGCATCATTCTCATGTGAAAGTGGAAAATATGTACCTTTGTCATTACCTCTTATGATCAACCCAGATGATGTAGGCACTCTCGGTGGTGATGTGTCACATGGTGGAGATGATGTAGTCATCGCAACAATGGATGTGGTTGTCATAGTACACCTAGTAGTTGAAGAAACATCTGTATCAACACTTGGAATGTGCACCGTGCGCTTGTTCTCCTTGTGGGCAACACGTCGTTTTATTTGCTGTTCAGCTTTGCAAGCAAGACGAAACAAATGGTCCATAGGATAACACTCTTCATGAATTAGTATCTCTTGAATATCACGGTTTAATCCTCCCCAAAATCTATCCATAAAATCTTCTTCACTTTCTTCTAAAAATGAGTGCAACAATGTAGTTTGTAAATCATCATAATATTTTGTTACCGTGTCAGTGCCTTGTTTTAAATGTTGTAATTTTTTAATAATGCCACGAGTATAATAAACATCAACGAATCGACCTCTCATGACAAGTTTTAAATCATCCCAAGTAGTAGGTATAAAATCATGGTTTAACCGACAATATTCACTCCACCAAACTAAAGTAAAGCTACTGAAAGTACTAACCGCAGCTTGAAATTTTCCACGCTCATGAAAATTATGGGAAGCAAATATAGCATTTATTTCGTACTCCCATTCAATATATAAATCAGGCCTAAAACGACCAATAAATGGTGGCATGAAAACATTAACCTGATTATGTGCATTCTGATGTTGTTGCTCCTCTTGTGACGGTTGTTGTATTTTCTTAGGTGGTGGCAAATCTCCCACGATCGATGAAGCCCAAGAACTAACAACTCTGGAACCTGCCATAGTTAGTAGAAAACAAGAAACAAAATCCGAGAATAATGTTCCTATGAACTACTAGGATGTGGTGGTAAAACGCTCACAGTATAGCAAATATCAATATCTTACAAGTTCTTACCATGCAGCAGGTGGTGACAGGCAACCAGTGGTGTCAAATAACTTCGAAGATTGAGTAAAGCGATTGCAAGGGGAACGTACGTATACATGGTGTAGAAATATGTGGAGTTTGGAAGGCTTAAATATTTGGTAGCAAAAGATTAGCAATAATCAATGCAGAGATGCAATGTTGAATAAACGCTCAACGACGGTACAATGCTAGTCCTAGGCTAGACCGGACTAGAGACACGAGCCTAGAACACTAATGAGGTCACAGCGTAGCACAACTAGCATCAATAAACGATATGAAGTAGCTCTGGACAGCAAGATAAAAGTGAAGATCACAATAGCAGTAAAGATAATGATGTGAAACAACTGCCAAGCAGGATATACCAACAACTTTCTCTCCAACTTTCCTCCAGAAAATTTTGTGCCAATTTTCTAATAATTTTTCTCAAGAATGGCACTGACTCAAGCTTTCAAACGCAAAAAGAATCACTCAATTCAGAGTTGATATGAGGTGTCAAAAAATTCTAAAACTGGCCTGAAAAACTGGAACAAGCTGTGTTCGCGAACTTCAGAGGGCAAAAAGACCTATTTAGAAGCCGATTTTCAGGTGTCAAATATTGAACAAGCTTCTGCAACTATTTAGATGTGGCTCGTCACTAGCTTTAATTTGAGAACTCAGAGAACCAAAACGGACTTCTTATGAAAAAGATATGCCTGTTTTACTGAACACTGAACAAAACAGATTCCAATCCGAATTCAGGTACGAGATTGATTCTAGATAGATCCAAAATTTCTTTTTTTTCTTATCATTTTTTTCTCTCACTTTTTTTTTATTTTTCTTTCTCTCCTTTTTTTCTCTGACTTTTTTTAACTTTTTTTCTCTCTGCCTTTTTTTTTCTCTCTCCCTCTTTCCAAGACAAACTAGATAAGATGCAGATTGGATCAAGCGAAGATGTGAACGACCTCAACTATGATTGTGACAATGAACGATGGGTAGCTCGAGGTGGAAATTGATGGATGAGATGGTACAGCGGAAGGAATAACGATGCAGTGGCAGCGTGACTAATGTGAACAGAACTCGAAACTCTAAACGAACTAGACACTAAGACCAGCAACTCGACACGACGATGCAACCGATAATTCAATAATGCAAACAATGAAAAGAAAATTGCAAAGGCTGAGACTGGCTTGGACAAAGGATGAATAGATCTAACTTTTTTTTGTGGCTTTTTCTTGGACAATAGGTAAGAAAATAAATCTAATCTAGGGAAAACTGCAAATTCTCACCGAGCAACCAGAAAACTGACACCACTTGATAGAGGCGGGGGTGTCCCGATCTTTCGATGAGATGGTAACTATCGATTTGGTGGAGCCGACTTTGATGATCCGACTACAAACATGCACGACATTGCGCCAAAGCAATCACTAAACCAATCTCCTGAGGTTACTGACGATGCTGAAAGCATGATCAGCCTGACCACGAAGATCTATTCCTGCACGCAATCGAAGAACAAGCAAGAATATGATAATGCAATCTGAATATTGCGAATATAGATGAAGTATTGATAAAGGTGGGGATTTCTAAAGCGGTCTTGGTCTGGTCGTTGGACACAAACGAAGTACACGAATTTGCAATGGCTAACTTTTAACTAAACAAATCCCAAGGAAAAAGCTACTAGATGGATCTACTTATATAGGAGCAAGGGGTGGCGGCCAAGGAGGTGGGAGGACGTCCCAAGGCAGCCTAAAACTAACCCTAGGTCGTACAAGGCTCATGGGCCCAAGTGGAGGTGATGCAACACCTTTGGACTTGAAGATTGACTCGGATTCTATTGCAGTGTCAGATTGTTTCGTCGAGAACTCAATGCTCCGGATGAATTTGAAGGTGAGTCCAACTGGGTTGGAAAGAGCACGAAATCCACTACTAGGAAAAGGGCTATAGCTGATATGGACATTAATGGCGCACCATGTATGTGGTGCGCCACTGCTATATAGTAGTGGCGCACCAGATACAGGTGCGCCATTACTAGCAAATTTTATTTTTTTTATTTTTCCAAAACTATTAATGGCGCACCAGGGCACAGTGCGCCATTACTAGTTTTAACTAGTAATGGCGCACCACACACTCCATGCGCCACTACTAACAAAAATTTTTTTTTTACTTTTTTTTTCAAAACTAGTAATGGCGCACCTGGGTACAGTGCGCCATTACTAGTTCAAACTAGTAATGGCGCACTATCCACTGGTGCGCCACTACTAAACATTTTTTTTTACAAAACTAGTAATGGCGCACCACGTAACAGGTGCGCCATTAGTAACCAGGGTTACTAATGGCGCACCTGTTACGTGGTGCACCATTACTAACTTTATGAGTCTTACAATTTATTCACCAAATGCACCCCCCCTGTGGACCGCCTTTTCAGTTTCAAAAAAAATAAAAGAAAATGATAGAAATGTCAAAAAAATATAAGAAAATAAGATTCTCATGTGATATGTGGTCTAGTTGTTAGCAAAATTTACAAACATGAATTTTCGACTTTTTTGCAAAATCTCTCGAGAATTTGTAAAATGGGCATAACTTTTGCATACGAACTCCGATGAAAAAGTTTTTCATATGAAAAATCATCTACTCGAAAAGTTACATCCGACTTTAACGGGGGAACCCCAAAAACCTAAGAGAACGAAACATACAGAGCTTTTAAGATCTAGAGGGGAAAAATGGAAAAAATTTCAAACTTACTAGTGGCGCACCATTTGCTAGGTGCGCCACTAGTAACAGAAAAAAAAATTTGGTTTCGAATTTTTTTTTTGGAATTTTTTTTCAAAATATGATACGTAATATGACCAGGAAGTTTGAAATATTTTTTCAAAATTTCATCACACTAATGAACATGAACAAAGTCCTAGACATCAACAAGGTTTAATAGGATTGATATCATAGATATATCAACAAGTGCTTGTTAAGTGAGGTGGTGCTGGGGTTGGATAGAACTTCAAAGTTAAGCGTGCTCGGGCTGGAGTAGTGTGAGGATGGGTGACCTTCTGGGAAGTTTGACCACTTAGTGCGATTTGACTTGAGATTAAGCATATTGACCCGAGATTAAGAAAAAAAAATTTGAAAAAAAAATTTGAAATTTTTTTGTTAGTAATGGCGCACTTCTATGTGGGAGGCATACTAATGGCGCACCAGGGGACATACTAATGGCGCACTTCCTGGTGCGCCACTACTGTCTGGTATACTAATGGCGCACCAGGGGTGCGCCATTAGTATTAGTTACTAATGGCGTGATGATAGTGGCGCACCTGTAGTGCGCCATTAATGGCCAAAACAGGTGCGCCACTAGTAGGCCTTTTCCTAGTAGTGATCTACTTTCCAACAAAAAAAGAATCACCCAATTCGGAGTCCGTATGAAAGAGTTCTTGGCATTTTGAGTCTGGTATGTCTGTGTAGTCCGAATCTGAATCCAGAACGTGAGAGACTTGGACTCTATCTTCTCTTGGCCCAAAAGTGACGTGAGATGACTTTTTGAACATCACCTAAACATCTCTTTTCTCCTTATCTTCATATGTGGATTGTACAAATGTCCCATACACCTGCAATTAGACATGACACAAAAGTTTGTGAAGTATTTTTGTCCTGGATGACATAAATAAATTATTGCATAGTTTGCATTAGAAATCACCTCACAAATATACATGTATGCAATATTTTTGGTCGTATCCAAGGTAGTCATGTCCTCATCACGCCATGAGGTAGAGGAGAGGCGCGATACAGGGTGGAGGCAGAGGATGAAGGGGAGTGGCACCGACTGGGTCCGGCAATGGCGGGGAGGTCTGGTAGGGGCACGAGTCTCTAGGGCGGCGGATCTGGAGGAGCGCCGGCCATGGGGAAGTTCCATGTAGAAGCATGAGAGACAAAGAGAGATGAGGTGAGGCGGAGAAAGAGAGATAGAAAGGGAACGAGAGGAGGAAAACAGTGAGGCAAGCGTCCTGCTGGTGATGTTGATGGTTGCCGGCAGCGACGGCTAGCTGTACAGGTGCGGGAGTTGCTGCTGTGGGCGTGGATGGATGGGTGGATCGGTGGAGGACAGAGACATCCATGAGGAGACAGAGGGGATCTGGATTTTGGGCAGGCGGTTGCGCTGGTTGGAGGAAGCGGGTTGAGCGACGGCGGAAATCGAGGGAGGTGGTTGGATGGTGGATGTGGTTGGGCAGATGGGATCTGGAAGGATCCCGAGGTGGGAGGACAGTGGGTGGCGGCATCGGAAGGGAAGGATGGGACAACTAGGGGCTAGGGTTGGACCATGTATAAATAGTAGAGAACCAAAAAGCCGTCTAATTGAAGCACTCCAATCAAGATCGTACGGTCAAGAAAAATAAGTTTGGGGAGTCTAATCCAAGAACCGAAGATGTTAGGGGATGTTCGGGGTTGATCCGGATGCACCGGTCATGACTGAGTGGTTCGGGTTCAGGACAGTTTTTAGATGTGTGCAAGGGGGCTATGGGCTGTGCAGAGAGGTTAGGCGGTGGCATGAAGTGTGCTTGGTCTCGGAATGGCCAACGAAGAAAATGGGGAGACACACAGGTACAACGGATGCAAGTTTTGAAAAATGACGGTAGCAGACTACCTATGCAATGCGAATAATGAGATGATGAATGCAACAAACAAATAATTAACGCGGCTAACACAAAAAACATGGAGGGCATATGGAGCGTTGGTCTAGGGTTGTCACACCTAAACCCTAAACCGTTGTGACCAGCAATATCTCCACCCCTTCCCCAGAATTCAGCTCGGTGGACCCCTCCCCTCGTAATTTCCTCCAACAGAATGATGCCCACCAAGCTGTTACGTTAATCATGCAACATATATTACGTAGGTGTGGCATTGCTTGCTATAAATAATGCGCCTCCCACGACATTCAGAAGAACGCTCACATTCATCGCCTTTATCTCCTTGCCCTCCCTCTCAATTACGGACCCGTCGACCACCATCGTATCACCCCTCCCTAGCCCTAGGTGCCCCGTGCTGCCCTGCGTGGAGGGTCACGCGTCGGCATTATGTTCCTCACCGCTATGAGTCGAGGAGGACGCGTCGGTGTTCCGCTCCTTGCTGCCACCAGTCGGGGATGACGCGTCAGTGTTCCGCACCTCGCCATGACACGTCAAGGTGGACGTGTCGGCATTCGCAGTCTCGCCACCACGCGCATCGAAGGACTCGTCGGCGCCCTTCTATGAGGACGACATGGCGCCGGCCCCCCAGCTTGGAGGAGCTTCGGAAAGAAATGGAGGTCGCCTTGTGGGGGACTTTTCCTCCGGCAGAGCGCGCCAAAAGAGAGGCGGAGAAGAAGGCCGAGGAAGAGAAGCACGCCATGAGGGATGCTGCCTGGCAGGCCTATGTTGCCTCGGAGAGAGTCAAGCAATTTGCTCTTTGGTAGAAGGCTCGTGCGAGGGCTGTGTGGGTGGTGGAGGACACCTGTGCCAAAGCCTTGAGTGCAGTCGGGTCCATGCGCCTCATCTACGCTTGGCGGTACGTCAATCGGGTCCATTCTTCCAGCGAGGAGGAGTACCTGTTGTTGCTGGATCACCAGATCGGTGAGATCGCACTCGCCCGCTAGGAACCTGCTAATCAACACCTCGAGGAAGAGGCGTTGTGTCACCTCGTTGGGCAACGGCCGCGCACTAGGGCACTCGTGGCATGCTGCAAGCGCTCCTGCAAGCGACATGGCTTTTCTAGGATTAATTTAGTGTTGTAAGATGATCCCATTAGTAGGTAGGAGTACTCGTAGTTTTCTATGGTATTGGGATAGAAATGATAAATGCCGAATGTGGGCAAATCCCGAATGTTCAGGACTTACTAGCATCCATGATTAATTATGTATAAAAGGAACAAGTTTGAAAACCTTTTGTATCCATACGCATGTTACTCTTTGTAAGTACGTACATAGCACGAAGTTCTGCACTATATATCGCAGTATATGTCTCTCTCTCTCTCTCTCTCTCTCTCTCTCTCTCTCTCTCTCTCTTTCTATTACATGTCTCTCTCCCTACATCTATACTATCTATGTGTCGTGGAGGAGCACGATCACGTATGGGGCACGGTTTCCCCTTTGTGGTTCGGCGGGGGATGATCACATTGCACAAAGAGCAGAGGCAGCAGGGCAGCGTGGCAATGACAACTCTTGTTTACCTAGGTTTGGGCCGCTTAGCAGCGTAAAACCTTACTCCTGCTTTGGTGGATTGATTTGGAAGAACACGAAGACACAGAGCGCTCAAGCCCGGCAAGGGTGCCTCAGGGAGAGCAGCTACGCGTGTACAAGTGTTGAGGGATCAAAAGTTCGAACACTTTGCTAGGTTGCCTCAGGCCTCCTTTTATAGCTTAAGGGGCAACCACACTGGCAAAACAATCATTACAGCGTGATTAGATAGCTGACAGTGTTATCATACCTAACTCTGGCAGTTAGGACAGAGTGCATTAAATGCACTGCTAGGTGTCGTGTGGAGGTTGAAGCCCGGCAAGACTGCTGCGCCGCTTACCCAACTACCTCTTACCAGCGTGACACGCCATCAAGACGGGTGTCAATAAAGTTAATCTCCTCTCCAGCAGGTTGCCACAAAAGTCCCTGGTTCCACAGGGAGCTTCTGAGCAGCGCACTTTGACATGTGGTCAGCAATGCTGTTCTCCGCACAAGGCACATGCTCTATTTGTAGCCCGTCAAAGTGCTCTTCCAACTTCCTCACTTCTTTCACATATGCCTCCATCAGTGGGCTCTGGTAATCCTTATTCACTTGTTTTACAACGAGCTGAGAATCACCACGAATGATTAGGTTCTTTATCCCCAACTCTATTGCAATCCCGAGCCCGACAAGGAGCCCCTCATACTCTACCATGTTGTTTGTTGCCTCCTCCCTCGGGAAGTGCATCTAGAGGACATACTTGAGGTGCTCTCCGGTGGGTGCGACAAGCAGCACTCCAGCCCCAGCGCCTTGCAGTGAGAAAGCACCGTCAAAGTACATGATCCACTCCTTGAGGGTCGCTCTGCCGAGGAGAGCTGTTTCCAGTACCTCTTCATCAGGCACTGGCATCCATTCCATGATCAATTCTGTCAGTGCTTTACTTTGGATAGTTGTCATGCTTTCAAACTTCAAAGCAAAACTTGACAGTTCCAGTGCCCATTCCACTATCCTGCCAGTAGCCTCGGGGTTCCTCAGAATGCGAAGTAGTTGGAGTCGAGTGACAACTATGACCTCGTGAGCTTGGAAGTAGTGGTGCAGTTTACTTGAGGCCACGAGGAGGCCAAAAATCCAGTTTTGCACCCCAGAGTACCTTGATCTAGCCCCCTGCAGGAGGGAGCTAACAAAGTAAACTGGTCGCTGCACCATCTTCTTCCTTGCCAACGTCTAATCATCAGCATCTACTGGCGTTCCCCCTTCCTTGTCAATGCCAGGCCTTGCCAGGGATAGGTTTGGTTCATCACTGGGTGACTCTTCTGCTTCGGCTTCTTCGCTACCCACTTCCCTCTGCGCCACCAACGCAACACTAACCACTTGATTCGTTGCCGCTAGATACAGCAGCAGCGGCTCCTGTGGTCTAGGTGCGACCAAGATTGGTGCAGAAGAAAGGTAGGTTTTTAAATACTGCAGTGCAGTCTCTGCTTCTGGAGTCCATCTCATTGGGCCTGCCTTCTTCAAGATTTTTTGAAGAACTGTAAGGCGCTCTTAGTGGATTTTGAAATAAATCTGCTCAGTGCAGCAACACAGCCAGCTAGACACCTCACATCCTTAATGGTTTTCGAGGCTTGCACTACTGCAGGATGCTGCTAACGCGACACTACGGTCAGAGGCCCTTTGAGGAAACTGTGTGCGATGCATTAATCGCAAACAGTGATGTAAAAAACCGTCAAAAAGATGCAAAATGTTTGCGATGAAGGATACATCAAATACGGTTCAGATTTTAGTTAAGTGTGCAATGCGGGGCATACGGTTGATCCATACGAATTGTTTACGATGAGATAGAACAACAGAAACGGGCAGCGATATCAAGGTGTGTGCAATATACGGCATATAGTTCGCTCCGATGAACTATTTGCTTTTAGGGAATGCAACAGCAATGGTTAGCCAGATCAAGGTGTGTGTGATATACGGCATACGGTTCACTCGGACGAACTGTTTTCGATTAGGGAACATAACAGAAACGGTTCAACTTAACAAGATGTGTGTGATATGCGACATACAGTTCACATAGATGAACTGTTTGCGATGAGCCAAAAGAACACAAACGATTCATGTAAACAATATGTGTGTGATACGCGGCAAACAGCCCACTCAGATGAACTGTTTGCGATGAGAAATTATAACACAGACGATTACTACATTTAATTCGTGTGCGATTCTGTGTGTACAAAAAACTTTGAAAAATGCAAACTAGTTGCTTGCGGTGGCTAGGAGTATCGCACATGATGCGTCTGCGAGTACTCATGTGCGATGATTAGTAAGTTACACATACATTTCCTTATGTCAACACGTGTGTGATAGATAACACGTGACACCGCATACAGTATTCGAGTTGTGTGCTCCACTTAGTCTTCCCGCGCTCAACATGGGTGAGTTGTAAAATCCCCAATCCCCTAGCCAGCTGCTAGCTATAAATAACCATAGCAATGGCCGGCGACAGTGACTCACTATTGATCTAGTTGCTAGCTAGTTACCCACACAAACCGGCATACCCCCAACGGCCGACGACGGGATGGAGTCGCACGACGGCGGAATCGAGGCTGAAGGCACAATGGTCGGCTTGGCGGTCGATGGCCATGCCGCCGCCTCTCCCGGCGACGGCCAGAGGAAGCAGGAAACGTGGTACGAGCAAGCCACCAGGTTAGCCAAGGTCATTCTAAAAGTGGACAGGGATCGCAAGCGGGCGATACTGCTGGCTCGGCGCAGAGTGCGGCGGATGGTGCGGGCGGCGGAGGAGGGACCTCGACGACACAAGGACAACTACGGCAGTGGCGGCCGCCGCACGAGGCGTAGGCTTATGTCCCAGATGCAGGAGGGCGCAGCGCCGGACGTCGGTAGGGCATGCCTGGGGGCCGTCACGGCAGCACTGGCGAGAGCCAACGCCGTTTCACCGGATGTCGCCGGGGCAGACCCGGCGGTCGCGGTAGCCCTGTTGAGTGCTGCGCCCGAGGCAGTACCGGTGATTCCCCATGTCGAGTCTGCCCCAAGCTCGATCGATCAAGGTGTGTAGGTCATCGACTTGGCGGCCTCCGCTCCCACTGAGCCATGATCGACACGCTGATGGATGATGACTGCTATGCGTGTTGGGTAAGCATCAGGTGCACAGTGTAGCTCTTTTGTGTGCGCGCGGTTCATTATATTCTTGTAAATTAGCAATATATATATATATATATATATATACTCAATTGATTTCTTCATGCATGTCAAATATGTCAATTGTATGGGCTGGCTTGTCTGTATATTATCTGAATTTGCAATATGGACAATTAATATGAAAATGCCTTCTGGACATCGGTGCTGATCGCCACGTCGAAAACATGGATGCCCTCTACTCTACCGCTCTATCGGGCACACGCTTTAACTCAATGAACTGTGTACGATACTAATACTATCCATGAAAATTTAGGAACTTGGCTAACAACATTTGAGTAACATATATATTTTTTGATAAACGGCGACTTTATTATCTGAAAATGTAGCATCAAGCGGATACAAAGCATTATGAGTAACACCCGGCCTCTGCATAACTAGGATGGACACAGCCAAATCCAGAAGTCTGACAAAAATTCATAAAATAAAAACGAACAAATCGGCAACAAGTAGAGTCCTATAGACCGACACTATGCCTATGTCGAAGGGGGTGGCGGATCGATCCGTAGGTTATGCTGCCACCCATGTTGGGAAAAAACCTCCGTAGCCGCCTGCTCCAATCGCGTACACACCGCCATGAACAGCGGTTGGTACTCCGGCCGTTGTAGCATAGACCACATACGTAGCGACTACGTACACCGGAAAATAACCTGCAGAGGAGAAGCATTTTTGTCATTAAAAACCAAATCATTTCTACATAGCCAAAGCGACCAAATTAAGGCATACGCTCCCACCATGATTAGCATTTTGAACCTATTTGTAACACTGTCCACCCAATGACCAAAAATATTGGCAACACTTGTGATGAGGACATCAATACCATTGTTACACCCACAGCTCCTGCTGCTATACATACTGGACCAATTACTAGAGCTCGCGCACGCCAATTGAATTACCAGGTACTTTTGTTTCTTGGTGACAATTCCAATGTTCATGAGAATATGATGCTGCCTAAATTGGATACATTTGTGTTGATTACTAATGAAGGGCCTAGCATGGACAAGAGGGATGAACACTGGAGCAAGATCAAACATGGAGATGAAGGCGCGCGCGAAGGGGTCCAGAATGGTGTTTCTAGTGCATATTTGAGCACTTTGAAGCCTCCGTGATGACCTACAAGGACATGGACAAAATATACAAGATGCCCCTTCATAAATTTCGTCCATGGCTTATTTTAGGTGCTGTGCCACCTTATTTTAGGGCCAGGCCCATGTTATTTTGAAATACTTAAGTATAGGTTGTTTTTTACAGTTCGTATGTGTGGGGAAACAAAGTTAGGGTTGGTTTCGGACCCCTACTACAAGGGGCCACGAAATTCCCCCCTACTCCTCCATATATACAACCCTTAGGGCGTCGTTTAGACTTTGGGTTTTGTTTAGATTAAAAGTTCGCCATAGCTGCAACTTCGCGTACTTCGTTTGTGTTCAACGACCAGACCAAGACGTCACAGAACCCCACATTGATCAGTAAAGCTTCCATATTTTATTCGCAATATCCAGATTGCAATTTCAGTTTCTTGCTTGTTCTTCGTTTGCTTGCAGGAAATAGACCTTCATGGTTAGTTTGATCATGCTCCGGCGTGGTCAATAACCTCTCGGAGTTGGTTTAGCGATTGCTAAGGCGCGACGTCCTTGCACGTTCGTAGTCGGATCGTCAAAGTCTACTCAACCAAAAACGATAGCCACCATCTCATCGAAAGATGGGACACCTTTGCCTCTATCAAGTGGTATCAGATTTCTAGGTTACTCGGTGAGATTTTACAGTTTTTTATAGTTTAGATCGAGTCTGTTCTTCATACCTACAGTCAACGAAAAAGCCAAAAAAAAAGGGTTAGTTCATCATATCCGAACCAATCTGAGCCTTTGCATAATCTTTTTAGGGTTTTTGCTTTGTTGAATTTTCGGTTGCATCATCGTGTCGATTTGCTGGTCTTAGCGTCTAGTCCTTTAGAGTTTCGAGTTCTTTTCACAAGTTGTCACGCCGCTGCCGCACCATCGCTATCACCACTGCAAAATACCACCATCATCATCACCGCTGCTATATACCACATATCCACCGCCATCACACTAATCTGAGTCCACCTCCCTCACAGATTTGCTACCAGTCCATGTTCCACCGCCCTACATATATCCGCCACCAGTCCGAGTTTCCACCAGATTCATCTCCGCCATCAGTCCTAGTCCGAGTCCAGTATTTGTTCCTTTGTTTTTTGATTTCTAGATCACGCCATACTCCGAGTCGTGACCAAGTCAGACTCCCCAACTTTCATGCTACCCGCAGTAGAAAAATAGTTCCAGTTAAAAAAAACAAAGTCTGGAAAATTCTGGCTAGGCAGTTTTTAGACCATTTGTAGACTTTTTCGAAAAAAAATTGTTGCGGAGCAAAAAAAAAGAGGGGAAAATGTGCAAAAAAAAAGAAAAAAAATTCAGAGTTTGCTCCTCCTTTGTTTACGTGCAGCATCATGATTTTTGTTAGTGTTCTAGGCTCCCGTCTCTAGTACGGTCTAGCCTAGGACCAGCACAGTACCGTCGTTGAGCGTTTATTCAACTTTGCATCTCTGAATTGATTATTGCTGACCCTTTTTGCTACCATATTATAAGCCATCCCAGCTCCACATACATCTACATCCTGCATTTGACTCTCCCTGGTAATCACTCTATCCAAGCTTTGATAGTTTTGACTACAACGATTGCCGATCACCGCCTGCTGCTTGGTAAGAACTGGTAAGACTTTGAGATTTGCTTGACGGATTTGTGACACCCCACCACTTTCTATTAGTCTGTAGGATCATATTCTTGTGTGTTTCTATTGCTGCTAACCATGGCAGGATCACAAGCCGACAAGATTGACTAGGAGAACATGACAATGAAGGAGCTTCATGATAAATTTCAACAAATGGTGGGTCAACAGGTGGAAGACGTGATGGCCAGTTTTGGAAAGGCCATGGAGAAGATAGATGGCATTGAGAAGGCGTTCGAAACAAAGCTCGATAACAAGTTTAATGAATTGCTCGCACGTCTTCCACAACCACCATCCGCTGCACCTGTCGCACCTCTACAGCAACAACAACAACAACATCGTCTTCCAAATCAAGTGGGACGAGCACTGCGCATTCCCCTTGAGCCTGGTCAAACTTCTGGTGCCGCTGTACCTACTGTTGATGCTTCTGTTGCTCCTGCTTCTACTGCAGAGGTGGAGGACCATTACGAGGATGAGGTTGATCAAAATCACAACTCCGTGCAACCACCAGCACCACCACCACCAGGTCGTCCTCATGCATATCATCGCAACGGTAGGGCTGCACCACCACCTGAGGTACGAGATCATGACCATCTTCCTAAACTAAAATTGAATATTCGACCATTTGAGGGTAGATATGTTCCTAATATATATCTTACTTGGGTGTTAGAAACTGAACAACGTTTTACATGTTTACAATATCCTGAGAAGAGACGTGTTCCTGCTACTGTTTGTGCTTTCACTAGTTTTGCATGTGTTTGGTGGTCTGAACATTGTAGATTATATCCTATTCCAGCTACTTGGGCTGCTTTGAAAACTGCTATGCATACTCGTTGGGTTCCACCATATTATCAACACGAATTACTTCAAAAATTGCAGCGTTTAAGACAAGGAAAAAATTCTGTAGAAGAATATTATCAGGAATTGCAAACTGGCATGATTAGATGTGGTATTGTTGAGGATAATGAAGCTATGCTTGCATGTTTTATGGGTGGATTAAATAAAGAGATTCAGACCATTCTAGAGTATAAGGAGTATAATAATATCACTCGTTTATTCCATCTTGCTTGCAAAGCTGAACGTGAAGTGCAGGATCGACAGGCATTGGCGCGAACTAATTTTTCTATAAGTCGATCTTCATCATGGACACCACGTGCCTCCTCAACTCCCACACGTCCTACTGCAGCACCACTGACTTCAGCCGCCAATTCCAACCGAGATACAAGAAAACAGGCACCAACACCACCATCTGCCAGGAGTACACCTTCTGGGCCTGCCCAGAGCTCTTCTTCATCTATGGCATCAATAGGGCACACACATGATATTATTTGTCGTCGTTGTAAGGGTAGAGGTCATTATGCGAGAGAATGCCAATCTCCGCGTGTTATGATTGCTACTGAGGATGGTGGGTATGAGTCCGCTAGTGACTATGATGAAGAGACCTTGGCTCTTATTACAAGTGAAGAACACGGTGGAGATGATTCTGATCATGAGACGCAATACATGGCGCCTGAAGACGCTGACAGGTATGAATGTTTAGTTGCTCAACGTGTTTTGAGTGTGCAGGTCACACAAGCTGAGCAAAATCAGAGGCATAATTTGTTCCATACAAAGGGAGTTGTGAAGGAAGGTTCTGTTTGCATCATCATAGATGGAGGGAGCTGCAACAACTTGCCTAGTATGGAGATGGTGGAGAAGCTATCTCTCACCACAAGACCACATCCACATCCTTACTACATCCAATGGTTCAACAACATTGGTAAGGTTAAGGTGACACATACTGTTCGTGTGCATTTTAGTATCTCTACATATGCTGATTATGTTGATTGTGATGTGGTACCCATGCAAGCATGTTCCTTATTACTTGGTAGACAATGGCAATTTGATAAAAGTTCTATACACCATGGTAGAAACAATCAGTATACTCTTGTTCATAAGGATAAACATATTACTTTGCTTCCTATGACTCCTGATTCTATTTTGAAAGATGATATTAATAGAGCTAGTAAAGCAAAACAGGAGAAAAATAAGAGTGAAAATTATATTGTGGCAAAAGAATTTGAGCAACAAATGAAGCCTAATAATAAACCATCTAGTGTTGCTTCTGAAATTAAATTGAAAAGTGCATGTTTACTTGCCACCCAATCTGATATTGATGAGCTAGATTTAAGCAAATCTGTTTGCTATGCTTTTGTGTGCAATGAGGAATTATTTTCATTCGAGGATGTGCCTTCCTCTTTGCCTCCTGCTGTCACTAACATTTTGCAGGAGTTCGCTGACGTCTTTCCACAAGATGTGCCACCGTGATTACCACCTATTCGCGGGATTGAGCATCAGATTAACTTAATTCCCGGTACTTCGCTGCCAAACCGTGCGCCATACCGTACCAATCCAGAGGAGACGAAGGAGATTATGAGTCAAGTACAGGAGCTGCTCAACAAAGGTTATATACGTGAATCTCTTAGTCCTTGTGTTGTTCCTATTATACTAGTGCCAAAAAAGGATGGTACATCGCGTATGTGTGTTGATTGTAGAGGCATTAATAATATTACTATTCATTATTGTCATCCTATTCCTAGGCTAGATGATATGCTTGATGAATTGAGTGGCTCTACAATATTCTCCAAAGTTGATTTGCGTAGTGGATACCATCAAATTCGTATGAAATTGGGAGATGAATGGACAACAACATTTAAAACTAAGTTTGGATTATATGAGTGGTTAGTCATGCCTTTTGGGTTAACTAATGCACCTAGTACTTTCATGAGATTAATGAACGAAGTTTTACTTGCTTTTATTGGACGATTTGTGGTAGTTTACTTTGATGATATATTGATTTATAGCAGATCTTTGGAGGAACATTTGGAACATTTACGTGCTATTTTTGTTGCTCTACGTGATGCACGTTTGTTTGGTAACCTTGGGAAGTGCACCTTTTGCACCGACCGAGTATCTTTTGTTGGCTATGTTGTTACTCCACAGGGTATTGAAGTTGATAAAGCCAAGATTGAAGCTATTGAGGGTTGGCCGCAGCCCAAAACGGTCACCCAAGTGAGGAGTTTTCTTGGCCTCGCTGGTTTCTATAGGCATTTTGTGAGAGATTTCAGCACCATTGCTGCACCTCTCAATTAGCTTACAAAGAAGGATGTGCCTTTTGTTTGGGGTACCGCACAGGAAGAAGCCTCCACAGTATTGAAAGATAAGTTGACACATGCTCCTTTACTCCAACTTCCTGATTTTAATAAGACTTTTGAGCTTGAATGTGATGCTAGTGGAATTGGATTAGGAGGTGTGTTATTACAAGATGGTAAACCTGTTGCATACTTTTCTGAAAAATTGAGTGGGCCTAGTCTGAACTATTCTACTTATGATAAAGAATTATATGCTCTTGTTCGGACTTTAGAAACATGGCAACATTATTTATGGCCCAAAGAATTTGTTATACATTCTGATCATAAATCTTTGAAACATATTAAAAGTCAAGCAAAACTGAACCTTAGACATGCTAAATGTGTTGAATTCATTGAGACTTTTCCTTATGTCATAAAACACAAGAAGGGTAAAGAAAATGTTATTGCTGATGCATTGTCTCGTCGTTATACTATGCTTTCACAACTTGACTTTAAAATATTTGGTTTGGAGACCATCAAAGATCAATATGTGCATGATGCTGATTTTAACGATGTAATGCAAAATTGTAAAGAAGGAAGAACATGGAGCAAATTCGTCTTGAATGACGGATTTGTGTTCCGTGCTAACAAGCTATGCATTCCAACTAGCTCCATTCGTCTTTTGTTGTTGCAGGAGGCGCATGGAGGAGGATTAATGGGACACTTTAGCATGAAGAAGATGGAGGATGTACTCGCTACACATTTCTTTTGGGAAGAATGCTTGCCTCATATTGAATTTGCTTATAATCGTTCATTGCATTCTACTACTAAGATGTGCCCTTTTGAGATTGTGTATGGTTTTGTACCTCATGCACCTATTGATTTGTTGCCTCTTCCATCTTCGGAGAAGGTTAATTTTGATGCTAAACAACGTGCTGAATTGGTCTTAAAAATGCATGCGTTAACTAAGGAAAACATTGAGCGTATGAATGCTAAATATAAACTTGCTGGAGATAAAGGTAGAAAACATGTTGTCTTTGCACCTGGAGATCTTGTTTGGTTACATTTGCATAAGGATAGGTTTCCTGATTTGCGCAAATCAAAGCTAATGCCACGTGCTGATGGTCCTTTTAAGGTGTTAGAGAAAATAAATGATAATGCATATAAACTTGAGCTGCCTGCAGATTTTAGGGTTAGTCCCACTTTTAACATTGCAGATTTGAAGCCTTATTTGGGTGAGGAAGATGAGCTTCCGTCGAGGACGAATTCATTTCAAGAAGGGGAGGATGATGAGGACATCAATACCATTGTTACACCCACAGCCCCTGCTGCTATACATACTGGACCAATTACTAGAGCTCGCGCACGCCAATTGAATTACTAGGTACTTTCGTTTCTTGGTGACAATTCCAATGTTCATGAGAATATGATGCTGCCTAAATTGGATACATTTGTGTTGATTACTAATGAAGGGCCTAGCATGGACAAGAGGGATGAACACTGGAGCAGGATCAAGCATGGAGATGAAGGCGCGCGCGAAGGGTTCCAGAATGGCGTTTCTAGTGCATATTTGAGCACTTTGAAGCCTCCGTGATGACCTACAAGGACATGGACGAAATATACAAGATGCCCCTTCATAAATTTCATCCATAGCTTATTTTAGGTGCTGCGCCACCTTATTTTTGGGCCATGCCCATGTAATTTCAAAATACTTAAGTATAGGCTGTTTTTTAGAGTCCGTATGTGTGGCGAAACAAAGTTAGGGTTGGTTTCGGACCCCTCCTACAAGGGGCCACGAAATTCCCCCCTACTCGTCCATATATACAACCCTTAGGGCGTCGTTTAGACTTTGGGTTTTGTTTAGATTAAAAGTTCACCATAGCAGCAACTTCGCATACTTCGTTTGTGTTGAATGACCAGACCAAGACGTCATAGAACCCCACCTTGATCAATAAAGCTTTCATCTTTTATTCGCAATATCCAGATTGCAATTTCAGTTTCTTGCTTGTTCTTCGTTTGCTTGCAGGAAATAGACCTTCGTGGTCAGGTTGATCGTGCTCCGGCGTGGTCAACAACCTCTCGGAGTTGGTTTAGCGATTGCTAAGGCGCGACGTCCTCGCACGTTCGTAGTCGGATCGTCAAAGTCTACTCAACCAAAAATGATAGCCACCATCTCATCGAAAGATGGGACACCTTTGCCTCTATCAACTTGTGGGCGGATACAAATTTGACGCTATTTGGATGACTGACCATGTAGAATGGGCAAACTTGCATTGGAAAAAGAGGTGTTTGATTGTCTCGTCATGAGTACAAAAAGAACACTTCTTACTCCCTGGCTAGTTGTGCCGTGCGAGGTTGGTGGTTAGCTCAACTCCCCTACGAAGATACCACATGAAGATTTTCACTTTTAGTGGAATCTTAGACTTCCAAATTTTCTTATTATTACACACTGGTACCTCAGAGTGCGTGAGTGCACGGTACATGGAGTCTACAGTGAAAGACCCTGATGTAGTAAGGTTCCAGCGAAACACATCCCGGCCTTGTGTCAGGTAAATCGAATCTTGCCGGGATAAAAGATTATGCCATGACACAAGTCGGGTCCAATCAAATCCTGCCTGAACGAAATATTTGGCGGGGAAGAACTGAGCACATGTGCAATAGTATTATTCTTTTCACGAGCAATGTTATATAAGGCTGGATATTGTTCTCTGAGACTGGCATTGCCTAGCCAGGTGTCTTCCTAGAAATGAATCTCCGACCCATCCTTTATGGCAAAAGACCCAAAGCGAAAGAGATGTTTCTTTGCCGCCATTAGGCTAGGTTTCCAATATGCCTGAGAAACCGCCTTTTGGCCTAGATACTTGTTACGCAACATGGTTTGCCAAACACCATCCTCGGTAAGAAGTTTAAATAGCCATTTACTGAGAAGGGCCTCATTCTTGACCTGCAGGTCATGAATTCCAAGGCCACCTTGGTCTTTAGGCCTACAAACCACACTCCATTTGGCCAGCCTATATATTTTCTTTTCACCATCTCCTTGCCAAAAGAATCTGGATCTAAAGTAGTCCAGTCTTTGTAGGACCCCTTTTGGCAGTTGGAAGAAAGAAAGCATATAGAGAACCATGTTTGTGAGGACGGAGTTAATCAAAACCAGCCGACCTCCAACTAAGAGCAGTTTTCCTTTCCAACTGCTCAATCATTTCTGTAGACGCTCCTCCACATGCTTCCACTTTGCAATGGTGAGACGCCGATAAGGAACCGGTATTCCCAGATATTTAATCGGGAATTGGCCAAGTGCGCGACCAAACAGATCAGCATAATCGGCCGCCGCCTCAACGGCTTCTCCAAAGCAGAACAATTCGCTTTTATGAAAGTTAATTTTGAGGCCCGACATTTTCTCAAACACTGAGAGCAAGAGCTTCAAATTTCGAGCTTTGTCCAGGTCATGTTCCATAAAAAAAATTGTGTCATCGGCAAATTGCAAAATAGAGAGGCCACCATCCACAAGGCGTGGCACTACTCCCGCAGTCTGTCCATCCTGCTTGGTGTGCTCAATCAAAATAGCCAACATGTCAACAACAATGTTAAATAACATTGGGACATGGAGTCACCCTGTCATAGTCCTTTTTTTGTCTGAAAGTAATGACCTATATCATCATTGACTTTGATGGCCACACTACCTCCAGTTACAAAATTTTGGATCTGCTGGTGCCATTTATCAGAGAAACCTTTCATCCTTAGTGCCTGTTGGAGAAAAGACCACTTGACCTTGTCATAGGCTTTTTCAAAGTCAATTTTGAATACCACTCCACTCATGTTTTTTCGGTGCATCTCATGGATGGTCTCATGAAGGATTACTACACCATCTAGTATATTTCTTCCTTTCATGAAGGCCATTTGAGATGGCCGGACAACATGGTCCGCTATCAAGTTTAACCTATTTGTAGCCACTTTGGTGAAAATCTTGAAGCTGACATTAAGGAGGCATATGGGTCTGAACTGCTGGATCCGTTCGGCCTCCTTAATTTTTGGCAACAAAATAATCCCGCCAAAATTTAGCCAAAATAGGTCAAGTCAATCGGCATGAAGACACTTAAACAACTCCAAAAGGTCTGTCTTGATGATATCCCAGAAATTCTGATAGAATTCTGCGGGGAAACCATCAGGGCCTGGAGCTTTGTTGTGTTCCATTTGGAACACCGCCGCTCTCACCTCCTCTTCCGAGAAAGGTGCCGTGAGGTTATCGTTCTCTTCCACCATGACTTGTGAAATATCATCTGTTCGGGCCTCGTCAAGGGTGGCATTCCCTTCATTTGGTGCCCCGAATAGAGATTTGTAGTAGCTGGTGATATACTTTTTGAGCTCCTCCTGACCTTCGATCCGCCCCTCATCCTGTTGGAGACTATGAATACATTTCTTCCTATGTCGACCATTGGCAACCAATTGGAAGTATCTTGTATTACTATTTCCCATTAGGATGAAGTCAGCTTTGGACCTCTGGTAGTATTTGATCTCCTCTTCGCGCAATAGACGGGCAAACTTCTCATTAGATTGATTTTTCAATTCAATCTCTTGTTGAGATAAGGTGCATGTCTCTGCAATTTTGTCGAGGTCATCAATGATGGTACAGAGGTGCTGCTTTTCTTTTTTGTACAATCCGTTGGTGTGTTTCGCCCATCTAGAGAGGTGTTGCCTCATGGCCCTTATTTTATAATTCCATCTCTGAATCGGTGTACGACCAACGGCGGGCCTCTCCCAAACGTTCTTGATTATGTCTACAAAACCATCCCAATGCAGCCATGCCAATTCAAATTTGAAAGGGCGATGGGCAGAATGGCTCATAGAATTAGAATCAAGAATGATTGGCGCATGATCCGATAATGCTTCAATTCGCTCTAGGGCTCGCACGGTTACCATAGGAAATTTTAGCTCCCATTCGGTATCCACGAGTACCCTATCAAGCTTCTCGTACGTTGGGACAGAACCGTTATTAGCCCAAGTGAACTGCCTCCCCGACATGCAGGCCTCCCGAAGATCCAAACTGTCAATCACAACATTGAATAGGAAAGGTCAATGAGTGTCGAAGCAGTCATTATTTTTTTCTTCCTGGTACCTAAGGATATTAAAATCCCCTCCAATAAGCATTGGGTACGTATTATCCTTAGCCAGGTTCACTAGTTCACAGAGGAAAACAGAATTATGCTCATCTTGGGCAGCCCCATACACTGCGACCAGGCTCCATGTAAAATTATCGGCGCTGTTTCGTAGGTGAAATTTGATATGAAAATCACCGGTCGAAAAAGCCAACAAGTCCATGGCCGTGGTCTGTATCCCAAGAAGGATTCCTCTAGACCTTCCACGAGCTGGTAGACTATGCCATGTGTAGTCGAAACCACCTGATAGGTGATCGAGGATGTGCGGGCGGAAGTCACATTTACCAGCCTCGGAAATTGCCACAAACTCCAATTCATGTTCTCGCACACAATCACTGACGTGTTTATGTTTAGACAAGTCTGAGAGACCTCTGCTATTCCAAAACATGCCTCTCATGTGAAAACCTGAATTGATGTGGAACATTTTGCCTTCTTGGGCGGTTTTTGTTTCTTTTTAGAGGAGTGCAATTTAGATTTCCATGAAGACACTGCGAAGTCACAAAACATTGACCCGGGTCTTGCATCATCTAAACCCACCTCGGTAACCTCACCAACCAAGTGTGAGATTAGCGGACCATCATATTTGGCATTTGCTTCATCATCGTCCTCGGTTTTAGGGTTTGGTAGGGAATTATTACACTTCAGAGAAACCTTTAAATGGTCAATCTCCAAGTGTTTAAGTGCCCCAACCGACAGATTAATTTCATTATCGTTCTTTCCCATAGATACACCAACATTCTTTAAGCTACTAGTAATATGAGTATCTGAAAAGGAAAGAAAAGATTGAGCAGATGAGGTACCTGGCGTGGGGTCCAAATTCCTCAAGGCCTGACGATGCATCGCCTTCTCAAGGGAGTGCTCATCAGTCGCAGAGGAACCATCAGCAACAAGGGAATGACGGTTACTATGTCGAAGGGGCGTGGTCAGGCCTCCAGACATAGTACCCATCGGCATTGACAGAGTAGCCGTTGGCGCAGACTTTAACGATGGCAAAGGTGTTCGTGCAGTCCCAGCGGTCAGCGAGAATGAACGAGGTGTTGAGCCTAGTGGAACCATGACGATAGCCGCACAAGCCGGTGACGCGACAGGACCCACGACCGGCTCTACCGGCGCCGAATCCCTGGCAGAAGCATGCGTTGCAGCTGCATGCTGCAACGGGCCAGCAGCATCTGGCTCCTTGAGCGCCATGCTCGTATGGGTGGCTGGGCCAGTCTCTGTGAGTGGTGCATGTCGCATGCAGCCGAGAGCCATAGGCTGGCCCTCCACGGCGGCTGCCTGTATGGCACACGCAGCCGTGGACCGCGCTTGGTCCACTTCATTCACGTGAGCAGCAGCGGCTATGGGCAAACCCGTTGCTGCCACATTCACGTCCGGCCGGCCGAACAGCCTAGATCCGCTACCTGTACTGATCTCTGTACGTACTTCATGGGAACAGCCGAACTAGTTTGAGCATCCGACGTCGTATTTTCACCAACAGCTTGGACGTTTTTAGACCTTTTGCTAGCACCTCTGTCAGGCATATCCTCATCCCGGTTAGCGCTGTCCTCATGGCCATCATCATGGTTTTCCCAAATACATGGGATAAAGTCAACATCCGGGACGTAGTCCTCCTCCACAACAAACTAAAGCGAATAGCCATTAAGTTTAACATAGACATCCGAGGAGACCGACGCATCAACAGACCCATCTTGTTTGGAGAAAATATTCAAAGAATGTACAGCTACTTGAATTCGCACAATACCATGCCGGCGCAAAGAAACCAAATCAACATCTTGTGTGGCTCCTGTAACTAATCCAACTGCCCACAAACAGAGGAAATGGCAGAGAGGTGGTGGAACGCCAGTGACATGAACCCATACAGGCTACAAAGGAAGAACGGATGTGACCTCCTCAGCTATCCATTCACTGAATGCAACCTTCACGCCGTGTGATTTGACATTGTACTCTAAAGCTGACACACGTTTCAAAATCTCAAGGGACGGGAAACAAACTAGGAAAGCATTGTCTGCATGCGGCACGGCTTCCCAATTCCAAGATGACTAGCCGAGGCGATCTTAGCAACCTCTACCTCCACCTCAGCAGCGCACAAAGAACCACCAGAGATCATGACCAGAGCAGTCGGCTGTGTTGGTGGTGCTAGATGTTCCTTGAAGAGCGAGTTAGGTAGCTACACGAACATAGCGTTTACCAAACCGCATCCACCGAGCGACACAATGGGCCTTGGTTGCTTGAGCACAGGACAACGATGCATAGGGTGCTTGTAATTGTCGCAAATATGACAATAGTGTATCACCATGCAGTCCTTGGAGAGATGATCATCTGAATGACATTTGAAGCACCAAAGGCTTGTTTTCTTTCCTTTTGGGCCCTGCCCAGCGGCGTCCGTCGAGGCCGCAACCACCGAAGCAAAGTTGGTAGCCTCATGAGTCAGCGTGGCGGGGGCGGCGCCGATAACCGATGGTGGCGGGAAGAATGGCGGAGGTCACGTAGCCGGAGGGACGGCACCGGAAGCACCGGCGGTAGCACCATCATGGCGTCCCCCTTGCACTTGTATTTGTTGCGGCGGGAAGGAGCTGCGGGCGCTGGTTGATTGGTGGCCCCAAAGACGGCTCGCGCTGGCGGCGGTGCTGCAGCCCGTGGGACGGATGGTGCGATGTACGCCGGTGGTGCGCTAAAGCGAAGCAGACCGGCAGCAGCCCCAAAACCTGCCGAGATCATCAGGTTCATCGTTGCTGTCCCGGTCGACATGGGTCCCTTGATAGCGTTGAGTAACATATATATAGTGGTTATACTATTCAACAAAAGGAGGATCTTTGTAACACGGTTTTGACAACCATATGGTCCATATCTACATACTTAACATAGTAACAACTATCACATTTTAAGAGGCTGAGGGCCAACAACCATATGGTCCATATCTACATACTTAACATAGTAACAGCTAGCACATTTTAAGAGGCTGAGGGCCAACAACCACAACTATCCGCTGGAAGCAGCTTGATCACGGCGACTCGGCATCTCGTCAATGAAAAGGAAGAACCCTCATGTGCCTTGGTAGATCTGCTCTATTGCTTTGATCATGTCGGGGTTAGCTTCTATCCATCGCTGAGACACAAAAAATCCAAGGAGCTGGCCGGACGGAACGCCAGACACGCATTTCTCTGGGTTGAGCTTCAAGTTAATATTTCGTAGGTTTGCAAAGGTTTCTTCCAAATCCTTAATAAGTGTGGACTTGTCTCTGGTCTTGACCACTATATCATCCATGTAAGCTTTGATATTTCGATGAAGCTGAGGTTCAAAACCAATCTGCACAGCCCTTGCGAACATGAAACCAACGCTCTTTAGCCCAAAAGGCATACATACAAAGTAGTATGTTAAACGTGGTTTTCTTTTCGTCTTCTTTGGCCATGAAGATCTGGTGGTAGCCGGAGTATGCATCCAGGAAGGAGAGCAAATCACATCCGGAGGTGGAATCAACGATCTGACCGATGCACGGCAAGGGGAAAGGATCCTTTGGACATGCCTTGTTCAAGTCAGTGAAGTCAATACAAAGCCTCCACTTCCCATTTTCCTTGCACACCACCACTGGATTTGCAAACCAAGTTGGGTGCAACACTCCCCTGACCAAACTTGCTGCTTCAAGTTTCTTGATCTCTTCGGCGATGAACTGTTGACGCTCCAAAGCTTGCTTTCTGACCTTCTGGTTGACGGGACGGGCATGAGGGTAGACAACAAGGTGGTGCTCGATTACCTCCCTGGGAACACCAGGGATGTCAGATGGTTGCCTCGCTTTTTGCTTTTCTTGCCGGTGCTAGGATCGCTGGAGCTCTCAACGGCCATCACTGCTTTTCCTATACGCTTTTTGTTCTTCTTCTTTGGTGCGATGGTGTCGTAGTCATCCTCTGAATTACCTTCAGCACCAATTTCCTCCCCTGGAAGTCTCCTCCCCTCCTCAGCACGAGCACACTTGTCCGCCAACGTGTAGAGTTCGTTGACGGTCTTCGGTAACCGAACATTCATCTTGGCACGCATCCTCCGATTGTGCATATTCGTGTGGAATGCGACAATCACTACCGCCAGATGTATCTTTGGGATGTTTCGGTGTACTCAACTGAATCTTTGCAAATACTTCCTTAAGCTCTCCCCCTCCTTTTGCAAGAGGGCATGTAGGTCACTGGGATGCCCGGGCTCTTGATGGCCGCCTATGAAGGTGCCAACAAATTCATTGCACAGGTCTGCCCAGGAGGAGATGGAATCCTCAGGCAGGTGCATCAGCCAAGACCTCACATTGGGTTTGAGTGGCAATGGGAAGTAATTGGCGGGCACCTTTTCATCCCTTCCCCCGGCAGCTTGGACGGCGATCGTATAGATGCCCAAAAACTCAATTTTCCGTCGTATTTCTCGGACAGGTCAAGCTTAAAGGTGCGAGACGATGGCCAATGGACTTGCCGTAGCTCGCGAGTGAAGGCATGGCACCCTACCTCGTAAGGCAAGTACCCACCAGCACTGGACACGGGATCGTCGATGTCGGGGCCATTACGCCTATCGGATTGATGGCGTGCCTCGCGGCGCCGCTCAATGGTGACGCGAGCGTCTTCCTTCTTCCCGTCCTTCAACACTTGGCATTGATCTTGCTGAGCCCGCGGGTCGGACCAGGCCATGGATACCTCCTTAGGCTCATCGACACCCCGGGTGTGCTGAGCCCGCCATGGTTTCCTCTGGGTGCGTTGCTGTGGAGGGGATTGCACCGTGGGTGTAGTTCTCTCCACATGGCCACCAACGTGGGCTGCCGATGTCTTCTGTGGGTGCCACGAAGGGTCCGCATGCCGAGACTTGTTGGCTTCGGCAAACCCGATGAGACTTTGGATGGTGGCTCTCCACTCGTCTATTTTGTCTGTCGCTGGAGGAAAGTTCCGTAGCATCTCAGCCCTGGCTATTGCTTCCGTTATCGTCTTCGGCATGGTGTGGGAGGTAGAGCGCGACGCCGCTCGACTCCTGGATGAGCCAGAAGAAGCGTCATTGTGCTCTTGCCACCTTGGGCCAATCACGAGGGCAGTCTGGCATGGCTGGGGCTGTAGTTGGTGGCCAAGTTCCTGATCAATTGGGCCCTTTCCATGCAGGTGCAGTCATTGTGGCTCGACGGCGCCAATTGGGGTCTCGTCATGCTCGCCCTGCATGTGACGGAGTGTGTGTCTTGACGTCGCCCCTTTGGTCGGCGCGGCTATAGGATCTTGGCTTGCACCGAAGCGGGCGTCGCCACTATGCTGGTTGCGCTCACTGGTGTGGCGGGGAGGCAGAAGCTCGATGTCCCTTTGGGCTGCACCGGTGTGGTCATGCATGCCAGAAGGTTGGAGGAGTTGGGCCGCCCCGCCCATTGTGGCCGCGGCCCCCACGGCGCCCACAGCCACATGCGGAGAAGCCTTCGAGGTGGAAGGATGGGCTGCCGCACCGCTTTTCTTCTTCGGAGCCATTGGTGATGTAGATGACGATGAAGATCGACGCGCTGGTTGTTGCTTCAGATTCGCGCAAGGGATTTCTCCTACGTGGCACACTAAAGATGTTGTTGAGGAGCACGGTCACCTATGGGGCAGGGCTACGCCTTTGTGGTTTGGTGGGGGATGATCACATTGCATAAAGAGCAGAGGCAGCAGGGCAGCACGGTGATGATAACTCTTGTTTACCCAGCTTCAGGCCGCTTAGTAGCGTAAAACCCTACTCCTGCTTTGGTGGATTGATTTGGAGGAACACGAAGACATGGAGCGCTCAAGCCTGGCAAGGGTTCCTCGGGGAGAGCAGCTACGCTTGTACAAGTGTTGAGGGATCAAAAGTTTGAACCCTTTGCTAGGTTGCCTCAGGCCTCCTTTTATAGATTAAGGGGTGACCATAGTGGCAAAACAGTCATTACAGCATGATTAGATAGCTGACAGTGTTATCATACCTAATTCTGGTAGTTAGGACAAAGTGCATTAAATGCACTGCTAGGTGTCATGTGGAGGTTGAAGCCCAGCAAGACTACAACACCGCTTACCCAACTACCTCTTACCAGCGTGACATGCCATCAAGACGGGTGTCAATAAAGTTAATCTCCTCTCCACCAGGTTGCAACATACCCGGCATGATCCTCCTAGCCACTTGAGGGCTCAACACCATACTGATTAGTGACTGGTGTATGATGAGGTGGAGCGGTGGCGTTCTGGCGAAGGCTTGCCAGCATGGAGCCTACCGGGCTCTGATCTTGGCGGCCCCGGGAACCCTGCCGGGGCGGCTTGGCCTTGCCCCCAGGCATAGTCTCGACCCTGCTGGGCTCGCCTACCTGGCAAGGGAGACCTTCCTAGGGATACTTGATGTATGGTCTGTCGCACGCCTGTGCACAAGTTCGGGCGGCAAACACAAATGTTTGCTGCACCGACACTGTGCTTCTGCACTATACTACAACTAGTATGTATACACACGTGCGAATGCACGTTTGAACACTATGATGCAGTTTTGGTGAAAGTAGAAAAATAGTAGACAACCTTGTGAAATGATTCAATGCAAAAGAAATGCAAGAATGGGAAGTGAAAGCTCCATTGATTGTTTTCTGATGAGCTATAAATGGTGGTACCCATTCTTATTTGATTGTCTAGTGCCTTCTCTCTTTAGATGTTTCTCTATCGTAGGAGTAGTAGTAGTATTATCTCTGACTATCCCTCACTGGTCGGGAGGCATGCAAAATTTTCAGACAAGTGCCCTTGCGATTGTTCCAGAACAGTATGATGCAGTAGCTAGCTACTATTCAAGCTAATCCCGCAGATCAGCCACTCGATCTATGCACTGTGCATCAGGGAGGGATTAGTGGACTTTCGCGGCACAGTGTACATAGCACATACTCCTACGAGTGACTCCTACTACCACTACCCTCCGTTCAATAATGTAGTGCATATAGACTTCTTGAAAAGTCAAACTTGACTATATTTGACCATGTTTTTTGAGAAAATATTTACATCTAGAATGCCAAACATATATCATTTGATTCATTACAAGCCATAATTTCATCATTTATATATCTACTATTATAGATATAACTTGATCAAAGTTTGTAAAGTTTAATTTTGAAAAAATCTATATGCACAATATAAAGGCGGCTACTACGAATCAGCCGGGTGATTTCTCTAAGAAATCATCCGCTTGGGTAGCCGTCCGATCTGGTGCTGGGTGGCCATTTCATCCAAGCAACACAACAACATCTCACGTCTTCCTCCTCTGGTCGCCTTCCACCAAAGCAACGCAGCACCCGTTGCACATCCTTCCTATGACATCTGGACACCGAATCCGTCGGCAAGCGCTACAACGCATCTCCAAGAGCCGCCATCGTCTGCTGCATCACTGGTAGCGCTCCATTGCTGCACCAGGTGGCGCTTCTAGACCACCAGCATGCAGCACTGGTGATGTAGGGTGGAACCCTAATGGTCGATCTTTTCACACTTGGAGGGGGGAGAGAGGCAAATCAAGAGAAACATAAGATGAGCACTCAAAGAGACAAGATCCAATCACACATGTGGTTAATCCACATACACATGAGGAGATACAAGATCCAAAGTCAACACAAGAGGATACAAAGGGTAGCTACTTCATCCGAATCCTTGAAGGAGAGGTCTTCAATCCTAGAAGGATCTTCCCTTGAAGGGGTCTTGATTCCACTTGGGGGATCTTCCCACATGGAGGCCTTGGACTCCATGGGAGTAGGGGTAACTAGATGAGCAAAGCTCTATCTCAAATGAGGTCTAACCTTTGCTAACCCTAGAAAGGAGGTGGAGGTGGTCTATTTATAGTCTAGGGACGAAGGGGTGAGAAAGGGGATGTTACAAGGTCTCTTTACCAGCAGCTACATGGAGGCGCTGTATGTCCGGGAGGGATGCCGGATGTCCAGCTCGACTTGGGGCACCGGGTGTCCTGCCAGGGGCCGGATGTCTGGCCTGGAGGCAAGCCAATTTTTATGTTCTCTAGATAGCTGGGGCCAGATATCCGGGTTGGCGCTGGATGTCCGGCTGTTCGTCGGGCGCCAGATGTCTGGGGATCGTCCGGATGTTCGGCCGCTATAGAGCCGCCTTGCACCCATTATACTATGGCCTTCTTCTGTTTGGTGGCGCCGGATGTCCGGGCGCTGCAGCTCTGCGGTGACTCTACTTGAGGTACTTGACGCTCCACTTCCGTGTGGACTTGTCCTATGCTTCGAGCACCTCCATGGTTGCCTCCTCGGTTCCTCAGGATTAGTGTCTTTGCATTAGGTAGCAACCATGTCTCACATGAATGGAAAGGGGAAGCATTTAGGAGCGGGTTCACCTTGTGTCCAATGGCATATGCTTGAGCTCTCATTGTATGTCCACTTGGGGCTTGGGTAGTAGTTGTAGTGTACATGGGGACGACAACAGGATGCTCTGCATCATCTCACTCAGATCGTGAACCTAATCACCATGTAAACGGTAGTCATGGACGGACTTGTAGTTGGATGGAGTGGAAGTCATAGCACAATCCAAGTACTCCAAGGTCTCCGAAATGGTATACATGCAAAAAGAGAAAACACAAAGGATACTTGGAAATAGAATGGTTAGCACACACAAGGTGTCCATCAAGTAATCATGAGTTCGTCTGACAAGATTGTTCGTGACAAGGCACATGAAGCTTAGCAAGATGACATACAATGATATGTAAAGCATCCATGGGAACAAATTCATTCTTTGTAAACTCAAAGGTTTTGTGAATGTGATTAATGCAACCATTGTGCAAAATGGTGTCATAATGGGATGGTTTGTCAAACTCATGAACATGGCAATTGGTTCTCAATGTAATTATGTTATCATGCAATTGATGGTGGGTAATGTGATCATTACGTATGAATATGCCATCGAGATAGATCACAACAAATTTTCTTAGAAAGTGCACAAGCTCATATATCCTGGATGACATGGAAATACAAGATGCAACAAGGCAATCATAATGTAAGTTAATCCATGCATAAGGTGCAAATGTGTTGTGGATACGGTTGTACCATGGCTCGATGTCGTGGCATGAGTGGTGGTCCGGTGGTGCATCGACTAATTCCGAGCGGTCCTCAATTTGAAGGTCCATAGGGCCAATCTAAAATGTCACACCTCCATCTAATAGATGTATCATGTAGACAAGAAGGAGAAAACAACAATGAAAGTATAGCCCATCTGTCGTGGTTTGACACGATCACCTATGGGGCCATTGGCCCCTTTGTGGTTTGGCAAGGAGGAAGGGCACGTTGCACAAAGAGCGGAGACCGCAGAACAGCACGGCAATGGTGACATAGGTGGTTTGTACCCAGGTTCGTGCTGCCGCTGCTTTGGTGGATTGGGTGGAAGACCGTGACAAACATGCAGCGCTCAAGCCCGGCAAGGTCGCCTCAGGGAGGGCAGCTACGCATGTATGAGTGTACAAGGGTCCGAATCCTTTCTAAGGTTGCCTCAGCCCTCCTTTTACAGGTCAAGCGGTTACCAAAGTGGCAAAACAGTCATTATCCAGTGATTAGATAGCCACAGTGCTATCATACCTAATTGTGCAGATAGGATAAGGTGCATTAAACGCACCGCTTAGTGTCATGTCGTGGAAGTAGCCTGGCAAGCCTTGCCGTGCCATTCAATCACCTTCTCGCCTATCTGCGTGACACGCCCCTGGACAGGTGTCATTTAGGGGTGATCTTTCTCAGAAATGGCTGCCACGTGCTGAATGACAGCCACTTAATCACTTGGGGGCTCGACACCGCACCGATAAGTGACCGGCGTTGCTATGAGGTGGAGCGGTGGAGCCTTGGTGGGGAAGCAGGCCGTCGGCACCCCGGCAACCCTTGCCGGGGAGGTCTCGGGACTTGCCCTTGGGGTGGCCTGGACCTGACCGGGCTCGCCTGCCCGGCAAGGGAGGCTTTTCCCTTAGAGATAACTTGTTCCTTCGGCTTGTCTTGGTCTTCTTGATCTGCACTTTGATTTCTCAAAGAGCTATTTCTTCTGCTTGGCCTTGTCTTGGATACTTGGTGGAGCTTGCCTTATTGTTGCCGTGCCAGAGATGTGCCTATCCGTGCACAAGTCAGGGGGAAAGATACACCCCTGTTTGTGTACCCCGACAGAAGCCCCCGGGCCTGAGCCATACGTGTCGCCGGGGATGTTGGGTTAGGCCCTAAATAGTGCATGGACACGCGTCAAGGGAACGCTGCGCGTGCAGCGGTTGTGATGACTAGTCAAACCAACGTCCACTCCGCATAATTACCGTAGGTCGTGGGGTCGTGGGACTGTAGCAGTTAATGTAAAATAGTAACTTTCCGAGGAAAGCAACGAAGAGTCACCCCCTTTCCTTACGCCTGTTCCTCGTAAAAAGGAAAAAAATGAAAGGGCGCGGCTTGTTCGCACCTGTTTCTCTGTCCACCATCTTCTTCCTCAACCCACACGACTGCACCATGCTTGCATTCGCATTCAACGCCTCACCCGTCCTTCCATACCCTCCACAGCTCCTGAGGATGGAAAGAAACCCGCGGCCAAGGGGAAGCGGGCGACTACCATGAAGGAGACAACCGCGGAGGGGAACAATAGGAGAGCAGTGGAGCTGGACAAGCGACGGGGAGATGTGGTCTTCTTCCCGTCGAGCCTGGACATCGATGCCTTGGTTGCAAGGTATGGATACATGTGGGGAAGGGAAGTTCCAAAAGGGCATGGTGCACCCGTAGTCTTGCCGGAGGGGAAGAAGGATCCGCCGAATTCATATCAATTTTTCTGCACGTATTTCCTCTACGGCCTTTGTCCCCCCTTCTTGGATTTCATTGAGGCGATGGTGGTGGTGTATGGGTTCCACCTCTTAGATTTTACGCCAAATGCGATGGCGTGCATGGAGATTTTCGCCCATCTGTGTGAGAACTTCATCGGGGTTGCCCCCAATGTGGATCTGTTCAGGCATTTTTTCTTCCCGAGGGTGGAAAACAAGGCCCATCGCTCGGGAAACATAAGTTGGATTCCCCGAGAGAAGAGGGAGATTTGGGACTATCTTCCTGGCCAGCAGCGAGGTAGATGGGAGGAATGGCGGGCGGACTGGTGTTGGATCCAGGATGAGGATGCTCCAGAGTATTGCCAAGCGTGGACGGAGTGCATCGTGCACAGCAATGACTAGAGGGAATTGGGCCTTACTAATGACAGGCTCCACCCGACGCTGAACAGAATTGCCCGTCTCAAAGCTTCCAGGCTAACCATCGAAAAGGTGGGAGCCGATTTTCTTCGACGCCGCATCGCGCCGCTATAGAAAAGGGACAGGTTTGCCTGGCAGTATGGAGATGCTGCGGATAGGATGCGTCTGTATCCAGGCCTCATCAACAACCTGTCGGTTTATGGCCACGGCTGGCTATGCAAACAAC
Organism: Thinopyrum elongatum; assembly: GCA_011799875.1. Classification (NCBI taxonomy): domain Eukaryota; kingdom Viridiplantae; phylum Streptophyta; class Magnoliopsida; order Poales; family Poaceae; genus Thinopyrum; species Thinopyrum elongatum. The sequence goes on from CM022303.1 coordinate 371,923,112, forward strand.
TGTTCGGTAGCCTTGGGCCGTTCAAACTGCCGACAGGTGTTGTTCCGCTGAATGTCATCTCTGCCTTGGATTAGATTTTGAGGTGGATGCCCGACTGCAACGCTTACTGGGTTGTGAGCGATTGGCAATTACCCGAGCTTGACGCAGAGCTTGAGTGGACTTCCAGTTTGGAGGAAAGGGCTACCAGGGTGGAGAACAACATGTTCAAGTGCACCTCCACGATGGAGGCGGCGTTTATCAAGAGGAGGATTGAGGAGGACAAGGCATTCCCGGCTGCCGAGAAGGCGAGGCCCGGAAGGGTGGAGGAGGAAGAGGAAGGGGAGGCCGAAGACGGGGACTCCTCCCGTGACAGGGGCGAGCCGCTTGCCGCAGAGGAGGTTGCCGGGGACGATCCTGCCGGGACTGAGCCTGCTGGGATCGAAGCCTTGTATACCGCGGCAGCGGAAGCCCAGGAAGGGGACGAGGCCAAGGCGGTGGAGCAGCCCAAGGAGGAGTGGCTCTTAGCGGGTCCACAAGCCCCCGAGCCAAACTTGGACCAGCGCCCTCGTAGGCGGGCAGCTAGTCGGGGACCAACGGCTCCTGTTCCTGTGCCTGCCATCCGGAAGGTGAAGAAGATCGCCTCCAAGAGCGACAAGCCGGACGTGGAGTGCTGGCATTCTTGTCACCTTTCCGAGGCGAAGACCCCTCATGCCAAGCGACGAGCAGTCACGGGAGTTGACTCCACCTCCCAATCAAACTCGAGCTCCTCACGCAGCTCGTCCTCACCGGAGCTCCCTGCGCCCTAGCAGGGCGTGAAGTTACCGGGAAGCACCGCCCCCAACCCTGAAGAGAAGCAGAGCACCCCTGCCATCTATGGAGTTCGTGTTGGGCTCCATGCTCATGGACTCAGAGTAAGGAAAATGCTTTCCCTTCCATTGGTGTCTTTTGCATTTGTTGACTTGCTGATCTAACCTTATTCACTGCCTTCGACAGGGAAGAAGAGGAGGAAGAAACCGTCATCCACTAGACCAAACGTCCCAAGCATGCGGAGTCGTCGGGGCCTTCGGAGGGCACGAGCTTGGCGGGAAGCAGCACGAACGATCCAGTGCCAAGCCCCCAGCCCTGCCCCCGACACGGAAGCGTGGGACAGGCCTCTTCAACCAAGGGTGGCATGGATGAACATGCCTCACATCCAGCCAAGGAAGGAGGGGAGATTCCCTCTGGCGAGGTCCCCCTCGGAAGGACTGGCTCAAGTTGATGCCATGGTCATCGAGGGGGAGGGCAGTGGTCGAATCCCGGCAACTGATGCTGCCGGGGAAACCGTAACCCTTCCACGGCAAACGACTCTGGGTAACTTGCTCGTCCTTCCATCTTCTGTTGTCTTTATTGTTTTGCTTCAAGTCTCTGGCCCTCTGACGCATACTATTTCCCTGCCATTATTTGCTGATCTCGTTTGCAGCCCCGGTGGTCGAGGAACCAGAACTGCTGGAAGAGGTGGCCAGCATCAGCAAGGATGCTGCTGAAGAGGGGCCAAGATCGCTGCCGCGGAGGGTCAGGAACACTTTGCCAGGGATATCCGAGAGGTCTCAGAGGAGGTCCCCGGTAGCGTGCCAGGACTAGAGGTGGTGGTCAAGGAGAAAGCTCCCCTTTAGACCATGAGCCCCCTCCCCAATTCGGCGCCTCGACTGCAACCCCACAGCTATCTTCGAGCAGTCTGACACTGGCCCTCGCACAACCTGGACTTGGAGCCCTTGGCTCGTCCGCGATAGCAAGTGATGATATTGACAAAGAGATCTAGCGCATCATCGCACCGTTGTCCCAACATGTTGAGGAGGCTGATGACTCAGTCAGCGCAGTTCTGGATCTATCCTTCCTGGAATCGGTGGCAACAGGCATCAAGGAAATGCAGAACAGGTACCGCCAGAAGTGCTTGCACTCAAAGAGCAATGCAACTCTGCCAACAGCGTGCATCAGAAGCTGAGGGACATGGGCAGCGAGCTGCGCGAGTGGCACAACAAACAGTTCCAAGTCCTTCTGTGGCAACAGGAGATGATCACCATAGCTAAAGAGGATGTCGTTGCTCGAGAAGCCCGTCTGGCAGAGCATGTAGCGCTTCTGGACGCCAGAGAGAAGGACGTCTATTCCCAGGAAGAGAGCCTCGAGGCCACCCTTCGCAGCAAGGATGGAGAGCTAGGGACCCTCGTCCAGCAATGCACCAAGGAGCTGGAAGACAAGCACAAGGTGGCCCTTGACGCGCTCATCCTTGACTCCGCTACTCAACTGAAGAAGGTTGCCGATGATCTTGCCGCTGCATCCACTGCCAAAGCTGATCTTGATCAATAGGTGACCAAACTGATAGAGGAGCTTACCGGGAGTGCCAAGGAAGCTGCGGCCCTTAAGGAGGAGGTGTAGAAGGCGGAGATTCTTATGAAAGAGGTGCAATCGCAACTCTCCTCTAATGGCCAGGCCCTTGATGCCGCTAACGGCACCATCACCAATATGAAGGCAAGGCTTGGCGCTTTAGAGAGAAAGATTGAGTCTGCCGGGGATCATGAGAAGCAACTGATAAGGGACTTGGAAATTACGAAGATCCTCCAGAAGGACGTGAAGGACAAATTGGCGAACCAGGTTCAACAGCGCGATCTTTGGATCAAGAACCTGGTCGACATTGCCGAGCGCCTCACTGCCCAGATCGCAACGATCGGCATGGAGAGCCCAGCCTTCTCGGTTGACAGACACGAGGTCCCAAGTGTCAAGCTATCTCTCTTCTTCGATGACTTGATCGAAGGGCTGAGGATGCACGAGGAAGAAAGAGCTGCTCATTTCGCCAGTGAGTCCCGAAAGCTTGCCCGAAATGCCCTCTTCATGGTTTTGAGCAACATCGCCTTCCACCATCCGGACATCAACCTCGCCGATAGCTTCAGGAGGCTGCCAGAAGGCGCAGACATTTCCGCTGCTGAGGAGAAGGCTGCCCCTTTCGCCGACAAGGTGCTCTTCGTCCCCAGGGCTCCATAAGGCCGCCAAGCATGGCCCTGAATCATTCGCGTCGCCGTGTTGCCCTGAAACAAAACATTATGCATGTCTTGTGTTTAGATCCCGTACTACTTTTGCTCGCACTGAACTGGTGTTTAATTAATTTCAAATGGATGCTATCCCTCTTGTGTTTTATCCATGGATGTTTGTATGGTTAGTTTCTTTTTGTGTGTTTTGGTTGCCCGCCAGTAGCATGTTGCCGTGATTGCTGCGAGGAATGGATCCTTAGCATTCAGCTAGCGAAGACACGCCCCAGCAGGTTTTTCCTTAGGCAACTTTGACGCAGCCGCCCACTCTGTGAGCAGGATCGAAACAGAGTGGGGGCGCAGACAAATCCGGTAAGGTGCCACCACACGAAAGATTTCTTCATACGATACATCCTGGTTATCCGAGGGATAAGCAAATGCAGATTCTGGAGAGGGAAAGCAGAGAACGCGTGGACTTAGCTTTCATTCATGATTCCCTTCTCCTTTAACCGCGGTCATTCGTCACGCCCGCATATCCCAAGGGGACGGCATTCACTTGTTGGTCCCAGGTCTGCAAAGGTTAGTGACAGAAACACGCACAAGAAAGAGACTTGGCGGTTTGTTACTTGCACGCCCACTCCAGGCAAGAGCCGGAGGGGGTAATCGAATATTTGCGGGCGATAACGTATGGTGAAAATGGATGGTCGGCTCCCATTTCCTCTATCCCTTTGCTGTCGACGACATCACGGTTATGGGCATAAAAAGTCACGCTGGCGCGGACAGCCCTGCCGGAGCGTAGTTGTCGGGGCGTCAATCAACGGATCTGCACCAGCGCTTCCCTCAGGACTTTCCCTTGGCGGGGCAAGTGCTAAACCGAGTTCCGCGTGGGCTCATTGACATTGAAGATGTCACCCCCTGCGCGGCTCTGTCGTTGACGAGCGAAAATGAGGGAGGAGGAGGAGGAGACCATACCATGCTTTTCGCCCGCTTAGGTGATTCTCTCAGGCACCTGGAATGCTTGGCGGGATACCGCCAGGAGGACAGCGTCGCCGCATGCCTCGCTCTTCCCCCTTGGACAGGGAGGTGGCGACGGAGCTGCTGATGATGTGAGCATCGATGCTAATATCGGCGTAGCTTGACGCGTTGTTTACGTCCTCGGGTTCGCACAAGCGGTCCCCCATACCTGGCGCGGCAAAGATGTCGTGGTTCGACACGATCACCTATGGGACCATCGGCCCCTTCGTGGTTCGGCAAAGGGGAAGGGCACATTGCACAAAGAGTGGAGACTGCAGAACAGCACGACAATGGTGACACGGGTGGTTTTTACCCAGGTTCAGGCCGCCGCGAGGCGTAAAACCCTACTCCTGCTTTGGTGGATTGGGTGGAAGATCGTGACAAACACGCATCGCTCAAGCCCGGCAAGGTCCCCTCAGGGAGGGTAGCTATGCGCGTATGAGTGTACAAGGGTTTGAATCCTTTCTAAGGTTGCCTCGGCCCTCCTTTTATAGGTCAAGGGGTTACCACAATGGCAAAACAGTCATTATCCAGTGATTGGATAGCCACAGTACTATCATACCTAACTCTGCAGATAGGACAAGGTGCATTAAATGCACCGCTTAGTGTCACATCGTGGAAGTAGCCGGCAAGCCTTGCCGTGCCATTCAACCACCTTCTCGCCTGTCTGTGTGACACGCCCCTAGACGGGTGTCATTTAGGGGTGATCTTTCTCAGAAATGGCTGCCACGTGCTGAATGACAGCCAATTAATCACTTGGGGGCTCGACACCGCACTGATAAGTGACCGGCGTTGCTGTGAGGTGGAGCGGTGGAGCCTTGGCGAGGAAGCAGGCCGTCGGCACCCCCGCAACCCTTGCCGGGGAGGTCTCGGGACTTGCCCTTGGGGTGGCCTTCACTTGACCGGGCTCGCCTGCCCGGCAAGGGAGGCTTTTCCCTTAGTGATATCTTGTTCCTTCGGCTTGTCTTGGTCTTCTTGATCCGCCCTTTGAGTTCTCAAAGAGGTATTTCTTCTACTTGGCCTCGTCTTGGATACTTGGTGGAGCTTGCATTGTTGTTGCCGCGCCGGAGACGTGCCTGTCCGTGCACAAGTCAGGGGGAAACATACACCCCTATTTGTGTACCCCGACACCATCCAATATGCGTATTTGAGGATGGCTCAAAGGGAAGGAGTTCACCTTTAGGAGTTTCCCGAAAAAGTTGGTGTCACACATCGTGTACGCCTTCACATGACTAATATGTCTCATGATAGTACCGACTTGTGAATCCTCCAAAACAATAGAACATGACAAACACTCGGAAAAACAAACGAGGTTAGCAGAAATGCAAAACCTACCATTCGTGTGGTGAGATACCCAACAAGTGTTTTCATCATTCTTATCATAGAAATGACAAGGTTGTAGGGTGTGGTATGTAGGCATAAAATGCTAGCACAACCAAAGACATTAAGCTCACTCAAACAAGCATGCGTCATAAGTAATATGTCAAAATCTCCAAGATCGACAAGCATAGCATGGTTGCACTCACTACAAGGGGATATGAGAGATGCAACTAATGGATACAAGCGACAATGATCAAGAAACATCATGTGAGAGGCATGAATATATACGCCATCAACCCAATGAAATGAGCAAGAATGGATCATGGGTGATGCAACAAAGCAAGCAATCATATCGATCAAGTCATGTAAGCTAGTAGTGCGAAGATGCAACATACTAGAGGTAGTTATGGAAATCATGCCATGTGTGCAAACAGTGAGCATACATTATGCACATGACATATCACAAGCATGAAAATAAGATATGAGCAAAGTAGAATCATTGTATTGGCAAGAAGTCCTATGTAAGTAGCATGGGAACATCATGACTCTCCCAACACAAGAAACAACAATAGAATGGAGCATGTATAGAACATGGCAATAGCAACTAGTATCTCCAACAAGCATGCAAATACACATAGAAATAGTAGAACGGTGGAGCATGGGTAAATGCAAGCAAGGGTCACAATTGCATGGCAAAGGCATAGAAAAGGAATAACATGCAAAGTGAACATGATAAAATGGGCATAACATAACAAGTCGTAAATAGCCCATTGCCATGTGAGAGCCAAGTAGAAGATATGCACGTAGTCCTAGCACGAGGAAAATGGTGTGAAAGACAATCCAGAGAATCCCAAAGCATCATTGCTCTCAAGAGCTCGTTTCGTCAAGTCATGGTATTGTGAAGTTGACGAGTATTCATGAGCACCTACACAAAACAAAGGCAAAGGGAAAATTGTGCGCATGTGGTACATGTACACATCATCCATTATGATGCGCACATGCATATGTTGGTTAGCACAAAATACCCAATGCTCAAATAAATGAGATGCATGATATACAAACATGTCATCCATCATGGAAGGTTTGTTGTTATGTATAGCATAATGGAGAGTAGAATTGTGTGATGCATCATGTGAAGCATGTTGAGCATTGTAATGAATGGTATGCATATTGCGCACACAAGGGATGGAATCATGCGATATAGAATAATTTTCATGGCATGGCATATGGGAGGAGTTGCACAAATTTTGCAAAGGTAGTATAACAATATCATCGCAAGAGAAACAAAATTCAGTAACTATCATCTCGTCATCTATGCCATAAGTGCAAATGGGATTTATTTTAATGTGGCATGCATAGTTACTATGTTGAGATTGTAATGATGCAATATGGGAGATCTCACTCATAGCATATGACAATTTTAATGGATTGTCAAACATGATATGACCAATAGAATTTTCACATGATATCCTATGGAGCATAGCATCACAAGTAAGCAATTCAACATGGTCATCATCATATTCATCATAAATAGGTGGCACATCAAAGCATGTAGAAGACATAGTATGTGGTGAATCCATAAGGTGATCAACATCATGAAAGCAATTGATGTCAAGATAGTCCACTAGTGGGACAAGTGAAGCACCATCACCTATATTACCTTAGAGCTCTGCTCTTTTGTTGTAGGTGAGGTTGGAAAAATTTACGCTTGGTCAATAGCTTCCCCAACTTGATGGTACCATGTGGGGAGTGCATCATCGTCCACCATGGCCATCGGTTTGCCCAATGGAGGTATGGACTCATCGAGGATTGGCGCTTTGTCTTGTAGGAGATCTAGCACCAAAAAGGAAAACACACTCGGAGTAGAGGTTAGGTAGTTAGAGATCATAGTGGCCTCACATGCCCTATCAACTACCTCACTCACTAAGTGTAGTGGCTCACTCAATCCCACTATAATGCTCTCACTCATATGGTTGGTCGAGTCACTAAAAAGGTGGTGATGGCTCTTAACCTCACATACGAAATTTGGCATGTTCTTGGGTGTGGGGCTAGTGGTTGTCAAACTCATCCTCTCATAGGAAATGCACTCAATATCACATATTGTGGAGTCACTCATATCACTCATGTGGTGGTGGCTCTCCTCACATGGGAATTGGGGCATCTTGTCATATATGGGTGTCGGAGAGATGTATGTGTTGGGGAACGTTGCATGGAAAACAAAAAAATTTCTACGCACGCGCAAGATCTATCCATGGACATGCATAGCTACGATAGGGGGAGAGCATCTATATACCCTTGTAGATCGCTAAGCAGAAGCGTTTATCAACGCGGTTGATGTAGTCGTACACCTTCATGATCCGTCCCTGATCAAGTACCGAACGTACGTCACCTCCGCGTTCAGCACACGTTCAACTCGATGACGTCCTCGCCTTCTCGATCCAGCAAGAGAGGCACAGTAGAATATGAGTTCTGGCAGAATGACAGCATGGTGACAGTGGTGGTGAAACTATCCGCACGGCTTTGCCAAGCACAACGGACATGGATGGAGGAGGAACTAGAACTAGTGGGAGACGGGGCACCGCACATGGCTTGGGGATCGTGGTTTGTGTTGCCCCTCTCCCTCCTCTCATATATATAGGTGGGGGAGAGGCGGGGAGGCAGCCTAGGGCGACCCCAAGGGGGCCAGCGGCCAGCCCTAGGACCTGCCCTCGCCGTGCCCCCCTTCCTTCTTTGGCGCTTGGGGAGAAGGCAGGAGGGGAGGCGCCCCCCTTTCCTTTCTCTCATGTAGAATAGAAGGGAGGAGGGGCTACCCTCCCCCTTTCCTTCCCTAAAGGCCGACGGCCTAGAGGAGGGGTGCACCAGCCACTTGTGGGCTGGTGTGCCTCCCTCGTTGGCCCAATAATCCTAATAACTCCCCGTGGCCTTCCCGAAACCCCTTCTGGTGATCCGATAAATACCTGATGTGTTTCCAAACCTTTTCGGAGAACAAATAGTATCGTCCTATATATCAATCATTACCTCAGGAGCATTCTGAAGCTCCTCATCATGTCTGTGATCTCATATGGGTCTCCGAACAACATTCGGTCACCAATTCACATAACTCATATAATACTATATCATCAACGAACATTAAGCGTGCGGACCCTACGGGTTCGAGAATGATGCACACATGACCGAGATGCTTCTCCAGTCAATAACCAATAGCAGGACCTGGATGCCCATATTGGTTCCTACATATTCTACGAAGATCTTTATCGGTCGAACCTTTATGACAACATACATATTTCCCTTTGTCTATCGGTATGTTACTTGCCTGAGATTCGATCGTCGGTATCTTCATACCTAGCTCAATCTCGTTACTGGCAAGTCTTTTTACTCGTTCTGTAATACATCATCTCGTAACTAACTCCTTAGTCACTTTGCTTCCAAGCTTCTTGTGATGCTTTATTACCGAGAGGGCCCAGAGATACCTCTCCGATACACGGAGTGACAAATCCCAATCTCGATTCACGCCAACTCAACAAACACCTTCAGAGATACCTGTAGAGCATCTTTATGATCACCTAGTTACGTTGTGACGTTTGATAGCACACAAGGCATTCCTACAGTATCCGGGAGTTGCATGATCTTATGGTCGAAGAAATATGTATTTGACATTTGAAAAGCAGTAGCAATAAACTGAACGATCATATGCTAAGCTAACGGATGGGTCTTGTCCATCACATCATTCTCCTTATAATGTGATCCCGTTATCAAGTGACAACACATGTCTATGGTAAGGAAACCTTAACCATCTTTTGAACAACGAGCTAGTCTAGTAGAGGCTCACTAGGGACACGGTATTTGTTTATGTATCCACATATGTATTTAAGTTTCCGGTCAATACAATTCTAGCATGAATAATAAACCTTTATCATGATTAAGGAAATATAAGAATAACCACTTTATTATTGCCTCTAGGGCATATTTTCAACAGTCTCCCACTTGCACTAGAGTCAATAATCTAGTTCACATCGCCATGTGATTAACACCCAGTGAGTTCTAAGGTGTGATCATGTTTTTCTTGTGAGAGAGGTTTAGTCAATGGGTCTGCCACATTTAGATCCGTATGTATTTTGCAAATTTCTATGTCTACAATGCTCTACATGTAGCTACTCTAGCTAATTGCTCCCATGTTCAATACTTATCCAGATTGAGACTCAGAGTCATCTAGATCGGTGTCATAGCTTGCATCAATGTAACCCTTTACGACAAACTCTTTATCACCTCCATAACCAAGAAACATTTCCTTAGTCCTCTTTAGGTACCTAAGGATAATTTTGAACCGATGTCCAGTGATCCACTCCTGGATCACTATTGTACCCTCTTGCTAGACTCATGGGAAGGCACACAATAGGTCTCGTACACAGCATGGCATACTTTATAGAACCTATGGCTGAGGCATAGGGAATGACTTTCATTCTCTCTCTATCTTTTACCGTGGTCGGGCTTTGAGTCTTACTCAATTTCACACCTTGCAACACAGGCAAGAACCCTTTCTTTGACTGGTCCATTTTGAACTTCTATAGAACTTTGTCAAGGTATTTGCTTTGTGAAAGTCCTATTAAGCATCTCGATCTATCCCTATAGATCTTGATGCCCAATATATAAGCAGCTTGTCCGAGGTCTTTCATTGAAAAATTCTTATTCAAGTACCCTTTTATGCTATCCAGAATTCTATATCATTTCCAATCAGCAATATGTCATCCACATATAATATCAGAAATGCTATAGAGCCCCCACTCACTTTCTTGTAAATACAGGCTTCACCATAAGTCTGTATAAAACCATATGCTTTGATCACCTCATCAAAACGTATATTCCAACACCGAGATGCTTGCACCAGTCCATAAATGGATCGTTGGAGCTTGCACACTTTGTTAGCACCTTTAGTATCGACAAAAACTTTATGGTTGCATCATATACAACTCTTCTTTAAGAAATCCGTTAATGAATGTAGTTTTTGACCTCCATTTGCCAGATTTCATAATCATAAAATGCGGCAATTTCTAACATGATTCAAACAGACTTAAGCATCGCTACGGGTAAGAAAGTTTCATCATAGTCAACCCCTTGAACTTGTCGAAAACCTTTTGCGACAAGTCGAGCTTTGTAGACAGTGATATTACCATCAGCGTCCGTCTTCCTCTTGAAGATCCATTTATTTTCAATGGCCTGCCGATCATTGGGCAAGTCCACCAAAGTCCACACTTTGTTCTCATACATGGATCCTATCTCAGATTTCATGGCCTCAAGCCATTTGTCGGAATCTGGGCTCATCATAGCTTCTTCATAGTTCATAGGTTCGTCGTTGTTTAACAAGATGACTTCCAGGACAGGATTACTGTACCACTCTGGTGCGGAACGTGTTCTGGTCGACCTACAAAGTTCAGTAGTAACTTTATCTGAAGTTTCATGATCATCATCATTAGCTTCCTCTCTAGTTGGTGTAGGCATCACTGGAATGGTTTTCTCTGATGTGCTACTTTCCAATTCGAGAGAAGGTACAATTACCTCATCAAGTTCTACTTTCCTCCCACTCACTTCTTTCGAGAGAAACTCCTTCTCTAGAAATGACCCATTCTTAGCAACAAAGATCTTGCCTTCGGATCTGTGGTAGAAGGTGTACCCAATAATTTCCTTAGGGTATCCTATGAAGACGCACTTCTCCGATTTGGGTTCGAGCTTATTAGGCTGAAGCCTTTTGACATAAGCGTCGCATCCACAAACTTTAAGAAACGACAGCTTAATTTTCTTGCCAAACCATAGTTCATACGGTGTCATCTCAATAGATTTAGACGGTGCCCTATTTAACGTGAATGCGGCTGTCTCTAATGCATAACCCCAAAATGATAAAGGCAAATCGGTAAGAGACATCATAGAATGCACCATATCTAATAAAGTACAGTTATGACGTTCGGACACACCATTACGCCGTGGTGTTCCAGGTGGAGTGAGTTGTTAAACAATTCCACATTGTTTTAAATGAAGGCCAAACTCGTAACTCAAATATTCGCCTCCGCGATCAGATCATAGAAACTTTATTTTCTTGTTACGATGATTCTCCACTTCACCCTGAAATTCTTTAAACTTTTCAAATGTTTCAGACTTGTGTTTCATCAAGTAGATATACTCATACCTACTCAAATCATCTATGAAGGTCAGACAATAACGATACCCGCCGCGTGCCTCAACACTCATCGGACCGCATACATCGGTATGTATTATTTCCAATAAGTCATTAGCTCGCTCCATTGTTCCGGAGAACGGAGTTTTAGTCATCTTACCCATGAGGCATGGTTCGCAAGTATCAAATGATTCATAATCAAGTGATTCCAGAAGTCCATCCGCATGGAGTTTCTTCATGCGCTTTACACCAATATGACCTAAACGGCAGTGCCACAAGTATGTTGCACTATCATTATCAACTTTGCATCTTTTGGCATCAATATTATGAATATGTGTATCACTACGATCGAGATTCAACAAGAATAGACCATTCATCAAAGGTGCATGACCATAAAGGATATTACTCATATAAATAGAACAACCATTATTCTCTGACTTAAATGAATAACCGTCTCGCAATAGACAAGATCTAGATATAATGTTCATGCTCAACGCTAGCACCAAATAACAATTATTGAGGTCTAAAAGTAATCCCGAAGGTAGATGTAGAGGCAGCGTGCCGATGGCGATCACATCGACCTTGGAACCATTCCCGACGCGCATCACCTCGTCCTTAGCCAATCTTCGTTTATTCCACAGCTCCTATTTCGAGTTAGAAATATGAGCAATCGAACTAGTATCAAATACCCAGGCACTACTACAAGTATTGGTAAGGAACACATCAATAACATGTATATAAAATATACCTTTAATCACTTTGCCATCCTTCTTATCCGCCAAGTATTTGGGGCAGTTCCGCTTCCAGTGACCATTTCCCTTGTAGTAGAAGCACTCAGTTTCAGGCTTGGGTCCAGCTTTGGGCTTCTTCATGGGTGCGGCAACTTGCTTGCCATTCTTCTTGAAGTTCCCTTTCTTTCCTTTGCCCTTTTTCTTGAAACTAGTGGTCTTGTTAACCATGAACACTATGCTCGTTCTTGATTTCTACCTCTGCCGATTTCAGCATCACGAAGAGCTCGGGAATCATTTTCGTCATCCCTTGCATATTATAGTTCATCATGAAGCCTTTGTAGCTTGGTGGCAGTGACTGAAGAACTTTGTCAATAACACTCTCAACTGGAAGATCAATTCCCAGCTGAGTCAAGTGGTTATGATACCCAGACATTTTGAGTATCTGTTCACTGACATAACTGTTCTCCTCCATCTTACAGCTATACAACTTGTTGGAGACTTAATATCTCTCAACCTGGGCATTTGCTTGAAATATCAATTTCAGCTCTTGGAACATCTCATATGCTCCGTGGCATTCAAAATGTCTTTGAAGTCCCGATTCTAAGCCGTAAAGCATGGCACACTGAACTATTGAGTAGTCATCAGATCGACCCTACCAGGCGTTCATAACATCTGCAGTAGCTCCGGCAGCAAGTCTGTCACCTAGCGGTGCATCAAGGACATAATTCTTCTGTGCAGCAATGAGGATAATCCTCAAGTTACAGACCCAGTCTGTGTAGTGGCTACCATCATCTATCAACTTCGGTTTCTCTAGGAACGGATTAAAATTCAGGGGAACGGTAGCACAGGCCATTGATCTACAACATAGATATGCAAAAAACTATTAAGACTAAGTTCATGATAAATTTTAGTTCAAATAATCAAATTACTAATGAACTCCCACTTAAAACAACATCCCTCAAGTTGTCAAAGTGATACATGATCCAAATCAACTATCTCATGTCTGATCATCACGTGAGATGGGGTAGTCTTCAAAGGTGAACATCTCTATGTTGATCATATCTACTATATGACTCATGTTCGACCTTTTGGTCTCCAGTGTTCCGAGACCATGTCTGTACATGCTAGGCTCGTCAAGTTTAACCCAAGTATTCTGCATGTGCAAAACTGGCTTACACCCGTTGTATGTGAACGTAGAGTCTATCACACCCGATCACACGTTATCGAGGTGCTTCGAAACGATGAACTTTAGCAATGGTGCATACTCAGGGAGAACACTTTTATCTTGAAATCAAGTGAAGGGATCATCATATAATGTTACCGTCGTTCTAAGAAAAATAAGATGCATAAAGGATAAACATCACATGCAATAAAAATATGTGACATGATATGGCCATCATCATCTTGTGCTTTTAATCTCCATCTCTAAAGCATCAGCATGATCTCCATCATCACCGGCATGACACCTTGATCTCCATCGTAGCGTCAGGGTCGTCTTGCCAACTATTGCTTCTACAACTATTGCTAACGCATATCAATAAAGTAAAGCAATTACATGGTGTTTAGTGATTGACACGCAGGTCATACAATAATTAAAGACAACCCTAAGGCTCCTGCCGGTTGTCGTACTCATCGACATGCAAGTCGTGAACTTATTACAAAACATGATCATCTCATACATCAACATATATCACATCATATCTTGACCATAACACATCACAACATGCCCTGCAAAAACAAGTTAGACGTCCTCTACTTTGTTGTTGCAAGTTTTACGTGGCTGCTACAGGCAAGTAGCAAGAACCATTCTTACCTATGGAAAACCACAACGATGATTATCAAGTTTGTTATTTTAACCTTTTGCAAGGACTGGCCATAGTCAAATTCGATTCAACTAAAGTAGGAGAAACAGACACCCGCTAGCTACCTTTATGCAAAACAAGTTGCATATCAGACGGTGGAACCGGTCTCATGTACGTGGACATGTGAGGTTGGTCCGGGCCGCTTCATCCCACAATACCGCCGAATCAAAATACGACGTTGGTGGTAAGCAGTATGAACATCACCGCCCACAACTTCTTTGTGTTCTAGTCGTGCATATCATCTACGCATAGACCTGGCTCATGACGCCACTGTTGGGGAACATTGCTTGGAAAACAATTTTTTTTCTATGCACATGCAAGATCTATACATGGAGATGCATAGCTACGTGATGCGGAGCATCCTACGATCATCCCCATGTACACTATGACTAGTCCCCAAGCCCCAAGTGACCATACGATGAGATCTCGAGCATACGTCATTGGACCTAAGGTGAACTCGCTCCTTTCTGAATCTTCCCTTCCCGCATGTAAGACATGGATGCTACCTCAAGCGCGGACCTTGTGCATACTCAGGTACACCCGAGGAGACCATAGAGAGCCCAAGGACCAAGGCCAAGTGTGCATGGGAGCGAAGGAAGAAGAAGGAAGAAGAGCCAACTGCTACAGCGGCGAGACAACTGGCCCAAGCCTGGACATCCGGTCCAGCCCGGACATCCGGCCCGACCCCCGGAAATCCGGCCCATTCCTATCCAGAGAGCTTCGGATGCGACCCCGACAGCCCGGACATCCGGCCCCATGCCCCGGACATCCGGCTCCTCCCGAAGCCCCGGATATCCGGCCTCTTCACCCGGACATCGGGCCCCGCCTATCTAGAGAGCACAGGAATCGGGCAAGTCTAGACCGGACATCCGGCCAGAGGCCCGGACATCCGCCTCCTCGCGAGCCGCCGGACATCCGTCCCCCAGCCCAGACATCCGATGCCTGTCCACGCAGTGAATGGGCCAAGGGCCCATGTACCCCTCCAACTCGTCCCACTTTGCACCACGATTATATATAGACTCCTACCCCCTCCTAGCTAGGGTTAGCAAAGTAGTAGCTCATTTGAGATAGAGTTTTGCTCTCCACTTCATCCCTTCTCCATCGAAGTTCACGACCTCTACGGAGAAGATCCCCCAAGTGGATTCAAGACCCCTCACGGGAAGGCCCCTCAAGACCTCCTCACGGAGAAGAACTTGATACTTCTATCATTCTGTGTTGATCATGGATCGTGTATCTCTTTGTGTTTCGAGGATCTAGCACATGTGTAATCGAATCTTGTTGGTTTGAGTGATTCTTCACGTGTTTCCCCTTGTGTTTTCCCCTCGTGTTCTTCGTGTTCTTCGCGGGATCCGCTCTAATCTTGAAAGATAGGGCATCTAGGGTTCTACCCTACATCATCTTGGTATCATGAGCCACGTTGATCATGAATTTGGAGCCTCCCCCATTGTTTTCTAGCCTTGTTTTGTGTGATTTCATCCTAAATCCAAAAATCCCCACCAAAAATAGACCCCAATTTTTTTTGTGATTTGTTGGTTTGATGATGTTTTGTTGATTTTGATCCGTGGATTCGTTGTGTCTTGAGTGGATCTAGCATCTCCACAAGTTTCCCCACTTTCCATCCTCAAAATCCCTTCAATTTTGCCTTTGGAATCATCAATTTCCGCCCCTAAAATCGAGTTCCTCGAGTTCATCCTCGGATTTGGATCCCGGACATCCGGCCCGTGGCCCCGGACATCTGGCCCCCCGGACATCCGGCCCGTAGCCCAGACATCCGGCTCCTGGAGCACAATTTCGCACACGGTTCTGGACATCAGGTCCCGGATATCCGGCCCCGACCCCTGATGTCCGGCCCCTGTAACTTTAGCCTTTCCCATTTCACCGTTTTGTCCATAACTCGTTTTTGACATTTTTAACGTTCTTTAGCTCGTTTTGAAGCTATTGACATTCCCCATACCACAAGAATACCACCATCATCTTTTGACTTCATCAAATTTTTGGAACTTTGGCATCTTTGCCTAGGGCTTCCACCATATCCTTAGCTATACCACCACCGACTTTCGCAACCTAACCCATTTTATTCCCCATTCCATTTGTGGTTGTTTGAGTTGTGATTAGAGTCTCCTAAGGTGTTTTGGCTACTTCCAGACGGTTGCTTCTTCATCAACCACCATCATAACTTCTGCATAGGTTTGCCCACCATACACTTCCACCACCCCAACTTAACCCAATTTTGTTTGTGTTGTGAGTTATGTCTCCTAAGGTGTTTCGCCTACTTAGGGACCGTGCTTCCAACTCTGACACTGTGTATAGCCCATCATACCCTCCGCCACCTTAACCCATTTTGACCGAATTTCCACCAATACTTTCGCAACCACCATCGCTTTCCCGCTACCACCATTTGACACTTGCCTTTGAGATTTTGAGTTCGTGGTTTTTCCGTTTCCTAAGGTGTTTCGGCTAATTAGGAATGGTTCGACATTGAGAACACCGCCACTCCTCATTGCCATGAGGTCGTCATCATACATAAGGACGGTAACCTCAATGACACCATTGTATATTCCCCTTGCTATTGCATTGATAACCCCTAGCCCATTTTGCGTCACTTGCCTATTGAGACTAGCCATTGAGAATTGCCGGCAATGTTACTTGTGCACATTAGTGATCTACACCTTCCATTGCATACATACCATATCATCTTGGTATCATCATATCATCTTTTGTGTCACAAGATTGTTCCCACATATACACAATTGCTATCTTGGATCGTGCATTTCGCATAAGTGGCCAAAAAAAAGAGAATAAGCTTTTAAGCAAAGAAAGAGAAAGAGCAAAGAAGCTTGTAAGCAATAGCCATAGCATCATACCACATTGCACCTAAGATTGTCATATATGATCATCTTGGATCATCTTGAGAGAAACACCGACAACCATATATACATAGCATACTTGGGATAGAAGTTGTTGCATTTTTGTCTCTTATAGGTTGTGCACAAGTATCATATCCGCCTATTGACAAATCGTGCTAGTCTCTCTCTAGAGTTGTGCAACAAGAGCATTTTCCGTGGATTCCACATTTTGAGCTCGTTCCTTGGTTGCACGACCCCATTTATCTATCCGTGTGTGTGTTTCTGTGTGCCATATATTGCTATTGGTCTACTTGTTGCACTTGCGAATTTGTGAATCTCTTTCAACATTATTGACTCTTGCTAACAATTTGCATCAAATTTTTGTGCCACTATCCTCACCGAGCTCCACCAAAAGCTTTACTTGTGTAGGTGTGAGAATTGACAAGATCCGATACCAATTGTGCTATTTCCTTGCTACACTATTGAGTGATCATTGATCCATTTTCAACATTGGATAAGGTACATTTGGTCTAGTTCTTCTCTTTCTCCCACTCACATTTGCTCGAGTCTTGTGATGGATAGGCAAAGCATTTCATCTTCGGTCTTCCACGACAACGATGGCGCGAACAACTACATCACCAAAACATCCATCCTTGATCTACAACGACAAATGCAAGGCGCACAATCAAGATTGAGAGAGTGCATCGACAACCTCGCCATCGACATACAACACTCCGAAGCACATACAAGAGACTACTTCGACAACAAGCTTTCCGCACAAAAGGAGGAGGAAGATGCAAGGATGGAGGAGATTCGGGCCTTTTCGGTCAACCGTTCTTCACCTTCGTCATCTTCAAGGCGGCGGCGAGCAAGTCCATCATCTTTGGAGCGCCCATGCGATGCAAGCGCAATTCGTCCACGTCCACATCTCCATGGCGACCACCATCACATTCGTGATCCACATCATCATGAAGGGAAAGTCACTTCCAAGCAACATGTGCACGACGATGACGAACGACATCTACTACGAGCCCAAGCACGACAACGACATCATGAACATGAAGATGCTCGAGAGGCACAAACCTACAAGTCCCAACAAGCTCTACATCAAGCTACGACCAAACTTCATGAGCACAAGAGAAGACCGCGAGATAAGCACCACCAAGAGGAAGCTATGGCTACCACCACCACTTTGGCATCTTCGCCAAGTGTTATCAAGGCATCTTCGCCTTTGGACGTACGGCATCTTCGCCTACTTCCCATGAGTACACCTACATCGACATCTTCAAGTCCCAGGCGATGACCTACAAGGGAGGGCGACACTTCCATCTTCGGAAGTCCCTCAAGGAAGTTGGCCGAGCATGGGAAATTCCCTTCGGTCATGGAGACGAGCTACGAGGTGCCACATCATATGGGCCTCATACAAGACGACAAGACGGTCGAGCAAGGGCCATCCCCTTCGACCACGGCGACGAGCATGAACCTCTTCAACAACATGAAGACGACGCCCACATTGGACTCATACTCCGAGTCAAGCTACGCGAGTGCACATGAGACACTATCTTTGATCTCGGAGGAGAGTGATGTTTTGCCACATCCTACAGCATTCATCTTTGGAGGAGTTATGGATGAGGAGGTTGAGCATGGGACTATCCCTTCAACCAAGGTGGCGATAGGAGTTGAGCATGGAGACATTTGCACCTACATCTCTCCGACACCTACATATGATGAGATGCCCCAATTCCCATGTGAGGAGAGCCACCATCACATGAGTGACATGAGTGACTCCACCATATGTGACATTGAGTGCATTTCCTATGGGAGGATGAGTGTGACGACCACTAGCCCCACACTTGAGAGCATGCCACACATCCTATGTGAGGTTGAGAGCCATTTGAGTGACTCCACCAACCATATGAGTGAGAGCATCCTTGAGGGAGTGAGTGAGCCACAACACCTAGTGAGTGAGGTAGTTGAGACAGCATGTGAGGCCACTATGAGTTCTAACGACTTAACCTCTACTCCGAGTGAGTTTTCTTCTTTGGTGCTAGGTCTCCTACATGACGACATGCCTATTCTCAACGAGTCCATACCTCCAATGGAGACGACGATGGCCATGGTGGACGATGATGCACACCCCACATGGTTCCATCAAGATGAAGATGACCACTACTTGGTCTTCAACACCTCACCTACAACACATGAGCGATGCTCCAAAGGTAACATAGGTAATGGTGCTTCTCTTGTCCTAGTAGTGGACTATCTTACAAATGATTGCTTGCATGATGATGATCACCTTATGGATTCACTACATACTATGTCTTCTACATGCTAAGATATGCCACCTATTTATGATGAATATGATGATGAGCATGTTGATTTGCCTAGTTGTGATGCTATGCTCCATAGGATATCTTGTGAAAATTCTATCGGTCACGTCATGTTTGACAATCCATTAAACTTGTCATATGCTATGAGTGAGATCTCCCATATTGCATCATTTCAATCTCAACATAGTAACTATGCATGCCCCATTAAAATGAATCCCATTTGCACTTATGGCATAGATCATGAAATGATGGTCATTGGCTTTTGTTTTTCATGCGATGATATTGCCATGCTTCCTTTACATGATTTGCACAATTCATCTACTATGCCATGCCATGAACACATTGCTTCAGTTATGCATTGTTTTGGATGTTGTTAATATTCTCCATGTGATGTTTCCACTAATGCTCATGAGGAGACCCCCATAGTTTCCTCATACATATTAGGAGATTTTGATGCATTCCATACTTTGCATGATTCCCATAATTGCATGCACCATATGCATTCCATGAATAACAATGCTCTACATATTTCTCATGATGCATTACACAATTTGAGCCTCCATTATGCTATACATAATAACAAACCTCTCATGATGGATGACATGTTTCTATATCACGCATCTCATTTATTTAAGCATTGGATATTTTGTGCTAACCAACACATGCACGTATGCATCATGATGGATGACGTGTACATATACCACGCACACACAATTTTCCCTTTGCCTTTGTTTTGTGTAGGTACTCACATATACTCGTCAACCTCTCAATCCCAAGAGTTGACGAAACGAGCTCTTGAGAGCAACGATGACTTGGGATCCTGTGGACTATCCTTACCACCGTCCCCTCCGCACAACGACTACGCGCATCTCTTCTACTTGGCTCTCACATGGCTATGGGCCATATACCATTTATCACCTTATGCTCATTTTTGCCGTGTTCACTTTGCATGTTATGCTTGCTTCTATGCCTTTGCCATGCAATTGTGACCCTTGCTTGCATTTACCCATGATACACCATTATTCTACTCCTATGTGTATTTGCATGCTTGGTGGAGATCCTTGTTGCTATTACCATGTTCTCCTTGTACCTCATGCTATTGTTGATTCTTGTGTTGGGAGAGTCATATTGTTCAATTGCTATTTACATAGGACTTCTTGCCAATACAATGATAATACATTACTCATATCTTGCTTTCATGCTTGTGATTGGTCATGTGCATTATATATGCCCACTATTTACCCACATGACATGATGACCTTGATTACTTCTAGTATGTTGCATTCGCACTACTAGTTTGCATGACTTGATTCATATGATTACTTGCTTCGTTGCATCACCCATGATACATTCTTGCTCCTTTAATTGGGTTGATTGCATACATGTTCATGCCTCTCACTTGATTTGTCATGATCATTGTCTCTTGTCTCCATTAGTTGCACCTCTCATATGCCATTGAAGTGAGCGCACCCATGCTATGCTTATTGATCTTGGAGATTTGGACATATTAATTGTAATGCATGCTTGTTTGATTGAGCTTCTTGTCTTTGATTGTACTCGCATCATATGCGTCCATACCATGCCACATTCTCGTGTACCTTCTTATGATAAGAATGATGAGGACACTTGTTGGGTATTTCACCACACGAATGATAGGTGTTGCATTTTCGCTAACCTCATTTGTTTTTTCGAGTGTTTGTCATGTTCTTTCACTTTGAGGGATTCATTAGGTGGTTCCATCATGAGACGTATTGGGTATGTGAAGGCGTACATGATGCGCAACACCAACATTTTCGACATCCTCATAAAGGTGAACTCATTCCCTTTGAGCCATTCTCAAATACGCATATTGGATGGGACATTCTTTCATTGTTGCCTCCTTCTTGTTGTCTACGTGATACACCTATTGGATGGAGGACCGGCATTGGAGATGGACCCTATGGACCTTCAAGTTGAGGAGTGCTCGAACTTAGTGGATGCACCTACTTTGGAAGCTCCACTGGACCACCACTTCTACCACGACATCGAGCTATGGTACAACACCACCCATAACAAATTTGCATCTTATGCATGGATTGACTCACATTATGATTGCGTTGTTGCATCTTGTATTACCTTGTCTTCCATGATATATGAGCTTGTGCATTTCCTTAGCAAATTTGTTGTGATCTTCCTTGATGGCATATTCATACATAATGATCACATTGCCTACCATGAATTGCATGATAACATAATAACATTGAGCACCAATTACCATGTTCATGCTTTTGATACACCGTCCCATTATGACATCATTTTGCACAATGGTCGCATTAATCGCATTCACAACACCTTTGTGCATACATCAAATGCTTTTGCTCAGATGCATGCTTTACATATCATTCTATATCATATGGCTAAGCTTCATGCACCTTGTCATGATCAATCTTATTGGACGAACACATGCTTACTTGATAGACACCTAGTGTGCGCTAACCATAGTATTTCCGAGTGTCGTTTGTGTTTGCTATTTTTGCATGTATACCACTCAGGTGACACCTTGGAGTAGTTGGATTGCGCTATGTCTTCAACTCCGTCCAACTACAAGTTCGTCCACGACAACCATTTCCATGGTGATGAGGTTTACGATCTGAGGTCGGATCTTTCCGAAGGGGGGGGGGGAGATGATGCGGAGCATCCTACGATCATCCCCATGTACACTACGACTACTCCCCAAGCCGCAAGTGACCATACGATGAGATCTCGAGCATACGTCATTGGACCTAAGGTGAACTCGCTCCTTTCTGAATCTTCCCTTCCCGCATGTAAGACATGGATGCTACCTCCAGCGCGGACCTTATGCATACTCAGGTACACCCGAGGAGACCATACAGAGCCCAAGGACCAAGGCCAAGTGTGCGCGGGAGCGAAGGAAGGAGAAGGAAGAAGAGCCAGCTGCTACAGCGGCCAGACATCCGGCCTGAGCCCCGACATCCGGTCCAGCCCGGACATCCGGCCTGACCCCCGGAAATCCGGCCCCTTCCTATCCAGAGAGCTCTGGAAGTGACCCCGACCGCCCAGACATCTGGCTCCTCCCGAAGCCCTGGACATCCGGCCTCTTCGCCTGGACATCTGGCCCCGCCTATCGAGAGAGCACAGGAATCGGGCAAGTCTAGCCCGGACATCCAGCTCCTCGTGAGCCTCCGGACATCCGGCCCCCAGCCCGGACATCCGGCGCCTGTCTACGCACAGTGAACGGGCCAAGGGCCCATGTACCCCTCCGACTCGTCCCACTTTGCACCATGACTATATATAGACTCCTACCCCCCTCCTAGCTAGGGTTAGCAAAGTAGTAGCTCATTTGAGATAGAGCTTTGCTCTCCACTTGATCCCTTCTCCATCGGAGTTCACGACCTCTACGGAGAAGATCCCCCAAGTGGATTCAAGACCCCTCACAGGAAGACCCCTCAAGACCACCTCACGGAGAAGAACTTGCTACTTGTATCGTCCTTTGTTGATCGTGGATCATGTATCTCTTTGTGTTTCGAGGATCTAGCACATGTATAATCGAATCTTGTTGGTTTGAGTGATTCCTCTCGTGTTTCCCCTCGTGTTTTCCCCTCGTGTTCTTCATGTTCTTCGCGGGATCCGCTCCAATCGTGAAAGATCGGGCATCTAGGGTTCTACCCTACATTATTACGAGAGGGGGAGAGCATCTACATACCCTTGTATATCGCTAAGCTGAAGCATTTATCAACGCGGTTGATGTAGTCGTACACTTTCATGATCCATCGCAATCAAGTACCGAACGTACGGCACCTCCGTGTTCAGCACATGTTCAGCTTGATGACATCCTCGCCTTCTCGATCCAGCAAGAGAGGCGAAGTAGTAGATGAGTTCCGGCAGCACGACGACGTGGTGACGGTGGTGGTGAAACTATCCGCAGGGCTTCGCTAAGAACAACGGACGTGGACGGAGGAGGAACTAGAACTAGAGGGAGACGGGATGCCGCACATGGCTTGGGGATCGTGGTGTGTGTTGCCCCTCTCCCTCCTCTCATATATATAGGTTGGGGAGAGGAGGGCCACCCCTTCCTTCTTTGGCGCTTGGGGAGAAGGCGGGAGGGGAGGCGCCCCCCTTCCTTTCTCTCATGTAGAAGAGAAGGCATGAGGGGCTAGCGCTCCCCCTTTCCTTCCCTAAGGGCCAGCGGCCTAGAGGAGGGGTGCACCAGCCCCTTGTGGGCTGGTGTGCCTCCCTCACTGGCCCAATAAGCCCAATAACTCCCCGTGACCTTCCCGGAACCCTTCCGGTGATCCGATAAATACCCGGTGCATTCCGAAACCATTCCGGAGACCAAATAGTATCATCCTATATATCAATCTTTATCTCCGGACCATTCCGGAGCTCCTCGTCATGTCCGTGATCTCATCCGGGACTCCAAACAACATTCGGTCACCAATTCACATAACTCATATAATACTATATCGTCAACGAACGTTAAGCGTGCGGACCCTACGGGTTCGAGAATGATGTAGACATGACCGAGACGCTTCTCCGATCAATAACCAGTAGCGGGACCTGGATGCCCATATTGGTTCCTACGTACTCTATGAAGATCTTTATCGGTCGAACCTTTATCACAACATACGTAGTTCCCTTTGTCTGTCGGTATGTTACTTGCCCGAGATTTGATCGTCGGTATCTCCATACCTAGTTCAATCTCGTAACTGGCAAGTCTCTTTACTCGTTCTGTAATACATCATCTCGTAACTAACTCCTTAGTTACTTTGCTTGCAAGCTTCTTGTGATGCTGTATTACCGAGAGGGCCCAGAGATACCTCTGAAATACATGGAGTGACAAATCCCAATCTCGATTCACGCCAACTCAACAGACACCTTCGGAGATACCTGTACAGCATCTTTATGATCACCCAGTTATGTTGTGACATTTGATAGCACACAATGCATTCCTACGGTATCCAAGAGTTGCATGATCTTATGGTCGAAGGAATATGTGTTTGACATTAAGAAAGTAGTTGCAATAAACTGAACCATCATATGCTAAGCTAACGGATGGGTCTTGTCCATCACATCATTCTCGTAATGATGTGATCCCATTATCAAGTGACAACACATGTCTATGGTTAGGAAACCTTAACCAACTTTTGATCAAGGAGCTAGTCTAGTAGAGGCTCACTAGGGACACGGTATTTGTTTATGTATCCACACATGTATTTATGTTTCCAGTCAATAAAATTCTAGCATGAATAATAAACCTTTATCATGATTAAGGAAATATAATAATAACCACTTTATTATTACCTCTAGGGCATATTTCCAACAGTATGTGCAAATGTCTCGATACTCAACTCCTTCTGCCATCATGGTTGAAGGGATAGTCCCATGGTCAACCTCCTCATCTATAACCACTCCAAAGATGAATGCCATAGGATTTGGCAAATCATCGCTCTCCTCCCAGACCAAAGAGAGGAGTCCCATGTGGGCGTTGTCTTCATGTCGTTGAAGAGGTTCGTGCTCGTCGCCGTGGTCGAAGGGGATGGCCCATGCTCGACCGTCTTGTCGCCATCTTGTGTAGGAGGCCCATATTATGTGGCACCTCGTAGCTCGCCTTCATGACCGAAGGGAATTTCCCATGCTCAGCCATCTTCCTTGAGGGGCTTCCGAAGATGGAAGTGTCGCCCACTCTTGTAGTTATACGCCTTAGTGTTGGCATCAAAGCTTCTTCTCGGTGGCGCTCGTCTCGTGGTCTTTGCTTATGCTCATGAAGGTTGGTTGTAGCTTGATGTAGAGCTTGTTCGGACTTGTTGGTTTGCGTATCTCGAGTATCTTCAGCTTGATGGTGACATTGACATGCTTGAGCTCGCTGGCGTGCTTCATCGTCTCTCACATGTTGCTTGTAGTTTACTTTCCCTTCATGACGATGTGGATCACGAATGTGATGGTGGTCGTCACGAATATGAGGTCGTGGAAAAAATTGTGCTTGCATCGCATGGGCGCTCCGAAGATGTTCGACTTGCTCGCCGCCGCCTTGAAGATGACGAAGGGGAAGAAGACTTGTAGTTGGCCAACATCTCTCGTAGTTGATCTATTTGTTCATCCAACTTATCGTCGATGTAGTCCTAATAGAGGTGAAGGGTACCCGATGTTTCTATGAGATAGCTATCGTTTTCTGTGGGAGTCGACTTTGACGATCCGACTACGAACGTGCGAAGACGTCGCGCCCTAGCAATCGCTAAAACAACTTCGGATGGGTTATTGACCACGCCGGAGCACGATCAACCTGACCACGAGGGTCTATTTCCTGCAAGCAAACGAAGAACAAGCAAGAAACTGAGATTGCAATCTGGATATTGCGAATATAAGATGAAAGCTTTATTGATCAAGGTGGGGTTCTGTGACGTATTGGTCCGGTCGTTGAACACAAACAAAGTACGCGAAGTTGCAGCTATGGCGAACTTTTAATCTAAACCAAACCCAAAGTCTAAGCAACACCCTAAGGGCTGTATATATGGAGTAGTAGGGGGGAATTTCATGGCCCCTTGTAGGAGGGGTCCGAAACCAACCCTAACTTTGTTTCCCCACACATACGGACTCTAAAAACAGCCTATACTTAAGTATTTTGAAATTACATGGGCCTGGCCCAAAAATAAGGTGGCGCAACACCTAAAATAAGCTATCAACGTAAGTTATGAAGGGCCATCTTGTATATTTCGTCCATGTCCTTGTAGGTCATTACGGAGGCTTCAAAGTGCTCGAATATGCACTAGAAATGCCATTCTGGATCCCTTCACGCGCGCCTTCATCTTCATGCTTGATCCTGCTCAGTGTTCATCCCTCTTGTCCACGCTAAGCCCTTCATTAGTAATCAAAACAAATGTATCCAATTTAGGCAGCATATTATTCTCATGAATATTAGAATTGCCACCAAGAAACGAAAGTACTTGGTAATTCAATTGGCATGCGCGAGCTCTAGTAATTGGTCCAGTATGTATAGCAGCAGGGGCTGTGGGTGTAACAATGGTATTGATGTTCTCATCATCTTCCCCTTCTTGAAATGAAGTCGTCCTCGACGGAAGCTCATCTTCCTCACCCAAATAAGGGTTCAAAATCTGCAATGTTAAAAGTGGGACTAACCCCAAAATCTGCAGGCAGCTCAAGTTTATATGCGTTATCATTTATTTTCTCTAACACCTTAAAAGGACCATCAGCACGTGGCATTAGCTTTGATTCGCGCAAATCAGGAAATCTATCCTTACACAAATGTAACCAAACAAGATCTCCAGGTGCAAACACAACACGTTTTCTACCCTTATCTCCAGCAAGTTTATATTTAGCATTCATACGCTCAATGTTCTCCTTAGTTAACTCATGCATTTTTAAGATCAATTCAGCATGTTGTTTAGCATCAAAATTAACCTTCTCCGAAGATGGAAGAGGCAACAAATCAATAGGTGCACGGGGTAGGAAACCATACACACTTTCAAAAGGGCACATCTTAGTAGTAGAATGCAGCGAACGATTATAAGCAAATTCAATATGAGGCAAGCATTCTTCCCACATTTTCTTGTTATTCTTCAAAACAGCCCTAAGCATAGTAGACAATGTTCTATTGACTACTTCAGTTTGTCCATCTCTTTGGGGGTGACAAGTAGTACTAAAAAGCAGTTTAGTCCCCAACATAGCCCATAAACATCTCCAAAAGTGGCTAAGAAATTTAGTATCATGATCTGAAACAATAGTAATTGGCACACCATGCAAGCGAATAATTTCACAAAAGAACAAATTAGCAACATTAGCAGCATCATTGCTTTTATGACATGGTATGAAGTGTGCCATTTTCGAAAATCTATCCACGACAACAAATATTCTACCCCTCCCCTTCTTTTTTCGAGGTAATCCTAAAACAAAATCCATAGATATATCCTCCCAAGGAACACTAGGTACAGGCAAAGGAATATATAAACCATGAGGATCGAGTCGTGACTTTGCTTTTTGACATGTAGTGCAGCGAGCAACAAAACATTCAACATCCCGTCTCATCTTTGGCCAAAAGAAATGTGTAGCAAGTATATCCTCCGTCTTCTTCATGCCAAAGTGTCCCATTAATCCTCCATCCATGCGCCTCCTGCAACAACAAAAGACGAATGGAGCTAGCAGGAATGCATAGCTTGTTAGCACGAAAGACAAATCCATCGTTAACAACAAACTTGTTCCATGTTCTCCCTTCTTTACAATTCTGCAATACATCTTTAAATTCAGTATCATGCACATATTGATCTTTGATGGTCTCCAAACCAAATATTTTAAACTCAAGTTGTAAGAGCATATTATAACGATGAGACAATGCATCAGCAATAACATTTTCTTTACCCTTCTTGTGTTTAATGACATAAGGGAAAGTCTCAATGAATTCAACCCATTTAGCATGTCTACGGTTCAGTTCTGCTTGACTTTTAATGTGTTTCAAAGATTCATGATCAGAATGTATAACAAATTCTTTGGGCCATAAATAATGTTGCCATGTTTCTAAGGTCCGAACAAGAGCATATAATTCTTTATCATAAGTAGAATAGTTCGGACTAGGCCCACTCAATTTTTCAGAAAAGTATGCAATAGGTTTCCATCTTGTAATAACACACCTCCTAATCCAATTCCACTAGCATCACATTCAAGCTCAAAAGACTTATTAAAATCAGAAAGTTGGAGTAAAGGAACATGTGTCAACTTATCTTTCAATACCGTGAAGGCTTCTTCCTGTGCGGTACCCTAAACAAAAGGCACATCCTTCTTTGTAAGCTCATTGAAAGGTGCAGCAATGTTGCTAAAATCTCTCACAAAACGCCTATAGAAACCAGCGAGTCCAAGAAAACTCCTCACTTGTGTGACCGTTTTGGGCTGCGGCCAACTCTCAATAGCTTCAATCTTGGCTTTATCAACTTCAATTCCCTGTGGAGTAACAACATAGCCAAGAAAAGATACTCGGTCGGTGCAAAAGGTGCACTTCCCAAGGTTACCAAATAAACGTGCATCACATATAGCAAAAAAAACAGCACGTAAATGTTCCAAATGTTCCTCCAAAGATTTGCTATAAATCAGTATATCATCAAAATAGACTACCACAAATCGTCCAATGAAAGCACGTAAAACTTCGTTCATTAATCTCATGAAAGTACTAGGTGCATTAGTTAACCCAAACGGCATGACTAACCACTCATATAAACCAAACTTAGTTTTAAATGCTGTTTTCCATTCATCTCCCAATTTCATTCGAATTTGATGGTATCCACTACGCAAATCAACTTTAGAGAATATTGTAGAGCCACTCAATTCATCAAGCATATCATCTAGCCTAGGAATAGGATGACGATAATGAATAGTAATATTATTAATGCCTCTACAATCAACAGACATACACGACGTACCATCCTTTTTTGGCACTAGTATAATAGGACCAACACAAGGACTAAGAGATTCGCATATATAACCTTTGTCGAGCAGCTCCTGTACTTGACGCATAATCTCCTTCGTCTCATCTGGATTGGCACGGTATGGTGCACAGTTTGGCATCGAAGCACCGGGAATTAAGTCAATTTGATCCTCAATCCCGCGAATAGGTGGTAATCCCGGTGGCACGTCTTGTGGAAAGACGTCAGCGAACTCCTGCAAAATGTTAGTGATAGCAGGATGCAAAGAGGAAGGCACGTCCTCGAATGAAAATAATGCCTCTTTGCACACAAAAGCATAGCAAACAGATTTGCTGAAATCTAGATCATCAATATCGGATTTGGTGGCAAGTAAACATGCACTTTTCAATTTAATTTCAGAAGCAACACTAGATGGTTTATTATTAGGCTTCATTTGTTCCTCAAATTCTTTTGCCACAATCTGATTTTCACTCTTATTTTTCGCCTGTTTTGCTTTATTAGCTCTATTAATATCATCTTTCAAAATGGAATCTGGAGTTATAGGAAGCAAAGTAATATGTTTATCCTTATGAACAAGAGTATACTGATTGTTTCTACCATGGTGTACAATTTTTTTATCAAATTGCCATGGTCTACCAAGTAATAAGGAACATGCTTGCATGGGTACCACATCACAATCAACATAATCAGCATATGTAGAGACACTAAAATACACATGAACAGTACGTGTTACCTTAACCTTGCCGCTGTTGTTGAACCATTGGATATAATAAGCATGTGGATGTGGTCTTGTGGTGAGAGATAGCTTCTCCTCCATCTCCATGCTAGCCAAGTTGTTGCAGCTCCCTCTATCTATGATGACGCAAGCAGAACGTTCCTTCACAACTCCCTTTGTATGGAACAAATTATGCCTCTGATTTTGCTCAGCTTGTGTGACCCGCACACTCAAAACACGTTGAGCAACTAAACTTTCATACCTGTCAGCATCTTCAGCAGCCATGTATTGCGTCTCATGATCAGAATCATATCCATCGTGTTCTTCACTTGTAATAAGAGCCAAAGTCTCCTCATCATTGTCACTAGCGGACTCACACCCACCATCCTCAGTAGCAATCATAACACGCGGAGATTGGCATTCTCTCACATAATGACCTCTACCCTTAGAACGACAACAAATAATATCATGTGTGTGCCCTGTTCATGGCATGGATGAAGAAGAGCTCTGTGCAGGCCCGATAGGTGTGCTCTTGGCAGATAATGGTGGTAGTGCCTGCTTTCTTGTATCACGGTTGGAGGTGGCAGCTGATGGAGGTGCCGGTGTAGTAGAACATGTGGAAGTAGAAGATGCATGCGATGTCCATGATGAAGGTCGACCTGCAGAAAAATTAGTCCACGCCAATGCCTGTCGATCCTGCACTTCATGTTCAGCTTTGCAAGCAAGATGGAGTAAACGAGTGATATTGTTATAATCGTTATACTCTAAAATGGTCTGAATCTCTCTATTTAATCCACCGATAAAACGGGCAAGCATAGCTTCATTATCCTCAATAATACCACATCTAATCATGCCAGTTTGTAATTCCTGATAATACTCCTCTACAGAATTTTTTTGTTGTCTCAAACGCTGCAGTTTTTGAAGTAATTCACGTTGATAATATGGTGGAACCCAACGAGTGCGCATAGCAGTTTTCAAAGCAGCCCAAGTAGTAGGGATATAATCTACAATGTTCTGACCACCAAACAGAAGCAAAACTAGTGAATTCACAAACAACAGCAGCAACACGTCTATCCTCAGGATATTGTAAGCATGTGAAACGTTGTTCAGTTTCTAACTCCCAAGTAAGATATACATCAGGAATGTATCTACCCTCAAACGGTGGAATATTCAATTTTAGTTTAGGAATATGGTCATAATCTCGTACCTGAGGGGTGCTGCAGCCCTACCGTTGTGAATATATGCATGAGGTCGACCTGCTGGTGGTGGTGCTGGTGGTTGCACGTAGTTCTGATTTTGATCAACCTCATCCTTATAATAGTCCTCTACCTCTGCAGTAGCAGCAGGAGCTACAGAAGCATCAACAACAGTAGCAGCGGCACTAGAAGTTTGTCCTGGCTCAAGAGGAACACGCTGCGCTCACCTTGCTGGATCGCGGCATGGAGGTGGTTGTTGATGTTGTTGCAATGGTGCAGCAAATGCGGGTGGTGGTTGTGGAAGACGCGCGAGTACTTCATCAAACTTGGTGTCCAACTTAGTATCAATTGTCTTCTCAACGTCATCAATCCTCTCCAGTGCCTTTCCAAAGCAGGTCATCACGTCTTCCACCTATTGACTCAATATTTGCTGAAATTTATCATGAAGCTCCTTCTTCGTCATGTTCTCCCAGTCAATCTCTTCGGCTTGTGGTCCTACCATGGTTAGCAACAATAGAAACATACAAGAATATGATTCTACGGACTACTAAAAAGTGGTGGTGTCACAAATCTGTCAAGGAAATCTCAAATTCTTTCCAGTTCTTACCCAGTAGCAGGTGGTGATCGGCAACCGTTGTAGCCAAAACTCTCAAAGCTTGGACAGAGCGATTGCCAGGTGGTGTCAAACGCACGATGTAGATGTATGTGGAGCTAGGAAGGCTTATGATATGGTAGCAAAAATGTCAGCAATAATCAATTCAGAGATGCAAAGTTGAATAAACGCTCAACGACGGTACTGTGCTAGTCCTAGGCTAGACCATACTACAGACGCGAGCCTAGAACACTAACAAAATCACGGCGCGACACGTAAACAAGGGAAAAGCACACTGGCAAAAAAAATTGCACTCTTTTTTTGCCGAAAATCACTATAATGGCGAGTGTCTCAAAACTCTTCCCAACACAAAATAACAGGATAGGCACAAAAAAAAATTAACTATATTTTTTCTGAAATCAGGGTAGCGACGACCGAAAAGTGTGACAAAAATCACTATGATGGCAGTGTCTCAAAACGCTCCCAGAGACCTAAAAATAGGATAGGGAAAAAATATTTTCGATTGCCAGAATTTTGGCCGAAAAACTACCCGGGGGTCTCCAGAGTCTTTTTTCTCTCTCCGAAACCTACTCAGTCAAGGAAACACGAATCGGAAAATAGATGGACCTCAAAAACAAACCTAATATGAAAAGAACTCGGATTGGTGGTGGATATATGGTGGTGGTATATGGTAGCGGTGTTGGTATATGGTAGCGGTGGTAGGATATGGCAGCGGTGGTGGTATATTGCAGCGGTGGTAGGATATGGCAGCGGTGGTGGTATATGGCAGCGGTGGTGGTATATGGTAGCAGTGGTAGGATATGGCAGCGGGGGTGGTATATGGCAGCGGTGGTGGTATATGGCAGCGGTGGTAGGATATGGCAGCGGTGGTGGTATATGCCAGCAGCGAAGAAGATGGTGCGGTGACGGCGTGACAAACTGTGATAGAACTCGAAACTCTAAAGGAACTAGACGCTAAGACCAACAACTCGACACGACGATGCAACCGAAAATTCAACAAAGCAAAACTCTAAAAATATTATGCAAAGGCTCAGATTGGTTCGGATATGATGAACTAACCCTAATTTTTTTTGTCTTTTTCGTGGACTATAGGTACGAAGAATAGACTCGATCTAAACTACGAAAAACTGTAAAATCTCACCGAGCAACCTGAAAATCTGATACCATTTGATAGAGGTGAACGTGTCCCGATGTTTCGATGAGATAGCTATCATTTTCTATGGGAGTCAACTTTGACGATCTGACTACGAACGTGCGAAGACGTTGCACCTTAGCAATCGCTAAACCAACTTCCTAGGGGTTATTTACCATTCCGGAGCACGATCAACCTGACCACGAGGGTCTATTTCTTCCAAGCAAACGAAGAACAAGCAGGAAACTGAGATTGGAATCTGGATATTGTGAATATAAGATGAAAGATTTATTGATCAAGGTGGAGTTCTGTGACGTCTTGGTCTGGTCGTTGAACACAAACGAAGTATGCGAAGTTGCAGCTATGGCGACCTTTTAATCTAAACAAAACACAAAGTCTAAACGGCGCCCTAAGGGCTGTATATATGGAGTAGTAGGGGGCAATTTCATGAGCCCTTGTAGGAGTGGTCCGAAACCAACCCTAACTTTGTTTCCCCACACATAAGGACTCTAAAAACAGCATATACTTAAGTATTTCAAAATTACATGGGCTTGGCCCAAAAATAAGGTGGCACAGCACCTAAAATAAGCTATGGATGAAAGTTATGAAGAGCCATCTTGTATATTTCATCCATGTCCTTGTAGGTCATCACGGAGGCTTCAAAGTGCTCAAATATGCACTAGAAACGCCATTCTGGATCCCTTCGCGCGTGCCTTCATCTCCATGCTTGATCCTGCTCCAGTGTTCATCCCTCTTGTCGATGCTAGGCCCTTCATTAGTAATCAACACAAATGTCTCCAATGTAGGCAGCATCATATTCTCATGAATATTAGAATTGCCACCAAGAAATGAAAGTACCTGGTAATTCAATTGGCGTGTGCGAGCTCTAGTAATTGGTCCAATATGTATAGCAGCAGGGGCTATGGGTGTAACAATGGTATTGATGTCCTCATCAAGTCCCTTTTCCTTGCTTCAGAGTGACGCATCTCAGTGGCGAGTTGCTCAGTGCAGTCATGCAAAGTACCTCGCATTTGTCGTTGTAGTCAAACTTGGGGAGTGTTGATGATGTACTTGTTCGCACCGTCGTTGTCGTCGAAGACCGGAGATCATGTGATTTGCCTAGCCATCACATGATTCAAGCAAATGTGAGTGGAACAAAGGGAAGAACTAGACCAAATGTACCTTTTCTAATGTTGAAGATGGATCAATGATCACCCAACATGGTATTATGGAAGTAGCACAATTGGTACCGGATCTTGTCAATTCTCACACCTGCACAAGTAAGGCTTATGGAGTAGCTTGGTGAGGATAGTGGCACAAAAATTTATGCAATTGTTAGCAAGAGTCAATAATGTTGAAAGAGATTCACAAATTCGCAAGTGAAACAAGTAGACCAATAGCAATGAATGGCACACAGAAACACACACACGGATAGATAAGTGGGGTTGTGCAACAAAGGAATGAGTACAAAATGTGGAATCCACGGAAAATGCTCTTGTTACACAATGCTAGAGAGACTCTAGCACTATTGCTTAATAGGTGGATACGACAACTTGTGCACAACCTATGAGAGACAAAACATATTGACTTTCTATCCCAAGTATGCTATGTATGTATTGTTCCCGGTGTTTCGCACATGATGATCCAAGATGATCAATGATGTTATATGATATGCAATGTGGCATTGCTATGGCTATTTCTTACAAGCTCTTTGTTTTTCTCTTTGCTTAAAAGCTTTTTTTTATATGGCCACTTATGCGAAATGCTCGAACCAAGATAGCAATTATGTACATTCGGGAACAATTGATGACACAAGAGATGATACGATGATATATGCACGCTATGATAGCTATGCCGTGTATGTATCACTAAAGTGCACAAGTAGCATTGCCCGGCAATACTGAACAGCTAGTCTCGATAGGAAAGTGACGCAAAATTGGTTCGGGGGTTAACAATGCAATGGCAAGGGGAATGTACAATGATGTCGTCAAGGTTACCGTCCTTGCTTACGGAGGTGGTGTCAAAATGATGAAGTTGTCACTGTCGATGTTGAGTCCGTGGGGATAATGAGTGGCGATGAAGAACAATTCCTAATTAACCAAAACACCTTAGGAAACGAAAAATCCTCGAACTCAAAATCTCTAACAAAAAATGTCAAATGGTGGTAGCGGAATGCAGTGGTGGTTACGGAGTTGGCAATGCGGAAGTGGAGGTTGTGGGTTATGTGAATCAGAGTTGAAGTCACCATCCCTAAGTAGCCGAAACACCTTAGGAGACACAAACTATAATGCAAACAAGCTCAAATGCAATGGGGAACAAAATGTGTTAGGTTGTGGAAGGCTATGGTGGTATTGCAGACGATATGGTGGAGGCCCTAGGCAAACATGCCAAAGTTCCAAAATTTTGATGGATTCAAATGATTTTGGTAGTATTTTTGTGGTATGAGTGATGTCAATAGCTATAAAATGAGCTAAAGAACGTCAAAATCTGAATCCAGATGAATTAGTTATGGACAAAATAGTGAACACAGAAGGCTGAAACTCCAGGGGCCGGATGTCCGGCGGTAGGCCGGATTTTCGGGGCCCCCTGTCTAGAAACTTGCGTGTTTTGAGGCTCTAGGTGCCGGATGTCTGGACGGTGACCCGGATGTCCGGTCGGATGGCCTGGATGTTCGGCCCGACAAATCCAGAACTGGACTTGGACTTTGAAATTCAATTTGGGGGCAGAATTTTGTGATTGCAAGGTCAAAATTGAGAAGATTTCGTGGATGGAATTTGGAAAAAATTGTGGAGAAGTTAGATCCACTCGAAACACAGCAAATCCAGGGATCAAATTCAACAAAACATAATCAAACCAACAAATCACAAAAAAATATGTATGGCTATTTTTGTGGGGATTTTCGAAATTGGACAAAAAAACAAAATTGGGGCTAGAAAGTGGAGGGGAAGAACTCCAAGTTGTGAATGAACGTGGCTTTGATCCAAGATGATGTAGGGTGGAACCCTAATAATCGATCTTTTCACACTAGGAAGGGGGGGTGAGAGAGGCAAATCAAGAGAAACACAAGATGAACACACAAAGAGACAAGATCCAATCACACATATGCTAAATCCACATACACATAAGGAGATACAAGATCCAAAGTCAACACAAGAGGATACAAGGGGTAGCTAGTTCAACCCAATCCTTGAAGGAGAGAGGTCTTGAATCCTAGACTTCCCATAAAGGGGTCTTGAATCCACTTGGGGGATCATCTCACATGGAGGCCTTGGACTCCATGGGAGTAGGGGTAAGTGCATGAGCAAAGCTCTATATCTAATGAGATCTAACCTTTGGTAACCCTAGAATGGAGATGGAGTAAGGATGGCAATTTTACCCATGGGTACGGATACCCGCGGATACCGTACCCGCATGGGTAGGGTATGGGCACAATTTTATACCCATGGGTAGTACCCATACCCTACCCGTTAAGTCATGGGTAGGGTACGGGTATAGCCTTTTACCCATGGATATACCCATACCCTACCCATTTATACTAACATGTGAATTTTACCTCGTGATTCATAAGTGAACCTATGTTAAAGTTGTGTCGTGAGCTTATGAACATATGTTAAAGTTGTCACCAATTGTCAATTTGAATTGAGATAATTGTCATGTACTCATCTAACTATTATTGAGTTGAGATCAATATTTTTTTGTCAAATATGCTATAGATGAATGTAAAATTGTGAATAACTTGTGTACTGTTTGATCTAGTCGTTGGGTACCCAATGGGTATGGCTACCCGTCGGGTATGGGTATGGGTAAATTTTCATACCCGTGGGTACGGGTATGGGTAGAATTTTGTACCCATTGACTACACGGGTATGGGTATGGTATTGCTCTACCCGCCCCATACCCTACCCATTGGCATCCTTAAGATGGAGGTGGTCTATTTATAGTCTAGGGACGAAGGGGTGAGAGAGGGGAAGTTACATGGGCTCTTTGCCCACAGCTGCGCGCAGGCGCTTGATGTCCTTGCGGGACGCCGAATGTCCGCCCCGAATTGGGCCGCCGGATATCTGGCCAGGGGCAGGATGTCCAGCATGGAGGCATGCCGATTCGTGTGTTCTCTGGATAGCCACGGCTGGATATCCTGGATAGCGCAAGATGTCCAGTTATTCGTTGGGCGCCGGATGTTTGGGGGTCATCCAGAAGTTCAACCGCTATAGATTCGCCTTGCGTACATTCTTCTATGGCCTTCTTCTATTTAGTGGCGCCGGATGTCCGGGCTCCTGCCGGATGTCCAGCCACAGTTGCTCCGTGGCGACTCCACTTGAGGCACTTCATGATCCGCTTTCGTGTGGACTTGTCCTAATCTTCGAGCTCCTCCATGGTTGTCTCCTCGGTTCCTGAGCACATGTAGTGTCTTTGCATTATGTAGCAACCATGTCTCACATGAATGGAAAGGGGAATCATTTAGGAGCGGGTTCGCCTTGTGTCCAATGGCATATGCTTGAGCTCTCATCGTATGTACACTTGGGGCTTGTGGAGTAGTTGCAGCGTACATGGGGATGACTGTAGGATGCTCCACATCAATCGGGAGCACCGGTGTGCTCCTACATTGTAGCCATGCCGATGGCAATACAAAGAACAAAAAAGCATTGACACCCAACCGATGACATCTCCGATATAGCTTCATTGCAGCCACGACGGTGCTCCATTGCATCGCTTGCAAAGCTCCATTGTGTCCTTGCCACGCTTCATTACTGCTCCAGTGAAGCTCCCCTGCAACCGCGGTGGAGCCCCAATGACCCCGGAGGTGCTCCATTGCAGCCCTGGGTGTGCTCGATTGCAGCGCAGATGACGGCGGACTATGCTGTGATGCAGCATGCGGCGGCCATGTCAGGAGCTGCGTAGCAATGCATGGCGATGATGACAAAAGCTCTGATGCAGCCTGGGAATGGTACCATGCAACTCCAGTGGCGGTTCAATCCAGCCACGACGGAGCTTCAAACAACCTTACTTGGTGCTCTACTACCCGGCGGTGGGAGGATGAATCAGACGTCTCCGCTGCGGTGGTGCCACTCCTGTGCCACTTGTCGAACAAGAAGCGGGGAAAAAGGAAACGGGTGGAGGATATGGTTGGGAAGAAGATAATATGGAGGGGATGGGAGCGGTGGGCAGGCCCCACAATGATACATGGTGAGTGCAGAGGGAGGCTTACAAGCAAGAGTTTTCATCTGGTTTATTTTAAACAATTTCCCAATATAAATAGTTTTTTTGCAAGTACTACTACTACTCCCAAACTGCTTCGTACCCCCTCGGCCATATTTTTTCCTACAAAGTTGTGCCATACAATTGGAATTCAACTTACATGGAGTTGTATTTTTTTCATAGGGATCAAGCATGCCTCTTAGGATCGACTGTAAACGCGGAGAGCTGAACCAGACAAAAATGCAAAGAGATAAAATGCAATAAACACATGAGTGATATGATGGTTGCTTGTCTGTTCATTTTACTAGTCCCCTTATTACTCGGTGTGGTTTGGTTTTGTGATATGACGACTTTACTGCCCCACCATGAGTGGGGTGAGAATCCCTGCAGCGCCGCTCTCCATACTCCTACTTCCGTCCCGGTTTACTAGCACCTCTCATATTTCAAGCTATATTTTGACTAGTAGGGAAATAGTACAGTATAAGTTCGACGTCGGATTCGGGTTAAGAATAATGTACGTCATATGACATTGCAAAGATAACATTATTGGAAAGTGCATTCAAATGCAAATCCAGCAATATAATTTTTGATGACATGCATTAAAATTTCGCAAATGAAATACAAGATCAAACTTTGACCAATAATATGATGTGAACTAATAAACCCGGACGGAGGTAGTAGTAATTTATTGGAGGGCCAGTGGGCCTGGATGTTGGTTGCCGTGCACGTCAGCCAAACAAATTAGGATGGCTATGAGTCATAGAAACCGGTTTTGATGATCAAAGAAGATCCAAGAAGCCGTAGATCATGTACTTACTAGTAGTACAGTACGAATGTTACGACCGAGGGGTACCAATCACTGTAGCGCATCGATTTGATAAGACAAGTAGCCTAGTTATTACTACCTCCGTCCTGGTTTATTGGTCTCTTAGTATATTGTGCCAAATTTTGACTATGAATTTAATTTACAAAATGTTAATGCATGTAGCAAAAATAGTATCATTGGAAACTATTTTCAAATATAAATCCAACGATATAATTTTTAATCACATGCATTAATATTTTGTCAGATAAATCTATGGTCAAAGTTTGGCACAAAATACAAAGAGTATTGATAAACCAAGGTGGTGGTAGTATACAATAAAAATAATGTAAGCAACAAGTAAAAAAAGTGCAGCGGTTTGGGTCAAACACTCAAATATACTATAGTAATTTGGTTATTTATAATTCCAAACACCACGTAGACATGTTTGCTGATAACCCACAAGTACAGGGGATCGCAACAGTTTTGGAGGGTAGAATATTCAACCCAAATTTATTGATTTGACACAAGAGGAGCCAAAGAATATTTGCAAGTATTAGCAGTTGAGTTGTCAATTCAACCACACCTGGAGAACTAAATATCTGCCGCAAGGTCATCAGTAGCACAGTAGTATGATAATTTGATAGCAGTGGTAGCAATAGCAATAGTAATAGTAGCAATAACAATAGCAGTTTTATAGTAATTGTAACAACAACAATAGTAGTAACTTACCAAAGAAAATTATATTAGGTGACATTCATGTAACAGTCATAACCTAGGGTGACACAGAACTAGCTCAAATTCATCAATGTAATGTGGCATGTATTCCGCATATAGTCATACATGCTTATAATAAGAACTTGCATGACATCGTTTGTCGTACCCTCCCGTGGCAGCAGGGTCCATAAGGAAACTAAGGGATATTAAGGCCTCTTTTTAATAGAGAACTTGAACAAAGCATTAACACATAGTGAATTACATGAACCCCTCAAACTACGGTAATCCCCGGAAAGAATCCCAATTTCTATCACTTTGGGGTATGCGGATCATAACACCTAATAGGTGCGTACAACTTGCAAGATAGGATCAAGAACTCAAACAAATTCATCAAAACATAAAGGGTTCAGATCTGAAATCATAACACTCAGGCCCAGTGACAAGCATTAAGCACAACAAAGTCATAACAACATCAATCTCAGAACATAGAGGATACTAGGGATCAAGCCCTAACAAAACTAACTTGATTATATGATAAATCTCATCCAACCTATCACCGTCCAGCAAGCCTACGAAGGAATTACTCACTCCCGGTGGTGAGCATCATGAAATTGGTGATGGAGGATGGTTGATGATGACGATAGCATTGAATCCCCCTCTTCGGAGCTCCGAACGGACTCCAGATCAACCCTCCCGATGAAGAACGGGAGTTGGCGGTGGCTCCATATCGTAAAACATGATAATTCCTTCTCTCTCATTTTTCTAGATGAATAGGTACTTATGGAGTTGGAGTTAGGGTTGCAGGAGCTCCCAGGGGCCCACAAGCCCGCTAGGAGCGCCCTGGGGGGTGGCCACACCCCCCAGGCTTGTGCCGCCCTGGTGGCCCTCCTCTGGTATTTCTCTTCATCAGTATTTCTTATATTTTCCGAAATAATTCTCTGTAAATTTTCAGCTCAATCCGAGAACTTTTATTTCTGCACAAAAACAACACCATGGCAATTATGTTGAAAAGAGCGTCACTCCGGGTTAGTTCCATTCAAATCATGCAAATTAGAGTCCAAAACAAGAGCAAAAATATTTGGAAAAGTAGATACGTTTGGGACGTATCAACTCCCCGAAGCTTTACTCATTGCTTGTCCTCAAGCAATTCAGTTGACAAACTGAAAGTGACAAAGAAAAATTATAGAAACTCTTTTTGTTCTTGTTCTTGTGAATATGCTTTACTAATGTTCAAGTTTTCAACAAAGATTATGCGCTAACCATGTTCATGATAACATTTAGGTCTCACATTTACTCATACCAATGACTTAACCAACTAGCGAGCAATAATAAGATATCTCGGATGCCAATAATTTGTCAAAACAATCATGATATAATATGATAACATGGTATCTCACTAGCCCTTTCTGAGACCAAAAAACATGAATGCAGAGCACCTCCGAAGTTCAAGCAACAACTAAACATTTTAATTCATGGTAAAAGAGATCCAGTCATTTCACACTCAACATTAACTATACTCAGTGACCAAGAATTACAATAGTGCTCTCTAATTGGTGCTTAAATGAGAGGGTGATGACTCAACAATAAAAGTAAAATAAGATAAACACTACTGGAATCAGAGAATTTGCCATCAGCCAGCTCTTTGCCGTCTGCTAGCGGACGGCACAGAAGGATTTTGTCATCAGCTTACAAAAAGCAGACGGCAAAGAAATGGCTGATGGCAACCATACAATTTGCCATCAGCCTGATCTTTGCCATCTGCCAGCAAGCGGCAAAGAGCCCAGATGGCCCCCACTGGACCGTGGAGCGGGCTAGGTCAAGTCGATGGGCTGGCTGCCGTCCGCTGGATCTTTGCCATCTGCTTCAGCACTCTTTGCCGTCTGCTAGTAGACGGCAAAGAAGATGCCTAGCTAATGGATGTGCCCCCCGGCCTGACCCCTCTTTTCCGTCTGCTAGCATACCTCTTTGCCGTCTGAGAGGCTGCCTAAGTAATGGTCGTGTCCCCCTCTCTCTCTCCCTCTCTCCCCCTTGATATCTCTCTCTCTCTCTGCCCCCACCTCACGCACCCCACCCGTCACACTAGCCACGCCCGACGCCGCCGGCCCCTGTGTCTGCCCCACCCCCGGCACCTGTGCCCACGACGCCGCACCGCCGGCGAGCCCCGGGCCGAGCCCTGCGATGACCCACCACCGGCGACCCAGGCCGCAGTGCCGCCCCCTCCTCACGGCCCTTCTCTAGCACCGCAGCCCCAGCATCCTCCCTGCGGTGGCCCTCCTCCACCGGCCCCCTCCAAGGTGAGTTTTTTTCTTCTGTTTTTTGCTGTTTAGGTTTAGGTTAGAGTGCTAGGTTTAGGTTTAGGTTTAGATTTACATAATTAGAAGAAGAAAGAATAAAGATGAAAAAAGAATAAAATAAAAATAAGTATATGACATAAAGAAGAAGAAAAAAGAAGAAAGATGTAAAAAAAGAAGAAGAAAAAAGAAGAAAGATGTAAAAAAAGAAGAAGAAAAAAGAAGAAGAAAAAAAAAGAAAAAG